>BGPT01000275.1:76483-137227 GCA_003297045.1 Symbiodinium sp. clade C Y103
TACATACCATACATACCATACATACCATACATACCATACATACCATACATACCATACATACCATACATACCATACATACCATACATACCATACATACATTACATTACATTACATTACATTACATTACATTGCATTGCATTACATTACATTGCATTGCATTACATTACATTACATTACATTACATTACATTACATTACATACATACATATATACATACAGACAGACAGACAGACAGACATACATACATACATACATACATTACATACATTACATACATACATACATCCATACATCCATACATACATACATGCATACATACACATATATATATATATGTATATATATATATATTGTGTATAGACATTAAGCATAGAATATACAGCATGTGTATGTGTATATATATATATATGGGGGATCATATGGATATATAGTATCTATGTATATATATATATACATATAGTATGTATGTCTACACATTGTGTATACACATTATGTAATATATATATTGAATATATATAATATATATATTGAATATATATATATATATTGAATATATATATATATATTCAATATATATTGAGTATGTGTATATATATATATATCGTGCATATGCATATATATATATACATACATTGTGCATACATCTGTTGTATATGTACATGTATATGTAGATGTATAGGTATATGTATATGTATACATATATACATATGATGTGCATATGTCTATATAAATGTTATGTACATATATATATATACACACTTGAGACGATTTGCTGATGGTTTCACTCTCCAACATATCGATTGTCCAGTTCCACTGTGAGTCTCTAGTGATTTTCATTCGGCGACTGGTGCCACGGGTGGCTTGCGAACTGCAAGGTTTTGTTTGATGTGCAGTGGATGGGTGTTGGTCAAGAGTCAATGGGACTTTAGTGGGACTTCATGGGAATATTCATAGGATGGTTATGGGATGATTGTGGAATATATTGGGATAATTGTGCAGTGCAATATACCTTCCGGTAATCAAACATGGCTGGAAATATCTTATCAATGGAAGTTTCTAGCTGCGAACATCATCGAACTAAATGGTAGATTTTCCAGCAAGCCATGGCCAGCCATGTGTGATTCCCGGAGGGTAGCTCTTCACGGCTGCCAACATAGCTGTGGCTGCCTGCCAGACCTAAACTCAGACTTTATTGACGGGAATGTCGGAATGTCCAGTGTGCTTCCAGGCAATCCTACAGTTGGCAATTCTGAGTGGAAAAGCATGGAACAAACATCGAGGAAAGCCATGAGAAATGCAAAACCGCTGGAGTTGACCATCCAAAGGTAGGAACTTAGTGACTGTCCTGCATTTTTGTTTCCTCAAAATCACTTCTGGAACGGTTCAAGGCGCCGCGCTCAAGAGTTTGTATCTACCATCGAGCCAATGCGTTTGTTGCGGTGGGTCTTGGGGCAGCCATGACACGGAACAACTCAACAGTTGCTTCGCTAAGGGTCAAATAACCCAAAATGGACCGTCCATAATCAATACATGTCAATATGGCTCAATATAAAACAAACAGAACTAAAATCAGTGGGTTGGGTGCATGACTCCCATGTTTGAGGAGTTTGCAGTGGGTCTGTTGAAATAACATCTTGACTCGATCACCCATAAACCGATTGAGATGGGAAAAACTGAGCAACTGGATCCTCCCGTTGCCTCTCAAAGAGACAGCCGCCCCAGGGCAAAGTGGCGCCCCCCCAGCAGTTATAAGCTGGTTTATGGCCCCCATCAAGTATATATCGATCATGACCTGACAGTTTGCCTACCCTTCGGTACTCAGCATTCAACATTGGAAATTGGGAAATCCTCGAACTGAATGGAGCTTTCTAGCTGGAAAAATCATCGATCCAACTAAATGGAGGATTTTCCAGCAAGCCATGTTTGATTGCAGAAAGGTAGCGACAATTTCTAAAAATATCATAAATCAACCAAGCTATATATATATATATATATACCACTATCAATGATATAAATCAACTCAGCTAACAAACTGGGGCACCACCATGTGGAATTCTTTTGTGGCTACCCGGCTGTCTGGCGTCTCCACATGGAGGTGCCCAAGAAAAAAGGTATAGCAAGCCCCAAAAAGGATAGAAAAAGTACAGAACCCCACTAAAAAAGTGACGAATTGAGGGGATAGTATCTTAAACACATAACTACAGGTAGAAATTTACTAGGGAAGAATTCTATGATAACTAGGCATAAATTGTGTGTCCATGTGTGTCCATGTTTTTGGGGGTGCTATGTACTACAACTATGTACCCAAACATGTTCCCGCCCAAAATTGCCAGAACAATTGGTGATAACCTCAATTTCTCGAGGATATCCACCGAAAAAGAGGGTGATCATATCCATTTGGATGTGTCTGAAAATAGGATACGCAAAAAAATTGATGGTTTAATTATGATTGTTTGATGATGATTTCCCCATGATCGGATGATTTGGGTCAAAAACCCGATGGACAACCCCATTTCTTGGTCTCTTTGATGCACTTCTCCTGCTTGGAGCCCCGTCCCAAGCCTTGTTTCGTAAATCTTTTGATCCCGCGGAAGCACCGAGTAACTCGTGACCGTCGTAGTGGGACGGCACGTCACGTCCCTGCGACTTACAAAGAATTTCTTGAAATGTCGGAGCGGGTGCGGTGGGGGTATCATGCGAATTTCTGCAAAGCTCTGGTGTAGGCCATGCCATCTATGATCATTTGGGAAACACTATTGAATAAACCCATTCACCAACCGTTTCGGGGTCATTTTATACCATCCCAAATTGGGGTACATATACCCAACAATAGACCTCTATCGGGGGTGGTGTATAATTGGGCTTACCACATTACAAAGCTTTGTAGCACATCTGTGAATGTTTAACTCTGTCATGTGATCCCACTTGGTTGAAACTTGCAGCATATGGCTTTGTCTGAAAATAGGGTATCTCTAAATCCATTGGTTCATCATTTTCCCATTAAATGGCTATAATTGGAGGTATCCCCTATTTAATTTCAAGACAATCCCATATTGATCCATATTGTGTTTCCTGATAAACAGCAAGCCGCACTTAGCCGACTCGAATCGGAACAACCACACCTCGACTCCAAGATGTTGGCAGGCTGGCAGGTACACTTTTTTCCAGCAATTCTGTAGATTAAAGATTTTAATCAGACACAGATATTTTTTTTTGTATTGACAGTAAGATTTAGGTAGATAAATAATGAGATATATATATATATACATGAATACATGTGTCTAGAATTAAACTGCTGGGGGTCGAAAATGATTGCAAAATCTGCGGGGCTCTCAACAGGAACCGCGTTTTTTAAGTGATAGAACTGCAAAATCGAATCGATGGATATGGCATGAGGATTCACAACATTTCTCCTGCCACCAGCCACAGGGCCGACCCTCGCGCAAGCAAGGCGCAAGTCAAAGTGTTGAGACACCTACAAATGGTGACGCACTGTACAAAACCATTGAGGTGTGGGAAATCAGTGTGTGACTTCGTCAGACTTTGAAAATAAAGGCCACAAACGCCCTCAAGGATCAGGATCAGGTGGAAGCTCGGTGTTCTGAATGCGCAGGATTTACAAACAACACATGTCATGGGGATTCAACCCCCTCAATGATATCTGGAAAAAGACGGGCCCCAACGAAATCAGCAACTTGGTGGTGTTTAAGATTTGCCTAGAACATAAACCTCACACAGATTGGCTAAATCCCCATGACATACATTTAGTTAGGTTGGTGTTTTCGGTCAATCTAAACAATTGTCGAGATCGAGACCATCATTCTAGGATGGAAAACATCATATGGCCATGGGTCAATATGCCGGGACCCTGTAGTTCACATCAATATAGCTTAAAATTGTGGATGTTCATCCCCCTCAAATTGGCATATTCATGGACATTTGATCCATAGCATTTCATAGCCACATAAGCCAACATACTATACACAACGATATGGAAAACCCACCAGTTCTAGATCATTTTTCAAAGCCATTCATAGCCATTTATATTTGAAACCCTCAACCAGCATTTGGTGTTCCGGCAAATGGAGAGCTTCCGTGATCTGACACAAAAACCTCCACCTCCTAAAAGGGGCGAACATGGCGCAAAACGCAAAAGGCGACTTCAGCACCGACTCACACTGTTGTCGTGAAGAACCTGGGCAGACATTTATTTCAATCTCAACACCGGCAGGGAAGCAAGGGGGTTTGTTGATGTATATAGTAAAACATAACTTAACAATATATTATAAATAATTACTATAATATACTAAAACATAATAAAACATAATATAATATATATAATATGTCATAATATGATACAATATCAGATCATATCATATAATATAGTATAGTACAAAATAATAGTGTAGTATAATATTATAATATCATATAATATAATATAATGTAATATAGTATAGTATAATATAAAGGATAACTAAAATAATATAATATGATACAATATAATACAATACAATACAATATAATGTAATATAATATCATGTAATATAATACAATGCAATATAGTATAATACAACATAATGCAATATGATATGATATAATATAATATGATATAATAACACACTATATAATAATATAGCATAATATGCTATAATATAATAGTATAGTATAATATGATATAATATAATAATACAGTAATTATAATATGATTTAATGTAATAATATAGTAGTATAATCTGATATGATATAATATAATATAATATAATATAATATAATATAATATGATGATAACAACAAAATCATACATAATATGATAGAATATGATACAATATAATATGATATAATATAATATAATATAACATAATATAATATAACATAAAAACACATATTATATACCATAAATTAGTACATTATAGTATAATTAATGTAATATAAATCAACATAACACAACATAATAATATAATATATGATAATATGATATGCGCTGATATCATCGAATATAATAGTATAGTAATATTTTCCTCCAAAAATGGTAGTTGCCCATCCGCGCCTTGGCAAAGGCTACTTTGAGGTGCAGTTCCACTTCTAAATGGATATACATGGATAAACAACTATAGTTCCATGTCCCAACTTGTGAAGGTTGTTGCCAGGGTACCCTTGAAAGTCACCCCTGGCCTGCACCCCCCAAGATCCCCAAGTCATATGCCACGTACGGCAACCAAGATACCGGTCCATTCTCAACGGCCTAAGCATTCTGGGCCGCACGCTGCAAGACCTCGAGCGTCCGTTGCGTTTGAACATGTGCTTTGCACTCAACTGTGGCCTCAAAATGGTTTAAACCAATAGTTTAAATCAACAAAGATTTGGTGTTCACAAACTGAAATGATGGGCATTGAATGGTCTTGACATCACCAACATGAAAAAACACGCAAAAACATGCTGGATTTGACCAACTTTAGGTGGGTATCTAGGCCCACAACTAGCAAGTCATGTTTTGTGTTTGAGAATCCGACGGGTCAGCAATTTCGAGACATCCCAAATTAATCAGGCCGTGGTTGATGTTTGTGTTATTTCGTTTTGACTCATCATTTTGTTGTGAATAATGCAATGCAGTAAAATGAAATGTAATGAATGCACTATGCAAACTCACAAGCTGATATGCATATAGGATCTGATCCTTCTTCGGATCATGATTCATGTGGACAGCTCCACAAGAAATTGGGTGCTCTGAAGTGCCTCAGCCATCGTACTCGATTGATGATGATTGATGGGATGGATTTTCTGTCCATTCAGCAACCAAATAGTGGGTAAAGGACATCTACATTGAGGCATCCAATACACTGTACACCTTTCAAATACATATGGAAAGCCATGTTTTTTGAAGATGACCGACCATAAATCAAGGTTTTTCATTGTCCATCTCTCATTCTTCATTCGCGAAATCAACCAAAAAAAACACCTTCGCAGCCACCAGAACCATCGCTATCCCCATGGGTTCCCCCACCTGCAGGTTCTGCGAATCCAAACCCGGCAGACCGTTGGCCCCGGGCACCACGTCCTGCGCTTCTGCAGGGAGAAAGAGCCGAGGATCTGAGGCCTTAGAAACGAAACGCGCCATGTGGTGCCTTGCGCAGGGTGCTTGGGAATGTTGGTTCATAACTTATAATGAATATATCTGCATAGATATATGATATCATATTATATATAATGTAGTATTATACGTAGAATATCATACACGTAATCTAGCATGAGCAGAAGAGTTCAGAAAGTTCACCTACTGAAGCAAAGCAACGTAGCCAAGGATTGAAAACACCACCCTTGTTTGGGGATAGGTTCACCCACTCAAGAAGCCATCATGAAACGGGAACTTGCGATATGGTTCTTGTAAAGTAAAACCACTTACGATTCGGGAGATGATCCTCCAAGTAGGTGGTTTAATGAGGATATTTCATCGGGATTGACTGGGAGATGATTTTTGGGTGGTCCTGACTGGGATGTATCGCTTGCTACATCACACTTATAAGGGAATAACAAGCCACCTGAGACAACTAGAGAACTCCAACAATGTCTGAGTGGAAATGTGTTTGGTGGTTGTCTGAAAATATTGGAAAAACTCCACCCAAAAAACATGGTAAAGTATCAAGTTTCCATCAAATCAGTGTCAACTGTCATGCTTGAATCAAAATCAATTAATTAGTTGATCATCAAATTGTTCACGTGATCATTTGAGGGTATACCTTAGACAAACCCAGATCTATTCAGGGAGAGAACATTGCACTGTTTCTTCTCAAAAGACATGGGATGCCTTGGTATGTAGATAGAGTACCCAAAAAACAGCCAGTTGGGGCATCCACATTGGTTCTCGGGGATGAAAGTGTTTACCCTGGGACTTCCTGCTGAGAAGCCAGGTAAGAATTCCAGGAAGAATAGAACTGCAGTATGCATTTTTTGGTTGCGTGTATGTGTCTATCTGTCTATTCTATCTACCCATCTCTCTCTGATTATCTATATCTGCTGACCTAGCTATCAATCGATCAATCTATCTATATACATTACATTTTGCAGTGACGTTGGTCCTCTTCCATTTCAGTCGGACATGTTTTCTCGCACCTCCACACTATGTGATCTGAATGTCCGACTCATATCATATATTTTTGTCATTTGTTGCACTGTTGCTGGATGTAGAATCATTTGTCCCAATATAAAACATGGCATATGGACACTTGATTTGGCAAGATCACAAAGAATGCTCCGAATCAGGACACATCACACGTCATTTGTGGCATTTCCATACATGTCTTAATATGTTTGGACACGAATTCGTTCCCGTTGAAGTTTGCCTCATCCAGTGCCACCTCCATCATATGCAAGTTTCATGTGGAGACTTACTACAAGCCTTGCACCACATATGCACAGAATCTAACAATTGGAACAAATCATCTATAAATTGATCCAAAGTAATCTGTGCGACTTGAAGATGAAGAGATATATATATATATATATGTCGTTCATTTGGTCATGTACAGTGTATCATTGCATGTCTTATTCAAAGCAAAGACTTTCAAAGTGCCAATTGTCAAAGCTGCCCAGTCATCCAAAATCTGGATATGGGTCAACATGAGGTACCAATGAAGCCTAAAAAAAAACTGAAATGTATAGTATTAAAACAAACCATTTGTGGGTGCCAATGCTTTTGACCATACTTTAATCCTTCTTGGCAAGTAGATTGTAAGCGCAGTCAAAAGTAGAACAACCCTACTTGCTGCAGCTCCAAATGACCTATTTGCTACATAGGAGGAAACACCACAACTTTATCTTTCGCTCGGGCTAGTATGTATCCCCATTTATGGTAAAGACATAATTTACTAAATTATAGCAAGCCACAAGAAAATAGAAAGTAAAATGCTACTAGAAGAGTCACAAAATAGTACACAAATACTACTAAAGTACTGCTACGTTTCCAAAAAATCTTGGGTCCACTATACAATATCTTGACATATATATATATATTGAATATATTTGTGTAGTTCACCTCAATTAAATTAGTGTTTATTTTCATAACGGTTTACCCAGCACTTAAGGCTCCGCACCCTCCGGACACTGGAGCGACGCTTCTGATTCTTGCCGAAGAGATTGGTCATCCACTGCCTTGCCAAAGGCGGGGGCGAAAAATGTCTCCCGAAACAGGACACTTTTTTGGGATTTTGATGGATCTTTTTTCAACATGGATCTTCATAAATTCTACTGGGACCTCAATGGGATTCCACCAAGGGAAAAAAAAAAATAGCTGTAACCAGCAACCATTTGGATACCATGGGATTTCACCAACAAAAACGAAAGGGGTATAGGTGTAAACCCAAGCATCAAGCGGATATTGTTTGATAGGATGGAACGGACCAGAACTCAGGTATACCACAGTCATGGACGTTGAGTCGTCCAATTGGAAGCTAGCAAAATTGGAGGGTAACGGGGATGTGACCAGCGAACATGCTGCTATACCAATCAAATCTGTTGGGAAAAATTGGGTCTGAAGATTTAGGGGATTGTTCCCCAAAATCCAGTGATTTGTCATCATTTCCCCATAGAAATATTACACTAGCTGGTGGTTTCAACCTGCTGTTCAACCGGGATCATCGGTGATGACGTTGAGAAAGAAGCCGCGTGTAGATCGAGACTAATACATGAACTATACTATCGAATCTCTATCCATTCGCTCTGTTTTTCCCTTACATGTGAGTTGCCACTGCCAATTCCATGTAATTAAAACATAGAACATAGCTATATATCACATGCATTTATATCATGTATATCTATGCCAGTTTACACATATAGAGATTATAAAGACATCCTGAATGCCAATGTAGGTTTGTCTGAGAATAGGGTATGCCAAAATCAAGTGGGTCATTATCATTTTCCTTTTTTTCAAATCGCCATATTTTGGGATGTATACTGTATACCTCATTTTCAGGCACCCCCAGATATGGGGAAGCATTCTATATTGCCATCAGTTCCATCATCAAATCCACATCAAATCCTCACCACGTACAATATATTATTGCCTGCTTAATCCCCTGGCTGTAAACGGTGGATTTAAGTTACTCCATTTTCAGCACACCTGTGACACATATCTGCGGGTTACATGTCCCCATTAGATCCCCATGGAACCACGATATTCTCACGTCATCAAGTCTAGCTAAATAAATCAACTATGAATCATTCTAAATCCTTTTTTTAACAAACAGAAAAATTATCAATCCAATGAAAGATCAAATATCAATCCATAAAATCATTGTACATCCACGTTTTCTTGCTTAGTCACATCCAATCACCGTATTTTTCCTGGGAACGGACTTCCTCCACCATGACCGCCCCCTTCGGGCCTTCCACCCTCTTCTTGGTGGTCCTCATCACCTGTGTGACACAAAAAGACACAAGTGAGATGCTTTCATGGTGGATCATTCCCCTCCATGCAAGTATAGATCATATGTATATTATTTATGTTTTTTAATGAAACCATAAAGTGAATAAAACACATACGAGTGTATATAAATATATATATACTGTGAAAAGCAAACCATAATGATATAAAACATCTATACATGATGTATATATATAATTATATATACAGGTTTTCACCAGCATGGATCTCAACATCGACAAATGGTAACATGGGTCAAAACCAAGAAGGCTTCAACATACATACATACATACATACATACATACATACATACATACATACATACATACATACATACATACATACATACATACATACATACATACACACATACANCTTGGCATTTGCAGCATTTCTGACTTCCAGTCTTGTATTTACTAGGTATTTGCAGCATTTCTGAGTTCCAGCCTTTTATTTACTAGGTATATGCTACCTGGTGGACGACCTACATAGTACATACATTCCCTCAAAGTACCTACGTACTGCAGAAAACCAGATATATATATATATATGCTACGTATCTACCTCCCATTGANTATATATATATATGTCATACATATCATATGTATATATCATACACATCATATGTGTTATATATATATATATATGTATATATCTCAGTTTTCACATACATACATATATATATATGTATATATATATATACAACATATATAGCATACATACATGATTTATCATAGAGACAACATACCCCCCCACCCCCCACCACACCACAGGNCCTCCCCCTCACCCGGGGGGGGGGGGGCCGTCCGACGCTGCACCATACATACATACATACATACATACATACATACATACATACATACATACATAAAATACAATACAATACAATACAATACCATACCATACAATACAATACAATACCATACCATACAATACAATACCATACAATACCATACAATACCATACCATACCATACCATACCATACATACATACATACAGTATATATATATACATAACTATATATCATGTAGATATCCAGCATGATCCAGCATGTATATGTAAATATGTGTGTATCAATGGGGATATCAGCCATCTTAAGCTGTCCAACCGAAAGGATGTTTGCCGTACCGGGTGTTGTCCAAACCCGGGTACCCGGGTGAACACTAACATATTTCTTTGAAAAAAAAGAATCGCTTTTTATCCCCCCCAATTCAAAGCGCAAACCATCGGTTTGGGCACTTTCTATCATGTGGTTGGGAAGCTCTTAGTAGCTCCAACCAGCTTCCCATACAAAATAGGGAATCTGGATACCCAGAACCCCCTTAGCTCGCTCCGTTCACCACTCGATTCTGACCCTTTGCCAAGTCTTGTGACGCGGCGAAGCTCCGCCTGGATATTGCCAAAGATCGGAAGCGACGGTGTAAGCATTCATGTTGGCCACGTAGTCCTCCCGGTTGGCACGGTCTTTGATCAACTTTGGTCTTTGGAAGATCGCCAAGAAAGTAATCACATGGCAACAACTGAGTTTTACCTCAAAAATCACCTAGATAGACTAGATACATGGATATATTATGCATGTTCACATTCAAAATCGGTATTTTTCATCGCCATGTTGATATGCGAACACATATGTCCTTAAACAGTGGATATACTCTAAAGAATTGGTGAAAAAAATATGCCATCAAGTATCAAGTATCATCAGAGTCCGGACCAAGTCCGTCTTCTTGGTGGCACACGTCGTGTCATCTTGATACATCTTGATTCTATGTGTGAAAATATGTTTATATATCTCAACAGATGCAAACAGTGCCGATGTTTGGTCTGTTCGCCAACAGACTTAGACATTTGGGAAGGAGCATGTGTGGATGTGGACATCCTGTAGTGAACTAAGCTGGCAAACAAAAACAAAACTTGTTGTGCCAATTTAGGTGGTCCTATTTAGGTGGTGCTCTTTAGTGATAAGTTGGTTTATCAACCAGTCAAACTAACTTGAAATAACGATGTTAGTAAATATAGCTAAGTATAATGATCACTAGTAGTTCAACTATAGCTAGTTTATATATAATGATAAGTAAACTCTAGCAGTTCAAAGTTAACTTAGCTAACGATGGGGCACCACCTTGTTTTTCTCATTTTGAAACCACCAACCCACCAAGCAACGACATCTCAGAATCCCCATATTTTGGCCGGTGAACATCTCCATTCAAAGGTGATATTCCCATTAAAATCCCCACTTTATAGATGCTTTTTTGGCCCGTCAAATCCCATGAACCTTCCCAGTTTGGTGAAATTTGGGTGGCCGAAATCCTTCCCGCATCCTCTGCGAAGATTTTGGCCATCTGCTGAGTTTCAGGGCTCTTACAAACGATGTCACAGAAACTGGACTGTTCCACCATGACCTTGGCCAGGCGTGGGGTCATGGAAGGGAAGGTCTTAAGAAGCCTTCAAAGAGGTCAATATTTTGAGCCGTGTACATATATATATATATATGTATGTATGTGTGTATACATATATGTATGTATATGTATATGCAATTATATATGTATATCATTGTATATGTATGTGTATAATATGTATATGTATAATATGTACATGTATATACATAATGATCATCCTGGAGTAGATACAGTATGTTCAAATATCTTCCCATTGTAGTGAGGATGTGTTTTAAGGACAAACCATATTCTACCTACTCCAGGACGAATATAGGGTATTGTAGTTCTTACTAATTGTATGTGTGCTGAAAAGTAAACCGTTGAAACATTCACTCTAATTATCAATGAATAAAGTTCGAACCATCCAGGGTTTGTATTCTTTTCATGGGAAAACAATGTGCATGTGTACGTGTATATAATATTGTTATATACTACTATTGTCACTATTGCACAGATCATTATCATACAATCATATACAATATACACATATATATATATATATCATACACCTATACTGATCAGATCAACTTGTCATTAGTGTAACATATTTTCCCATGATCATTCTCCATCCTTTCCCACGGTCAGGTTCAAAAAAAGCTCAGCCGTTCGAGCGGCCAAAACGGTCAGGTCTTGCGTGAGCAGATCTCCACAAAAGCTCCAGGGTGTCCACAAAGACCTTGGAGCGATGTTGATTTTTCCACAGGGAAGAATCCATGGTGATCATGAAAAATCTCCCTGTAAATGGAGGGTTTTAATGGGAAAATCATCTATAAATGGTGACTATTTACCCTCTGGTAATTTAACATAGCTATTGAAAAATAGCCATTTAGTTTGTTGATTTTCCCACGAAAAATGGTGATATTCCATAGCAAACTGTTGGTTTATCAGAGGGTAACCATTGAAACCTTGAAGATGATTAGATCACAAAGACCTTGGAACATGTTTTTTATGGGTGATCTAGATGAACCACAGGATTTTATGTAATGGAATTGACCAGTCAATGTATGGGATCTGATGGGATTCAGTAGGATATACAACTAAACAATGTGATATTTGGATGTGTCTGAAAATGGAAGTACCATCCAAATTGAGAGAACTCATTTGTCAATTATGTGTCCAAGTTTGGCACACTCCTCGTAGCTCCCTGGCTACCTTTTTTATTGGGGGAATATGGCTGTGTGGATACAACCATGGCTCCCAAAGGCTTCTTTGAAACTACGATGGGAGAGAACAAAAAAAACATATGGACTTGGTAAACTGCAAGCAAACTCTCTAGACATCTCTAGACTCGAGTTATTGCAAAGTACTGTGGCACAAGCCCTCATTCCAATTAGAAAAAGTCCAGTCCAAGACTATACCAAGGCCAAAAACCCGTCATGTGAGAGCCCAATTGCCATAGGGTTCGTGGCTTAGTCCATAAAATGTCCATCATCGGCGGTCCAAACGTCTGAAAACCCGTTGGATGCACTTCACATAATCCAACAACTAGCCATCAACCAATCATCATTGCTGGATTTTATATCCCCATCTTTGTAGCTCGAAACCGACATGTAGCTTGGTTTTCCAAGAACTCATCAACCAAAATCTCCACGAGCTTCCCATCGCCGCAGCTGGTGTCAGGCAACATCTCAGAAATCCAGGTGTCAAGGTCTGCCACCGTCTTCCTCAGGCAAGGCAGGGCATCGAAAAATGAGGATCATTCTGCTGATTGGGGATGCATGAAACCACTTTCACACAAACCATACGGTTTTACACACAGATTGGATACAATGCCCCATCATGGGGGAATATCATCCACTTAGACTGGCAAATGTGCCATGAAATGAGGATGTCAACATATTTCAAATATCACCTACAACTAGATCCATTCTCAACCCCAAACCGATTGGATTTAAATCTGTAGATCATCTGTAGTTCCTATTGTTGTAAGCGATTTGAACCCAACCGAGCATATCCCCAAGTTTCGGTCACACCCAGAAGCTCATAGTGTTGGTGAGCCCATTAAAAAAAAAACATTCGATCCATTGAGATCCCACTAAATCACTTAATATGTCTCTCAAAATCCCATGAAATCCCAAATAAATCCCACATACATCCCGAGTAAATCCTAAATCCCATGAAGTCCAGATAAATTGCTGTTGCCAGTGACCCCCCTTGGTCGGTGTTTTTTGGTGATGTGCTAAGTATGTTCGAGGTTTGTTGTCCAAAAGTGGGGGAATACCCCAATTGAGATCATTTAATTAATATATTAACATTAATGAATGTTTCCTGAAATAGGGGTACCCGAAATCATCCCATGACTCAGTATTGAAACCTATGATACTATGGTGACTTGAGGCTCCCCCATTTTGAGAAACCCGCTAATGGAGAAAATGAGGTTTTAACTTTTAACCAATTTTAACCCATCAAATCTGTGGGTATTATCCTAGTTACAAACAAAACCACAGCTTGAAAATGTGGAGTTGGATTCGATTGACTGATATGTATTGAATGACATGCAAAACTCACCAGGCAATTGTTGTGTATCGTTTTTTTTTTTATGGTACATGGGTCATGTATTTGCACATTGTCTGGTTCAATGCATTTTGCCACTGAACCTTCCAATCTTAGGGACTTCAGCCACTTAGATCCGCTTGGATGCGGTTTTCTTCCTGCAACCATGGTGACATGTTCCCTCCTACAACGGCCATACTTTCGGGGTAAATTCCCCATATTCAGACACAACCAACTAGCACAATCATTGGTTCTATATCCATCTATATCCTATTAAATCCCATGAAGTCATATGAAATCCCATACATTGTCTGGTCAATCCCATTGTACACATAAATTAATTCATACGAAATCCCAGACATTGGCAGGTCAATGCCATTAAACACATAAATCCCGATGTGAATCCCATTCTTCTCCGACCCATTTTTGTCCCTCCAGACGGCACCCAGTGGCCCTCGATTTTGCAGGTAGAGCAAAGCTCCGGAGGTGGCCAGGAAGACATGTTCTGCCACATTGCCAGCATAGAACCTAGTTTTGTCACCCATGGTTCGAGGTGAAACCCGAAGTCCTGGGGGTACTCGGCTACCCCACTTATCCAAATCAATAGACTATGTTTGTATTGAAATCCATGGTGACTTGGGGATCCCCCATTTTTAGAGTTTTAAGAAACCCCTAATGTGAGCAGTGTTCAGAACCCTGGAATAAGGGGGAGACACTGGGGATACGCTGGTGATGAACAGGGACAGGAGGGGAATATCACCAACAATATGGCAATTCTATGCAATTCTCCCCCTAGCTATAATCCTGAATACTACCAAAATTCTGAAAAAAAATTCTGCATGACTGCGAGATTGCAATAACTCCAGCTTCCAAGGTTGCGACATGACCAGTGCAGCAATCCAGAGGTTGGTCCGGAAAAGATGGCCAGGATCCGTTCACTGATTTTGTTTGGAGTTTTCCTCATCCAAGTGCGAAGATCCAACATGCCACGATGCCCTCAGGGTTGTTCACCCGCGGGATATTTGTCCCAAGACAATACAATTTCGATGGGGAAATTTCAAGTGATGATCCACCACCAGCATTCCCGGCTCCCGCAATTCCTCCAAGTCATCAACATTGCCAATCTGAGATAGTCTGCAAACAGAATAATTATGTGTTTTAAGATGTTTTAAATTTCAACTACATGAATCCCCAATCAATTTCGAACATCAAGAAACTGTTCGAATTCATCTCCCCCTTGAAATCACACCAGAATTCAGCAGGTATTCACCAGTACATTTCCTGAACTTCCGACCCTGTTGGCATCCAAGGCGCACCACCTCGCTGGTCGCCAGAAATGTCTGGGTCACGGCATTGGCCGCGATTTCATGGGCAACTTCTCGATGCTGCAAGTTATCACCTCTCAGGGCGACAGCTTTGACTGGGCATTCTGAGTCTCGGAGGCTGGGTATTTGGTCCGAAACTCACCAAAACTGGGGTGGACTTTGGTAGGATCAGTTCTTCTTCACCGATATATGGTGGTGATTTTGGAGGAGAACCCCTCTATTGATCAAGCAAGCGATATTCATCTTGATGCACACCCTTGTCGACCTGGGTTCAGTGACTGTAGCTCCAACTGGCTCCCCATGCAAAATAGGGAATGACTATATGAATGAATATATGGCTATGTGTCGAAACCCTGGTACTTAGTGAACATCAATTCATAGCTGGTAAATGGATGTTCATGCCATTAAAAATTGATAGATTTATAGGTTTTGACCCATCCCCATATGGATATCCTCGATACCCATAGCTCCGCGAGGCTCCCTCCCAGCCACTGGAAATTCGATGCTCTAGGACAACGATCCGTGGCGGGCTGATATTTCTGGCCACAACGAATTGTTGATATTTTTTCATGATCACACTACGAATTGTAACTGGTTGGTAACAATTCAACTAACAAGACTTCTAGCCCATTTGGAATCATTCATGAAGTGGATTTGGCTGGGTTACCACTTGCGATCTGCGGAAGATCGTCCTCCAAGTACCGTACCATGATCCCCGAGGATGTCTTATCAATATTGGCTGGTTGTTGGTTCCCCCTCCATGTTAATCAATTCTTATTCGTTCTTCAAGTTTGTGAGCGTTTCCTTTATTTTTCTATGTTTTCTTGAGTTCTTCTTTTTTCTCCACTTGTGTTGCTATTTTCTCAGTATTTCTTCCATTTTCCATGGTTTTTCTCCACCGACTTCTGTTGAAAAATCCCCCAAAGACATGGTGGTTTCCGTGGTTCTGCGTCGTCTCCGAGTCCCAAGTCACCCGCCAACAAGGCGTCCGCCACGAAGGCCAAGAAGTTCAAACTCCGCTGGTACCTGCGAGCCCAGTGATGGCTTGATGTTGCGAACCACATTTTTAGCGCATGAACAGCCTAAGGAAAAATTCGCTATGAATATGTTGAATGATCTATGAAAACATCTATTAAAGCCAAACTATGGATATCATTATTATTATCATTTATTTCTATGAGCCCATTAACTATTCAAACTATTGTTATATTTCCCATACATCCAACGACTTAACTAAATTAAAACTGTAATTCAGAAGTACTTCAATGTGGTTACTATATATGAGTATTACAGTTGTCAGTATAATGTTATCAACTGCAACTGCAATAAGAAATGTAATACATAATTGTTATTAATGACCTAGTGACCTAGTAAGAATAACATTGTACAGCAATTATAGCTGTAGTACTCATATATAAAAATAGATAATTAATATATGACTGTATTAATGATGTGTCTTAATTGTTCCATGATTTGATTGTTTTCTGGAGGCTCAATGGTAAGGACAGGAGTGGGGATACAATGGATTGTCTAATCAGTAATGACTATATTGATAGTAATAACAATAATTATAATATCAATGACTTTTGATAACTGTTTTACTTGTTGTGCAGCCGCCTGCAATTCGTCTGGGTTTTGGACTCTAGGGAAAAACATAGACATGTTTTTGGACTTACTGTATACTCAAACGGATCCAGCAGCACCTTCGATTTGGATTTGGCAGTTTGGTGGGCTAAGTACCTTCGATTTGGAAGGACTTGGATATATTTTGATGTATAGGATTATATCATATCTGGTGAACCTGCGAGCATTTTGTTCCTATATCCAGGGTGTGGTGTTTCTTTGTAGGGTTATTTTCTGTTATTGGGCGTATTGGCCAATATCTATGAAGCATTATGAAGCATTATTGGAATGAGAGTCTATAATTACATGACATCTCCCACCAAGATGGATTTGATATGGATTACGTATAAGGTGTAAATGAGAGTTACACCCACCAAAAGTCTGATTCAAGGTATCATGGTACCACATACTAGTACCATACCAGACCCTACCCTGCCCTACCCTACCATACCATACCCGGCCCTTTGGTCAACAAAATTTGACAAAATGGAAAAATAGCTGACTGACAACAATTCAGCCATAGTTGGGTTGTTTTTTTGGGAGGTTGCCCGTACTATCATGCTAGAATGATTTATGCTGATTTCGCGATGAACTCTAATTCACCTATGATATCTCATGTGATGATAGCGTAGACATATGACGAAAGTCATATCATGTAAGTGTATACCTATATTATTGGTATATACATGTTACTTTTATTCATATTGTGTATATATATATATATACAGGGTGATATACATGTCGCTGCATGTCTATATGCATCAAGAGGTAGCGATCAAAGACATCATCACATGTCTAGACATTCCAAGGTGACCTGATCGAATCTGGGAGTTCAGAAACCCAAAAGACAGCCGAGTTTGTTCAAGGACTGAAAGAATTGTTGTCCGAAATGGTTGCAGAATGCGATTGGGTCTGAAATTCTTAGTCTTTGAGTCGAAGAGAAACATTAAAAGGTGCCGGAGCGTTCTGTTTTTTACAGATTTTACCCCAAGGCCCCGTGCTTTCAAAAGTCAAAACAGCAGCAACAACCTGCGAGTCCGGTCCACAAAGCCTGCGATTGCCTTTCTTTTGGCCTGTGAATTACTTTTGTTGGGGGAAAGTGTATATATAGGGCTGAATATATATATATATATATTATATCTATTTATTTATATGTGTTATATTATTGTATCATAGATATACAGTATAGATTATATGATGAAGGAATATAAGGGATATATCTTTGCGGAACTTTGGAAGATGAATCACGGATTCAATGGCTTACATGGCCCGCGAAAAACATTGCTGGTTTTCAATTTTCTCAGGGCATCTGCATATTTCCCAGCATTTTCCCTGGAAAAAAAAAAAACATATCATTTTTTCCCAACAGCCGCGCCTTGCAAATTGCAATTCTCCTTGCAGGTTCTTGGACAGCAAGCTGAGCAATGGCACCTACGAGTCGATCGAACCCCATTGCTATGGTAGGTATAGAAGGCTGATTTCGATGATGCAAAATGCTACAAGCTGAGCAATGGCACCTACGAGTCGATCGAACCCCATTGCTATGGTAGATATAGATAGTTGATTTCGATGATGCAAAATGCTACAAAGATAGAGTTCAAACCCTAGAAACCAGTGACTTTTGAGGGTTATAGATGTGGTTATCACGAACCATTTTCATGGGGTAACTTGCTGACTTATTTCATTGGTATTTCAGGCAACCTCCGTTGAGTGCAGAAATGTTGCGGGAACTGATGACACCAAAGGGTATCCAAGCTTTTTATTTCCATCAATGTTCTATAAGTATGAAATCCCATTAAATCCCAACCAATTCTCAACCACTATCATTAATTGATATTCCATGATATGCCCAATTCATCCAACTAAGCCCTATCAACTATTAACCACTATCAATATGCATCATCATCAACCATTCATCCAATTCATATTAATCCACATTGTCCCTGTTTTAGTCATTATATCCCTATATGTTTGATGGTTGAAATCCCAATTCGTCCCTATTCAATATCCCGTTGTCAACCATATTGATGTCCTCATAATAATCATTCTCATCATATCTTATCCAATCATTATATGATTATGTATAGTCCTTATGAATCCTTATGATCCTTTCAGAATCATTCTTATAATTCCGATATCCCAATATTTAAGGATCATTACATCATATTATCTCCTACCATCTCCTATCCTCACAATATCCCGTTCTTTGATATCCCAACTCAATCCCTACGTCCCTTCATGGTCATGGGATATCCACCTCTTGAGATCCGAGAGCACGGCATCGCGCCTGCGTCTCCGAGATCACTTCCCTCTGCATGGTATAGCTGTGCTGCAGGAAGTTCTTCACACGTTGCGATAGACCCCCGGGGATCCTGCACACACCACGCGGAGAAGTCAAGTGAAGCAATGTTTTCAGGGGATGTTTTTAGGAGCTGTTGAGGAGGTGTCTAGTGGGTGTGAAGGGGATGTTAAGGGGGCGTTAAGCGAAACATCTGCAGAGAAGCTGTTTTTTTTTGCATTTTTTGGCCATTCAACTAAGTTTATGGTTGATTTTACATGACTTTGCCACCCAATGATTTTTGATGATTTTTGGATTCTTTTGTGGAATGGTCCTTCCAAACAATTCTGGGATGATTTTTTAGTGGCTGGTGAATGGGAAATTGAGCAACATGAGGATTGGGAACAACAAATCCCCAGCACCCTGTGTCACTTGGGGATGACGGGACAATTACTGCTCTGACCTTTCTGGGGCCACTTGCTCTCTGGCGCAATACGGCACGCTTGGAAGATCTAGGCGCAACTGCAGTAAAAAACCAATGCCGGTTCCAGAAAGACCACATTCTGGGCAGACTTGGATTTGTTGCAGAGGTCACTTAAATTGGTGGAAGCATTGTTATAAATTCAGATTTGCAATTCCAACCCAAGCTTGAAATTCCAGGGTCCCAAAACCGGTATAGTGGAAATAAGAGGCTTCATGAATCTGTGCAAAGCTGGCAAGTATGTCTTTTACCACAAACACACTTCAAGCGTGCCAGAGTGTGGTGACCTTTTGGATTTTAAATTATTCAGCTACCCTCCGGTAATCAAACATAGCAATTGGAAATCCCCCATTTATAGATGATTTTCCCATTAAAACCTCCATTTATAGGAGGATTTTCCATTGCCACATTTGATTACCCGAGAGTAATTGTTTGATCTAGCTTCGACCAGAAGAAAAAAGGATGCGCGTAAGCATTGGGATGGCCGATTAGTTCTTGAGTTCTTTCCTGGTTTTAGCCTGACTTCTTAATTCAGCTTGAGATTCAAACAAAGCAGCCGGAACATCTGAAAATAGCCTGAGATCACCCTCAGACCAAAATTTCAGTCTGAGACCCCAAAAGTCGGTTTTTCCCCTTCAGGCTGAAATTATGTCCTGTAGGAGTTCCTAGGTATAACCACCAGGAGTTGAGATAGAACAACTACAGTTGGTGACCTTCAAAGCACACTGATTTCCCGCCAGGATGCTGATTCCGGACCAAAAAGCTTCGCAACAAACCTCAACTGAGGAGCCATACCACACGATCCATGCAGGTGTTACATGAGTCACCTACAGTTGATTTTTCGGGGGTACATTGCATGTAGCCAAGAAAAGCTCATTGATGTCGGGTATCCGTGTCTCAAGACTTTGTTTGACTATCTTAAACTGATTGGTAGAATGAATTTTCATCCGATCCCAAGCATGAGAGGATTCAAGCCATGCCTCACCGGCAATGACACCAGCGATTTCACAGACCCCTGCAAGGTGAACATAGAGACAAGAAGATAAAGAAGTAGGTAAGCTTAATTGTCAATCATCATAATTATCATCCTGACAATCATAATTATAAGATAATTATAACATATATCAGCACAATAATTGTCATCACAATCAGACACCTTTTATCTCCCACTATGCCATACAAGCTTGCTGTGGTGTGCTCTAATTGTCCTTGCTTTTTAGATACTCGCCATTGTGACCATGGACTGGCAGGTCCCTACTATGTTCGACTTGACGCCTGACTTCCAAGATCATGGTTCTTCTCTACTAAAATATACTAAAATCATCCAGCACCATCCAAATTCATCTACATTAGCATCAAAAGTCATTCAAAATCAACTTAATCCCTCTAACACAATCCGAAATCAAACCTCGAAAATCCTAATGACTCATTGTGGCCCTGGGTGAATTGTGGATTGTCACAACTATATATTGTGGATTATCACAACTATAGTAGGGTAAAATGTGTCATTGCAGTCCCAAATTGATCAAACATCAACAAAGACAAATCTAAATAATCAGAAATCAATTCTGAAACCATGAGAAATCAACTCTAAATCCAGATCAATGCCCCAAAATGTCAGATTTTGGCCCCAGTTTTTTGGGCCTCAAAAGTTCGTTGCCGCGCTACGGAATTGATGCAGTTCTTCCTCCCCAGCGTTGTGCAAAGTGGTCAGTAAAGAGGTCATCAAACTCACCAGCGACCTCGTTTCGGATGGAGTTTTCGGGTGTCTGTGGGAGTTTCCCCTTGTATCACTGGATTGGTTTAAGGGAAAAATTATTGGAAACCCCAACATTTGATGGGTAAGAACCATGGTTTCCTGTAGATTTTCCCTTCAACCAATCCAATAAATTAACCGTTATTCCGGGGAGGTCGCGACGTGAGGTTGTTATGATTCAACCAGACGTGTCAATGTGGCTGGGTGTTTCAAACAGATTTTGCTACCAAAAAAAAATGGTGCTAACAGCCAACATGGGATTTTACCAGCGAAAAAATGTGTTCACCAATGATGAATGGAATATATCATCATTCAATATGGCTAATTGTAAGAGGCGTAACATGGTGTAACTGGCATCACAGTATTACAATTGTGACATCAAGCGGGAAAATTATGAGAAAAAACTGTGTTTTATAATCTGTGTACATGATTTATGATGATTTACCAATTGCACATACATATGTATGTATTATATAATTATATTGTATATACATATTATATGTGAAGGAATTTTGCCATGTTGGTTTATGGGATGGTAGTGCCAACCATAAACCCCACTGTCTCATAGTTTAAGCCCAGTGGACCGTGGAAAAAGTCACTGTGGCCACTGGGCCATGGCACGTGTATCACAGTTCCCCTCTGAAGAATAACATGTTATGGATGTACCGCATACCATATGCCACATTTTTGGTTACAGTAGTTATACATATCCCGATTAGATATAATGATTGCATGTTCTTGGTTGCAATATGGATATACATACACTAACTACATTGATCATCATTAATCCCCATCATTCATCCCAGAAGAACATCAGTACTGTGGTTTTTTGCACGGTGTTATATCATTTCCCCTTTTCAAACACCCATGAAAAATTCATCCCCAGTCATGGCCCAAGGCACGAGAAGGTGATGATGGCGAAAAGAACCACCACGATACCGAACAAACGCTCCACCAGATTCGTTGCTTCGATGATGTTCGAGCCCATCCCTATGAGAGTCGCTGGGAGCCGGGCGAATGACACGGAGGCGTTTTTTTTGGAAACAAACGGGGAAAAAAACCAAGAGATGGCGAAGTTGCTGGAGAATCCCTGGGATTTGCTGTGGGAATACTCTGATATGATGGGATATAATTATATGATATTATATGTATAGATGCATATGGACAAGAACGTGACTGGGTGTGTGTCTACGCCCTCCAAAACAACGTATTTTAACAGGAAACGATTATGTCAAAGTTAAATCCACATTTACAAAAAAGAAAAACACTTTAGATAAAATCTAATCTGTGTGAAACTAGCCAACTCCCCAGTCAAACTAACCAAGGGTTTGCTGGTCACCCCTGCACCCGGCCTAACTGGCAAAGAGCCCAGTGCAGCGTTGTGGTGTATTGATATCCAAACTCTGCATTCTTCAGATCTGCCAGGGCGTTAGTGCGTGGAGGTTCTTGCTATTTCAACACGTTGGTTTCCAAACATTTCTGCAAAATGAGGACTCATACTGTAATCCTAGTCAATCCCATCCCCCACTATTATATACCTTCAATACGGGAACCCAGAACGAAGAGATCCTATACTAAATGGTTTTCAAAGGGTGTGGGTGAAGGGATTGGGAAGTGTCCTAAGTGGGATTCTCCACCGGAAACAAAATGGGTGGATAAGCCCCACGTTGGCCCCACTCCTTACGATCTGTTTCCTCCAAAGTGGCCATCTGGATCTACCATGAGCCGGGGATTGTCACCAATCAGAGGAAAAGAAACATGCTTCAAACCACCAATGAGATGGTTTCAAGCAGCAAAATCTTCGAAAACCATCATGGTTCGGTCTCTATATATATCATTCAAACTTAACTCACCTTTCAAACCTGATCCAGAAATTTAACGACTCATTTTGTGTTTATCATATATCATTAAAAGGAGAATGAGTACAAAAAGTGGTTCATTCGGAGTCATCTCTGAGCCGCCCCGCCATAGGTCTGGATCCAACTGACTTGAGATTCATTCAGCTTACCCAGGCCGAAGAAAATGCAGGCCACCACGTGGTACATCAGCAAAATCCTTGGGATTTTGCATCGGAAACTCAGGGTATAACTCAGCATGTTGCAACCGAATCATGAGGAAACCATGGGTTTGATGCACCATATGAAATATGGCCGGCTGTCCAGAACCCAATATGGCCATATGAAATTGGGGGTACCCCATGGGGCGTAACTTGCTCCAGGCGGTATGTGTTGGCAGGATCTTTCACCTGTCAGGTAACAGCTACAACAACCCACCCATTATCATCCATCATTATCTGTTATATTGATATGATATTTATATGTAAAATATATGTGTATAAATATATACACATGTTGTACAGCTACAGCAGCAATTATCATCCATTATATTCCATTACATACATGTACAGAGGCTCAGCAAAATCGCGGCTTAAGCATCTGGATGATGATGTTCACGATACTCATCTGAGTGATCCAATACTGCGAGTCGAACCCTCAGTTGGATCGATGAAGTGGAGCTGGGGAGCTCTATGCTTTGCAGGACCCAACATTCTCAACGATTTGTATGTGTGTCTGAAAAGATGGGATACCCATAAATAGCAATGTTCATAGGGAAAATGATGTTTTAATCACTTTAATAGATTGGAATTGGGGGGTAGCATATTTTCAGACAAACCCATTTACCCTCCGGTAAACTCACATGCGATCTGGAAAACCCATCACTTATAGATCAGTTTCCACACGGGAAACCAGCCAGGTTTTCACATGAAATCACCATGAAATCGCCATGAAATCACCCTCCTATCACCATGAAATATCACCAGTTGCCACGTTTACTAGTTGCATCGCCCTGAAACCTCACCGCAAAAAATGCCCCAGATTTTCGTCTCTGCTCCAAGTGGCGTTCGCGTAGCGAGGCAAACATCTGATTCCACTTCAGTAAGCGGCCGACTCCTTGGACGCTGAGGGTCTTGGGGTTTCAACCATCAAAGAGCATCCAAGGAAACCCATAAAGAAATGGCTCAAGTACTGCAATGATGGGGTCAAATACCAATTTCTACGTATTTTTATGGCTACTTGGAGGGTTCATACATGTTGAAAAAAACCATGAACCAAGAAGAGGATCATGGGATAAAAACCAGCAGCTTTTGCGTTTCGGGGATTTTCGGTGGATGAACATCCTGGAACTGATTACAAATTTCTGAGCAATTCATGCTGGCGATTTACAAAACGATCCAAGCCACAGTGTGACTTGGCTTTGGCAGGGTGTGGCAGAGGAACCCAGAATGGAAGGTACTTCAAAGGAACCCATTCTGTTCGCGCTGTCTATGCATCCCAAGACTGAAGGTCAATGATGAATTTGATAGGTGGGATCATTGATCCTAGTTGATCATTGATCATATTAGTTATAGTTATAGTTATATACTCTCGAGGAACAGTGGAGCTCGCATCGAAACAAGAGAAACGTGAAACCACCAAATTCATCTAATGTCCAGGCTGAAACCATTTGAAAAACCCTATTCTTCCGGGAAAAAATAACCATTCAAATATTCAAATCCTATAAAACCCTGATGTGTCTTGAAAAAAGTCAACAACTTCCTGCAACAGTTTGCGCTGGAAAAAAACACGGCTTGAACTCGACTTGGGCCCAGCATCGAATCATTCGGATGACCTGCAGCACTTGCGTGGAATCTGGCAGCGTGTTCAACGAGCCAAAACCGTCCATTCCCAGAAGGATGTAATCCAAGACGATGACCTCGGCGTGCATTGGACCATGATGGACCATGGTCAATCTTTGGTCCACAGGAAAATCATCTTTTTTGCTGGTTATGCTGATTTTCCATTTGTAGAATCAAAAACTGAAGGATTGAACATGATTGAACTACCTATCCAAGGTTGGGGATGGGGCTACAGGCATGGGGGGGCTATGGCTGTGGGACCACGGCTAGTAAAACAGCACTGTGGAAAAATATCTATAGATGATAAGTTCCGGTTGATGCCCACGACAGTGCCAGGTACGATAGTATCGAACATTATGTGAAAACTATGCAGTATATACACGGATAAACGATACTGATGTTTTGCTGGAAGCGCCATCCTATTCCATTTTGCTTACGTCCCAGTTCAAACAAAGTTTGGACAAAGACTCCGAAGACTGACTGCCATTCATACGGCGAAGCTGTACCACAAAAAATAACAAATTAAATAGCTACGTAGACCCTCCAAGCACTCATAGAAATTTCAATGAAAATTGGTATTTTACCCCATAATTTCAGAACTTTTGCCAATTTTTGTGGATACTTGGAGGGTCTGGGTCCGTATCAAATTATCAAATACCCTCCAGTGTTATCAAGGTTCGTAGATTCCTAACCATGTTTGAGGACACCGAAGGAAAAATTCCACAACCATCCCAATATATCCCAAAATCATCCCATTAATATCCCATCAATGTCCCATGAATATCCCATGAATCACCCACAATAAACCCATCAAACCCGCCAAGGAACACAAAGGTCAAAGAGGAACCAGCGCTTGAGGTAGTGTTTCGCTATCTTCCGCGAGTCCATTACGAGCACGCCTTTCTCGAAATGTCCGGTGCGAAAGGACACTAAGATATCCTTGGCTCGAACACGTCATGGATAGCTGTTTCTTGGAAAAAAATCGAGGAAACATATACAGGTCTTCTTCAATCATCTTGAGGAAGCAAAGCCTCAAAAATTGATGATTACTCATCATTTACCCCCAAAAAAATGGAATGGGTATATCCCATTTTCAGGCATACCTACGTCTCGGCCATGGGGTGAACACAGCCGTTGGCCATGTTGGGCCCTGCCCATCCAACTGGGGCAGTTCACCCCAGTGAATGGGTGATATGGGTCCCAAGTGATTGCGCCATTTAGACCCCCATTTGTTGTTTACTAGATATATATATATATACATATGTCGCAGAAAATAATCCCAAATGCGACGGTTGTGATGGATGTCCCCGCTATGTTGTACAGTAAAGGATCTTTAGCACCCCATGAAAATACGTGCATACAAACCCCATCATTGCATGAAATTATGATGGACGACATGGATGTGCAGCCCAGTCAGTGATAAATTCCTATAGAGCGATACTCCACTTAAGACATGGGACATCATTGTTTATGTATATATATATACAGATATAGATATATAAATATAGATAGCTGTATACATATATGCATACATTTCTTTATGGCGTTTATGGGTTGTTGTCCACCTGATGTCACGACCAAGAGTCCAAGGTCCAGAAGATCAAGGAGAAGAAACTAAAAACCTTCACCTGCGACTCATCAGGATGACACGGCATGATGATTGTAAGCCAAGTACCATATATACCACATGAAAAATCATGATATACCAAAATTTGCAAATAATGATTCAGTTGCTAAATGGACCGAGCGCAATTTTTTCTGTCAATAACTCAGAATTGTACAACCCTCTGGATACATGTGGCATCGTGGTACCGGTACCACCGTTACCATTTTGAGTAAATTCATTCTAAACCATACCTGCTCGCCATTTCAGATCTTCATAGATCCAGGCTTTGGCACCTTCCAATCAAAGTCGACGGGAATTTCGAAGAAACGTAGTGGAATCACCACGATGTCAATGATGACACCTGCAAAAGTCTACCCTCTGGTAACTTCACAGTTTGCGAACTGGAACCATATGGAACCTATGACCCAAAGTTTGATGATGCACGGAATTTTACCAGGGGATATAGTTAAGTCGTGAATGACCTTTTACACAAACACCAACAAATATGGATTATTTTCTAATTAACTATATACATCTATATACGTATATCCGAAGCGAACTGGGACTTTCAGTAACTGGGCTTGTTTACCGAATCATCACTGAAATCCAGCTGGCAGTTTCTGGCAGGATTTTGCAGCAAAGTGTTCCAAGTTGAACAGGTCCCGGGCGAATTTCTGACGAATGAAACTGATGTTGTATGGGTCAAGTCATGCGGCACATATTTCTATATGTAATATGTAATTATAATTAATATATGTCGTATATATACAAATATGCATTATCATAATGACATTTAAGAGTCAATTGGCTTTCCAAATTCATGCTTTCGAGCACATCAGTGAGTTTGAAACCACCAACATCATCTAACATCAAATAAGCTCTAGGAATCCCCCAAAGCTATATACCTCGCTGCATCACAGGCACAAATCATCCGCAAGGCGTCCCAAATGGCTCGAGTGATTCCGCCCGGCGTCATCACCAACCTGTTAGTGACAGGTCGGGCCGAACGGCACCCTGGTACCCCTCTGAGGGATGGTATGTCTGATATGCTTTTGGAATCTTCATTGACACTGCACAATCCAACTTATCATCTATTTCCGCTGAAAAAAAACCATGGGAAAAAGCAAGTACTAGATACATCTAGATACTTCACTGCTTGTGGTTCTGGGGAGCTGTAGAAAAACTCTGCAGTAGTGAGTAGTGAAGTAGTGTGTTTCTACATTTTCTGACCCCAACGATCCCAAGTTCTGCGACCTTTGCAGGTGATTTTTCATCCTCCATGAGACACCTGTTACCGTTTCGCCTTTCCAGGGCTTATGAAAATCCTCTTTGTCGAAAAAAAACAATACTGGTTGGTGGTTTCAAGCTCCTCAAAATAGGCTCGTCATTGAGGATTATCGTCCAATTTTAATGCTGCAAAATATGTATTATATAAAAGGGATGTGAACCCACCGACAGAATACCAATGGGATCCGCTGCATATCGCCGCCCTATCCCGTGACGCAACTTTGGCAGAGCAACTTCCCTCCATCGCAGCCCAGCATGGATTTCTGTGTCGTCAACTGAGCCGTAGGTGAAAGTCCGGTCCAAAGGTGGTGGAACACAACCAGCAGTTGGCTATTGTTCAAGAATGGGGTACCAATGGAGACAACATGGTTCATCTCTAGTATTCACCTATCCGTTTGGAAGGGCTATCATTTTCGCATTTTTTAAGACAGACCGACAGACCCAGTTTTTTCTGAATGTCTCAGTAAACTGTTCATGATTTCCCTGGGCTAAAAACCAGGCCAAGCTTATCTAGGCTATCTAGGTCAGGAAATAAAAACCATAAATCTGCGGTGGTTCGTTCAGTTGTAGTCTACCCATACGTTCATGGCTTTTGTACCCCAATTAACAATTGCCATTTGCGGGTTCAATCCCCCTTCTTCAGACACACCAAAATTCTTGGTTTTTTCTATCCGATTCCGTTTAATCTGGCTGAATTATATTCACTAACCTGAAAAGTAGCTGAAATGAGGCCATTATTGGGACGATTACATTACAATTCCCATGATTCCAGTGACGGAAAACAGTGAGGTCCTTATAATTCAGACACATAATCCCACATCATCCCTATTTTCCCAAGCTCACATATACCACAATCACCATTGAATCATTGTTGTATATTGTTGTTGTACCCTGAAATTCTTCGTCGACATCGGTACGCCAAACCAAGGTGCACTGAGTTCCAAGATCTTCGAACCTCGAGTGCGCAAGCCAGCATCTGCCGAGATCCTGAGGCTGGACGCTGGGTGGTAACCATCCCCAATGGGAGTTGTTTATTGGTATATTAGTATATTCCCGCAAATTATGGCCCAAGCTGTCCTGGGGATGTAGCCGTCCGAATACTTCACTGGAACTGAAGCCAGTGGCTCAACGAGATGCCAATCAAATGAAAATCCAACGTGCAACCAGGGATGAATTTGGCATTGCTCACATGCTTGGTCAATCTCGGATGCCCTTCAAAGATCTTCAAAGATCTTCACGTTTAGCTGAGCAAATAATGATAGAATCATGTCCCATCAAAACGGCTAAAAGCAAGATATACACTCTGGTAAACTTAAATATCTATGGAAATCATCACGTTAAATAGGTAAATCATCTACAAATGT
The DNA here is from genome assembly GCA_003297045.1 of Symbiodinium sp. clade C Y103. NCBI lineage: Eukaryota > Dinophyceae > Suessiales > Symbiodiniaceae > Cladocopium > Cladocopium sp. clade C. Next base: position 106,224 of record BGPT01000275.1, read on the forward strand.
CCCATTTTCCATAGCTATGTCAGTGTACTGGAGGGTAAGCCATCCATCAACCAATCACCAGTAGGCTTGTCAAACAAAATCTTCGCCAAAGGCTCTTTCTCTGACTGGCTCGCGAAGTAAATGCCATCACATTGAAGCACTGCCGAGTCCTTTTGAGGATAAGATGATGAGCACAGGGACATCAGCTATGTCATCGGCGATGTTCACCAAAGGTGTTTTTCCAAGAAGAATCATGTGTGCCGTTGACCATGTCAACAATAAAGAGCTCTGTGTGTGTGATAGATATACTGATGCACATTTATACCACCTGGAAGCAATATGATATGTGATCAACATCCCCCAGGGGTGGACAAGTTGGCTTCCAGATATGTTTCCAATGGCCATTTGGCCGAGTATTTGACCTTCTTGGACCCATCGGAACACATCGAACTATAGGTGTTGACCGCACTGCGTAAAATCCTCATCTTTGAGAGGAAAATTGTCAATGGGGAGAATGACCCATTGACAGAGACATATTATTTTATAATATTTTATGTATATGCGGACATATCTACATGTTCTGCCTGCAGGCAGGAGTGCAAACATGAGGATCCACCAACAAACGCAAATATGAAAAAGGTGAATGGAGAGACGACAAAATCTCTTCGGAAAGTCAAGGATTTCAAACAGTCAGTCAAGCCAAAGTACCTATCCATGTTCATTTGGTTTCGCATCCCTTGTCAATACTTGAGGTACTCTTATCAGTAATGCAAGCGAATCTTCCCAAATGGGTTTGTAATCCCAAGTGCACGACTACAGGCTTTGCGGTGTGTAACAAGAATGATCGAAACTGCAATGAGCAGCTCCAAAACCGGGACAGGTGTTGCGCTCTTTGCTTACTCAGATCCCCATCCTCTTGGGAACATCTCTCCATCATCCCCAACAAAATTGGCCAACATGGAGATTTGACTTCCATCATCCGGTTTTCAACATATCTTTCAAAACTAGTTCTACCGTTATACCATGTTGTAGGTTTGTTTCAAATTCATGAGGAAACCCTAAGATCGGTCTAAACATCCTTTTCCCATGTGACATGGCCATAAAATTGGGCTCAATGCCTCAATTTTTTTGCAGGAAAACAGACCTTGCAGTGGGTTTGTCTGGGACCCCCAAATTTGATGGTTAATCATCATACCCAGCTGCCTCCAAGTACCCATAAGAATTGGCAATTTGTCCCATAATTTCAGCGCGTTGCCAAGATTTTTTATACCTGGAGAGTCTAGGGATTTCCAATTGAGAATTACCATGGGTTTCCAGCCACATTTTCAGACAGACCCATGTCCAAGTGGCTGGAACAGGTTCTCCCCTACCTCCGATCCGAACTTGCCTTTGCTGATGATCGGTCTGGCTTTGCTTCGGAAATTGGGCACCTTCAAATCCAGTCGTTTCTTATCATCTTGCCCCTTTCAAATGGCCGCAATTGTGGCTATACCGAGCCATACCCCATTTTCAGATACACCCTAAATAGATCTAAATAGTAGTTCTGGATGGTCATCCCTGTTTTCAATCTCATGGCAGGCCGGTTACACTGTGCTTACCTCATGCAAACTGTGACAGTAAAGAGGAACTATCTGGAGCCTCCATTTTGAAGGCTAGCTAGTCCATTCCACGGAGAAAAACATACACATCCATAACCACTCCCAATGTGGATCTGGACCCAGATTTGGTGGATGTTGGGGCTATACATATTATATATATATATATATGCATGTATGATCATGTATGTATGTTTTTCTAGAATAGGATTTTCATCTGAGACTCGAACCGAACCTGCTTCAGAGCAATGCTCAAGAGGAAACGAATTTCCCCTTCGAGGATCAACGAGTTAATGTACAAAAAGTGCCCATAGCAAAGCAAAAAAAAACATGGTAAACTACTGCTCTTTCTCCTTGGGGCTTACATACTGTAGATCTATAATTGGGTTAAAACTAAGTGGATAAATCAAGAGTGATTCAAGTAATTTGCAAACCTGAACAGTTCGGCTGTTTAGGGATAGTTTCCCTTGTTCTAACCATCATTCTCATCGCGAGGTCGCGACGTGAGGTCCTTGTAATGTAATCCGTCGGCCCATCAGATTATATCGTGTTCTTGGTTGAAATCCCATGCTTGATGCTGAATCACCATTGTCACCACGTTCGACGGGCCATCTCATTCCCCATCCGCATAAATTAAGGATCTCCCCAGCCAAGCTGCTGCTTTCCTCTGTATTGAGACTCGCATGACTTACATTGCTTGCATGACTTGCATCGAGTTTGACCTAGGATAGCGCAGAAACAGGCCTGAGATGGCCTGAGCTATTGACACGGGGGGATTCGGTGCAAACCAACATGGGAATTGGCTAATTTCCCATGATTTAGTCCAAATCAGTTACATCAGTTACAGTATGTTACAGTTCACCATTGACAAACAGATTTTGATGGATGTTGATTTCTCTCAAAAATGAGGATTGAGGCAACAAAAGAGGTGATTTCAATGGTAGGGAAATGATGCAGGTGGGCCTTCCCGTCTACTAACTCTGCCAACAACAGAACCAGGCTTTAAAAATGAATGATAAGCCCGTTGTTGTTGTGTACCACTGGTTTAAACATATATTGTAAAAACTGAAAAATACATCAACGTCAATCAACATCCACCAACATCAATCAACATCCATCAAAATCCATAAACTTCCATCAACATCCATTGACATCGATCAAGATCCATCAACAGCCATAAACATCCATCAAATTCAATCAAGATCCATCAACATCCATGAAAATCCTACTATACAGAGATAAATACATAGCTGGCTATATTCCAATTGTCAACAAACCGGTCTCCAACCCCCAGAGCTCATCTCTCCAGTGCCACTATTACTATTCTGTTGGTATCAACTTGCCGGGAAGAAACACACAGTGAAGATGCGGATCGCGCATCTACGTACACAGTTTCATTGGATAAAATGGGCATATGTGGACATAGTTGCATATCGGTACATTTGCATAACCTCGACATCAAGCAGGGACCCTTGACTTTCATTTTACAACATCAAATCTGGGTTATAGAGTGGTATCCTTTCAAAACCCCAGGCTTTTGACATGCCTCAACAAGGAGCAGAATAGAACCCCGAATTGTACGCAGGATGGGGTTCCAAAATTCTATTCCTGCAAACAATAAAATCAAGGGGAAACGGTGTTTTCTTTTTTTTTTTTTTTTATGTCCATTTTTTCAGCAAAATCTTGCATGTTTTTTCCCACACGCATTGTGCGGTCCAGGGTCATCACAATGCTTTGGATTCTTCAGGCCCACCACTTCCGTAAATAAAACGACACCCCTCTTTTTGAAGCAACATGGGACAGGATTCAAAGAATGGTCTCGCATCCTTGGTTTGGCCTTTGCATTGCCAACAGCTCAACATTGTTAAACATAGAAAAGAAAATCAAAATTCCAGGAAAAAATGCAACAAACTTTGGAACATCAAACTAAATAAAGAAGGATGTAGACAGGACGAGAAAACAAGGATGCAGAAAATCGTAACGATTTGGAAGGATGGCTAAATTGGGTTACAGCTGGCCACCAGTCAGCACCTGTGGGTCTAGAATCATTGCCTCCAAGCCTCAAAAACCGTTTGAAACACAATGACCTAGGGAAGATGATGTTAGACTGTTAGACAACTGTTTTCCTCCAAACGCCTTTGTTGGATAAACAAATTCTAATATAAGATGTTGGTATCTGAAAAATGGAAATGGTGGATAAAACCAAAGATTCAGAAGGACGTAGAAAGGATTTGAAAGAATGGCTAAGTCGGCTAAGTTGGGTTATGGCCGGCCACCAGTCAGCACCTGCGGGTCTAGAATCGTTGCCTCCAAGCGTAAAAAACCATTTGCAACACAATGACCTTGGGAAAATGATCTTTGACTGCTATTTTCCTCCAAACGCCTTGGTTGGACAAAAGATGTTGGTATCTAAAGAATGGAGATGGTGGGTGAAAAGAAGGATTCAGAAGGATGCAGGTTGCTGATTACAATTTGACCTTGCACTTGCCTAACAGAGTTTGCGGTGAGGGGGAGGTTGGACCGGAGGTAATGACATACCATGTTACAGTGAAATTGAATTGGGGATCTTGGCCAGCTCAAATGAGGGACATTATTTAATACGCTTTTGTAGGTTGCTGCAGGTCGCTCAACACCACTTTGCTTCACATTTTTTTGGGGGAATTTCAAACCAAGATCAACCAAGCAACATCGACACCTTTTTTTGGAGATAGAAATCTTGACCGACCAAAATCAGGGATGTTATTGTGTCTTGCGCATGTCTGCAACGACTTGGCTCCTTTGTTGCACCTCGAAGCAATGACCTTTTCTTGTGGAGTCAATTCATGCCACAACAAGGCTCATATATCGAAACTTCCAAGGCTCTAAGATGATAGCCTATCAGGGTTCTAAAATCATAGCGGTTATGATTTTGGAACCCGCAACAGGAACTCCGGGGGGGAGTTTAGACCCTCGATCTTGAGGGTATATAATTGCCATATGTTTGGCATACCATCTGGCAATTTTATTACAGCTTGCAAACTGAAAAATCACCTTTTTCAAAAACAGTAAACCATCGAACTAAATTGGCCATGGCTTCCCTAGCCATGTCAAATTACCAAAGGGTATGACCACTCACCTTTGTTTGGACAGCGCCGCCCACCGGCCAGAAATGCGCCGAGTTATGCCCCAGATCAGTCGCAGTTCCACAGTTGGCCAGCTCATTTCGAGCTGTCTCACCATGGTCGTGCCCCTGAAAGAGGTCGGGAATTTTGATGCCACTGTGTAATTTGGGAAGAAGAAACAGTGGCATTAATTATTGAAGGTGAACGCGCTGAGGCAGGCACACAACTGTCCCGCGAGAAGGCAAGAAGGCAGGAATGGGTCACGATGGCGTCGGCGCCTCATGTATGAATTCGGAAATGAAATAAAGGTGAGTTTTCTAACAGCAGAGAGCACATGGCACATCCTCTCAAGGATGAACGATCAGGATGTTAAGTAGGTGAATCCCTTGTTTTTTGGTTTCACGAATGACATGAATTCAATATACACGCAAATCAGTAAAGGACGTGTTGCAAGCGGGTGTCTGTCCCGCCTTCAAATGCGCCGGCAGCAACAAGGTGGCGAACCGCTTCACGGACGCCACCGGCGGTTGCGTGCAACCCATCAGTGTGGTACCTCTCTGCGATACACACCGCGGGTCGGGATGGATGGTTGTCTTCGAAAGTATGGAGTTTGAAGTCTGTGTTGCGGCGGTTCCTCAGCACGCGCGCGCCGCGTCGAACAGGACTGCAGCGTCCTGCAGCGAATAAACGGCTCACTCTGTGCTATTTGCATCGCATGTGGATAGCACTTGGAATAGTTCATCTTGATGAACATGGGCCCGGGCGCGCATGTCCCTGTTCGCCAGACCGATTCCGTTGCAGGCCATCCTGGAAGGAAAAGGAGCTGCATACACACACCAACAAGCACGAAAAGACTCTCATCATGTACGTTTGCAATTAGGCACGGCACTGTCCTCGACAGAAGGGAGCACGAGGGAAAGGTTCGCCAGAGACCGGAGCGTTGAGCTGAAAAAAGGCTGCGGAAGAAGAGATGCTGTAACGTGTCATGTGAAAAAAACGAAGCAGCAGTAGCAGGGTGTGAGGTCAGATTGAAGAATCATGCATTTGACACATTTTAATTTCCAAATCTTACTGACTGACAAACCTCCACAAGACTCCCGGTTGTGTGAGCGGACAATTGGGCTTCGGACGGATTGGATTCTTAAAGAACAGCGAGAACTGAACGCGTAGATCTGGTTGTCCGGCCTTTGAAAGTGTAGTGTATGAACACACGGCAGAGGTGACAAGCAGCAGTGTACAACTCAATACAGCTGGTCGCCGAAGTCTGACAGGACCAAGATACATTACACGTGTCATGCATAGTCGCACGACCATATAAAAGAAAAGATGGGGGCTGTCACGGTGAGGACGGCACTGACATCGTGGTAGACATCTCTTGCACAGGCGCATGTGGATGCAACGGAATACATGAAGGAGCAATCCCATGCACAACTGACATAGAAGGCTGTCCTCCTATCCACCACAGGTTTGGCCTGAGCGACAGTCGGAACACGGAATCATCAAGTCAAAGCACAAACACACCGGACGCACTAAGTTTGGGATACGCGCTGGCCATGGCCTGGCATGCGTGCTGGCATTCAGTTGCCACGAGAAGTAAGTCCTGTTGATGCATTGCGTGACTTATTGTAATGGTCAGACTTTCCCGCCTGTAGACAGATGGATGACATGGAAAATCATACTTTTATGCATGACATACGCCGAAAGGGGCAGATTGGTGCAACCTAGGAGTTACAGACGGGTCAAAAAAAACACATCACAAAAGGTCACAGGAGCAATTCTGGTATGTATGTATAGGAACCCAGTCAGTCCAAAGGACGAATTTAACGCGGCCGTTTGAGTAAAGGACCCAAATGACTAAACGCCTCAAAAAACGCACAGATTGAAAGATTCAAAATTTCCGCATGGTAAGATGAGCAGGAGTCAGCGGGAGCACTCATGAGAAAATCTGGTCGCAAAATCGCAAAAATATGTGATTCTGTGCCCTTTTGCGCAAACCTGATTTTACAGGTTTTTTACTGCATTTTCACGGGGTTTTCACTGGCTCTTCATGGCCTTTTCACGGGATTTTCACAGTGTCACTATTTTCGCAAAAACGCGAAGGTGCGCGCTCGATTTTTCAAGCATGGGATATCTTTCGGGGTGGGACCCTGATTGGCTAAGTCTCACAAAAATATGACCTAAAAAATAATCGCATAGAGAAAACCTCCGTCCTAAAAGCCTAGTTTAACCATGTTTAACCAGGCCTTTAACAAAGGTCACTGTTAAGTCGAGATGACGTGGATGGAAATAGATGGACTTCGTCGCAAGTCTGTTGGGTGATTTGGTGATGTCATCTTATGCGGTCTCATCGTCTTCTTCCCCGCTTTGCCGCATGCACGGACGGCCACGGAGGGCACTCTCGATCCTGGATGGCCATGAAGTACTCTCCCAAAGTGCACTGAGACCATGAGAATGCTTCCCAAAGGGAACTGCCAGAAAAGAGGTCCATGCCATACAGCTACCACGCGTCAGAATCGGATGAGCCGTTGTAATATGGAACAGTAACCGTGTAAATCCAGATTGATGGCTTAATCATAACATGGGAAGTCCCCTTCTGATTGGTAGGACGTGTTCCAAAGACGAAATCGCTCAATGTATGCGAACCAAAAATTTGGGCATCATGCAGCCTGAAGAGTGAAGCTAATCTATCCAATGTCGTATGTTTCGCCATGCCATTCAACTCAAACCCCCGTGCATGGGATTCCAAGGTTTTTCTTAACAAGGTGTTTATACCCATCACATCTGGAGCAAGAATAAGAAGGCTGCATTTTGCAGAACGTCATCGGAAAGGATTTACTTGCATGTTTGGAACGCTTCTGTTGTTGGTGAATTTTGGGGTTCACCATCCCAATGCACCCGTGAAGCATTGGCTGAATTTTGCTGTATGCATTTTACCCTCGACACTCCCATCGAAGGGGCGACAATTCGGTACCCTTTTTGCGGGTAGGGGCAGCTTCACAGATTTTGTGTCATTTCACTGACAAGCCTCATGATCCAAAAAAAAAAAGCAATCTTCTTTTGACCTGACACCGGGATTAAACATACAAATACGAAATCCAACTCAGAACCAGTCCCGGACTCCAACCCAAGTCACTGCACAGCAAATAGGCATTCGGTAACAATCCCTTTTCGTAGTGCTAACAAATGGCACTAATGTCATGCCAGGAGTCAGAATAAACCCTGGTTGATTCATCAATGGGTGAACCTCCCACAAGCGATCAACTGCTATGCAGCTTAGTGAATCCATCGAAAGAGTATGATTTGGGGCTTCCAAACCAAAAAACCTATAGACATCTGGACCCCGAATTTCGGGTTACTCTTGGTCAAATCCGGTGGTTTCATGCTACAAGTAAAGACCATTGGAGACCCTCATGTTGGCCGGTTCTTCGTCCGATATGACTCTCGCCATGAAACTGAAGGCATCGTCACGCTTTTCCTGGGGGCCATGAAGTCGTGGGCGAAGCGAAGCCGCCGAGCCAACGTGTTGGATGGATATATCAAACTAGTGAGGTTTCTAAGCCAAAAAAACTGGAGGGGCTACCAAATGAATGAATTAGTATATAGTATACAGTATACTGATGAATCTTGAACATTGTCTATTTATTTGGGGGTCTCATTGGGTAGTTGAATTTGCATATTCAATCTGATTAATCGAAACGGGGAAGTGTCAGAAAATTACAGGGGAGAGCCACCTAAATCCTATGATATGATATATAATCTTATGGATCCGCATTCCTTGTATGAAATGCCGATTCAGCGGGCATGTACAAGGTGGTGCCTCCCAACTATAAGTTGGTCACCCTGCAATGACTCTGTGTTACAGGCTTGGAAAAGGCGGTATGTAAACAAATAGCCGAATGCATATCATATACATATATCTAGAGTCATTTATGTGTATATATATAATATATACATATATATATATATATATATACATTGTTTGAATTGTAGATATGTTCGTATATGTATATTGTAGATATAATTATATATACATATGTCATATGTATGTATATACATGTTTGCGCCAAATCATCCTGAAGTAGATAGAACATGGGATTTGCAAAGACATCCAATTTTAGTGCGGCCTTTTTTAAATGTTCATCTTTGATCTGCGGGATGGCGCGCATCAGGATCAGTGGACCGCAGACTTGGGCACTAGGAAAGCATACTCAAAAGCTTGGGACATTGAACCTTTTCTGTGATACTTTTGCAATAAAAGGTTCAATGTTCCAAGTCTTTTTCTGTGATACATTGGAAAATTGAACCTCTATCTTTTCGGCTCTTGAATAATTCCCAAACCTCAAACTGGTACGTTTACTTTCTTTAGCTCTTTTTGCAAGTACATTATCTACTCTGGCGAAATCATAGTGATGCACCACTTTTTCACGGTCTGCGAGGTGGAACCATCAACGGCAGTTTTTCAGTTTCCACGTGGCTCAAGAAGTGCAGACTAGGGACATCTCTAGTCAGATTGTAAAAAGGTCCAACATCATGTTCCTCGATATGTTGGATAATGTCGGATAATGTCGGATAATGTTGTATAATGTTGTATAATGTTGGATTATGTTTAATGATGTTGGATAATGTTGGATTATGTTGGATTATGTTGGATTATGTTGGATTATGTTGGATTGTGTTGGATAAAAGGATCAACCATCCAACATAATTCAACTTCTCATTCGGAACATGTCTGGACAAAATCAAATCACGAGCCAGAACCACCCAGATTCCTTTTCTCCACCGAGGGACCGTGATACAACTTTCTCCAGTTTGGACATGTTTTCGAAGGCAACTTTCCTTGGAGGCAGCAGCTCGGATCTGGAAGAATCCCTGGAAGATGCTCGAAACTATCACAACATGCGGAATGGGCAACTTGGCAGGAAAAAACAGGTACCACTTGGATTCACGAAAAGTTCGGAACCAAAGAATCTTATCCGGATCACTCTTGAAAAATACAAGACCTGATATGACAATCGTAAGATATCACATCTGATTTGAGACCATGAGAAAACCATATCAACCATCATTCACAAGTTTGATCGTTTTAGGTCGCGATTGACAATCCATGTAAACTAAATATAACATAATATAACTAAATCTCAAAGAAGGGGCTGGACTCTCCGTCAAATGTGCGTGTGCCAAGGGCCCAAGTTGACCATGGTATATATAAATTTCTCACTCCCATTGAATCCTTAGAGTCCTGCTAATATTGAGAAGCAAACAATGCTGCAAGAAACCTCTTGGTTTCAACAAAAATATGAACACAAGCAGGAGCAGTTCCAGCTTCCAGTGGCAGCCCCGCATCCCAAGGAGACATTTCCACGACAACTCGGGGATGGTCCGTGTCGTTGCCGATCCCAATACTAGTTGTGGTTGGATGATCATCCCAGTAACTGATAGAAAGCCTGCTTAGTAGTCCACCAATCTTCGGCTTATCTGATTCATAGATCGGGTAGAACTATGGCTGACCAGCTGTGACCCAGGGGGTGATCTTCAAAGTGATCAGGCCTCCAAATAGCTCAGTTATGCAGTTATACCTATCTCTGGAGGGATCATTTCAGGTTTCATCATGATTGCATGGTTTCAATACCTATTATCGATATTGTATCTATGATGATAGCTTTCTTCTAAACCATGTGGAGGTTTCCCAGAATGGGGGTACCCCTAGATCATCCATTAAAAAAAAAGGATTCGCCATGAAATAAACCATCCGGCTATTGGAGATCCCCCATTTATTATGGAACCTCCCATATAAGACTATCTACGATGATAGTTTTCTTCTAAACCATATAAAACAACCTCAAGCCTATCATCTATCATATATCATCTGGATCCCGCAACCACTTATACAATGGCTTTCCTCCTTCCAACACCGGGCATTCCAGATTCTTTTGCTGATTTTCCATATTATGTCACCCCATTCCAACACCTGACATTTCGCTTCACCAAGGCTCCGATCCTCCTGGTAGCGATCCTCCAGGAATTGTCTGACGGATGTGCTCCCCTTGGCACGTTCCGCCAGCTCTGCTGCCGCGCCGAGACCTGGGTGAGAAGTTTTCAACGGTCAGAAGAAATGGCCAAGGATGGATAGATTTTTCAGCAATAGAAATGGTTTCTGTTCTATAGGATCTACTGGACTTGAAATGGGATTTAACATGATTTAACACGATTTAACCATAGAAACATGAGATTTGATGGGATTCAACCAGCGAAAAAACGAACAATTTGATGTGATTTGAGCGACACAAATTGGGATTTAATGGAATTCCAGCTACAAAAAGTGAAGTCTTGATTGGATTGAATCAGCAAACAATAACGATTGAATGGAATGAGATTCAATCATAGGAAATAGGAAAATACAAATGTTGTTGGATTCCAATGGATTTCGCCCCCAACAAGTAGTGCTGAATCAACCAATGATGGAAAATTGGGGTCGGATTGAAAGCAACCATAATAGGGATCTAAGACTTACCAACCATTAGTGGAAATATTATGGGATATTTCATGGACCCATGTGGGCCCATGGTCCAGACCATAGTTCCACTGAAATCCATGGGATTCCTTGTCAGGGTGATGTAAATTCTCTGAAACCTGAATTCTGCGGGATTTACATAATGTGTTTCTTTGTGTTTCTACACATTTTTAGGTATTCTCTTCAAATATCAAAAAATGTTGCCAGGTTGATTCAACAAATGGCTAAAAATGATGCTAAATGATGCAAATAACGTGAATCAATTATCTAGATAATGTCAAATGATGTCAAATGCTGGCTCGATTGATGCTAAAGTGGCACCACTTTTTTTCAGTCGAAGTCACCCTTAGCCAGTGGAGAGCCAGGTTTCCAAGCAATCCACTCCACTCACCGAAACCACCAAGTAACCACTGGCAGAATGGAACGAATGAATAAAGCACATTGAGTGAGAAATAAACATCTACTATACAACAATGAAGATTCAAGATAATTTAACACATATTATATACATATTCCTGGATTTAAGAAAGCAATCAAAACGATGGCATCAAAAAAACTTGATGTTTCATCTAAAATACAAAATGACCGATAGGGATTGGTAGGGTGGTATACTTGGTATACCGGTATACCCCGAAATCGCTGCTACCACCAGGCATGTGAGACGAGCAATTGATTGTAGCCCAGCATCATGGGGAAACCAGCACCAGTTGGACTACCCAGGGATCATTGAGGCTCTTTTTCTGGATCCACATTCAACCTCAAACCGTTTGGATTTTAAATCGTTAGTTGCTGACAATCTTTGGTATTCATTCAAGATTTTCAGATTCTCTAGGCCCCTTTGATCCATTTGTGCTGCCCCCTTTATCATCAATCATCCAACATCTCCGACCTCTGAACCCAGTGGCTGCCAGGCATATGTTGACCAATGTCTGTAGAGAGAACCCTGAGTCGTTGCTGAGGCGCCCTCTTTGTTGTAGGGGGAGCTTGTCCATGGGTTTTTCCACCATTGGTTGGACATCAGATGAACCGGGTTCATTGATGTAAGCATCAGTTGTGGATTATGAGACTAAGAAGCTATATACAGGATCATCATCTGGGGGATTCCGTATGTCATTCTTGTGACTTTCTCCGAAAAATTGATTTTCCGCATTGAAATGACCATTGCAATGGGTATCTCCCATTGAAATGGACGCGTGAACGTATGACTCAATGTTTGGTGGCAGCATCTGAATGTTGGCTGGTTACAAAACCCCATTTGTTTGGTGATTGTCCATCAATAGCATTAATTCAAATCCCCTTTGACTACTTTTCAACTTAAAATCCAATAAGAATCACAGAACGCTCGTTGAAAACGACCAATCTTGGTTCGTTGAATCAGCCCCAACAGCATCGCATTTTGGTCACGGCCCAACGTTGTTCCAACGTGACGTCGTGATTCACGCCAAATCGCCGCTCGTTGAAATCCACGCTGAGTTGACGACCTCCTTGCATGGACAAGAGAGGCGTTGGGGAATCTCTTAAATCTTTAGGGAATTTCCAAAATGAATAGAACACAACTTGAATGCAACCATTTAAATCCAAACTATTTGGAGTTGAACATGGGCCCAGTATAATTTATCTCCCAATACCACTGAGTAGCCCACTGGTATTGGGATATCTATCATCCCATAGAGTTATGAAATTTGAAAGTACCACAGTCGAAGGTGCCTGACCTGCTGACATGTTCTAACGGCGTCCAAAACTGGGGCCAGGCTCACATGGATCATTCACAGGATTGAATCGACACCTTCATAATCCATGCCTTCAGATGGGATTCAGATACAATAAAAGCAACAAAACCATCAAAGCAGGGAAAGAGCTTCATGCAGTGGGCGTGCTCGCAAAACCATCTTGCAAAACCATCCAACATGCAAATCTGATGCAAAAGCGATTAAACCCCAACTCACGGGTTTCAACCCATCCCCCTTTCCAAGTCTTTCGCATAGATACATCAAAATGTACATATATGTACATATAAATACATATTAAATCATATTACTATATCATACATACATGGCTATGGCTCAAAATTATGGTACCAAAAATGGTCATGTTTAATGGTAGATGAACAGAAACCAAGCAATTACAGGGTCGATAATTTTGAGCCATAGCCACATCTCAAACCCCTATTTTTCTGCAACCATCTGCCACCACTGCCCGTTTCGACACAGCGGGTGCCTTGAGGTGCGCTGATTTGCCGTGACAGCGACATTTGTCGCGGCCCACTGAGCAGTTGTGCCAAGGAGAGACCTGCGCGGCGTTTTGGGGAATGGATGTAACAAGCGGAGAAAGATGTGCGTGATGTGTGTAAATATATGAGCATGGCATATATATATATGTATGTATGTATGTATGAATGCATACTGTATCGTGATTTATGTATGATATATATATATATATATACATATATCATCATATATCATATTTATATATATACATATACATGGAACACGATCCCGTATGAAGTATTTTGTGCACATATAGACAAATGATGACAAATGTATATGTACGTATAAACAGTATAAATAATTCACAATTCGAGGGATAGTCAGGGATACATACGGGAAGAGTTTGATTGAAATGGATAGATTGGGTCCTTGGCTGCTTTGTTGGTAGATTGTGGTATATAGATTATGGTCGATGAGTTGCTGATTTAGTTAGGCTTTCTCCAAACCCTGCAGTGCGTTGATTCGTAGTAGGCTGGCGGCAGCAAAGCTCACCCCATAGTGATGATCATTTGAAGCTAAGCTACGCCAGATTTTGATATAATATGTTATGTTTGATGTCCTGTTTGATGATTTTTGAGCAAACCCATATCTGTACAAGACAAGAGTGTCTGATACTGATATCGGGTCAATGTAAAGCCCCAAAGCTAGAACTTAAATTGTCAGTTTCATTTTGAGAATTTTACTGGTGCTTAGTAGGGAATGAGGGAATGACCTATAATAACCATTAATAATCATCCCGAATCATCCCATTCCCCCATTCCCTACTAAGCACCAGTAAGGAATTCCCTAAAGATTTCAGATTGCACAAACATGGATCCAGTGATCCCAACTACCGCGATGATCAAAATCACTACGACGTGGCGAGGATCATATGTAAAGACGAGGCAAGCCTCTGATGCTAGTGATGGTGAAGATGAGGATGTCAATGGATTGGTTCGAGGGAAAATTTACAGGAAAGCCCCATATTTCATAGGAAAATCCCATGGGTTTCCGGATGTTGTTTTTCCCTTAAACCAATCCAATGAGGATGCGGAGAATGAGGATGAGGGCTATGAGAGGATATGACATAGATGCACGATGGGACTCTGGCTGGAAGTGTTTGAGGAATGCCGCAGCATTCGTACCAGCAATCATGGGTGCATCAACCAGAGATCGTAGGATATCATAGGAGTCGTGGGGTGTGGTAATGACATGTAAAACAAAGCCATAATTCGGAAACGACAAATCTAGAAGAAAACAAGAACCAACAGAAAAAAAGCACGTCCCAAACGAGGCATTGCACGAGCCATTCAGAATTGAACCTCTGAATGTGAAAATTCGCTGGTCTTCAAACACGACCCAAGGCCCTGAGAACCTCAAATGTTGGTTTTTTTTTGCGACCCTGAAGTTTTGATCCATGCCGCCACATGAAACAAAAAGGCAAAAACTTGGATATTAAACAAAAAAGAATCTCGAGCTCCCTAGATTTCCAGGATTGAGTCATGCCCACTGCCTTTGCTGAACCCGTCCCGCCTTGACCATGGGATGCAGCTCGAGAGCCCCACGTCGAAAAACGACCTGAAGAAAGGCAGGTCGTTCTAAGGGCGCAGGTGACGGGATGTGAAGGCAAAAGAATACGGAAGTTATGACACATACATTGGGAGGATTCACCAGCAAAAATGGGGTCGCATGGGGATATAAGCAGCCAACATGGGGTCACTCACCAACTAGTGTTGAGTAAATGCACACTAGCTTATGCTTTTGACATCGTGGAAAATGTAAAGTCAATGCGGGGTCATCATTGTTGAACTCAGGATGAAAAGTGAACGTAAGAGCAAGCGGAGGAGAATGTACGGTATGCAGTTATGATAGTAGGTGACCAAAAGGAGAGTGCAGGGAAAACATTTTCGGTTGGGTCTTGCCAGAAGCGGCCAATGAAAGGACCAGAAGGAAGAAGAAAAAGAAGAAGAAGAAGAAGAAGAAGAAAATGGAGGTGATGGGGTTGCTGTTGCTGCTGCTGGTGGTGGTGATGACGACCATGAGGATAAGGATGACGCTGATGGTGATGGTGATGGTGATGAGAATGAGCATGGGCATGGGCAACAATGATTGGATGTTTGTGATGATCACCAACACTTTGAGCATGCAGGATGTGAACGAGGATGTGGCTGGCGAGGATGAATTTTGAGGTATGATATTGTTGTGATTTGTGCAAAATAACTTACCTAGAGTGGAAGCCATGCAGTGCCAAATAACAAAACACATATTCAACAATTTCTTCAAACCCCTGTGAAAAGGAAATGATGCTAAAACACGCAAAACTCACGTAGCTGATGCTACCTTCCGTACAAGAAACCACCAAACAGATGGAAAAACTCAGATTGAAGCACATTTCCAAATTTTGTTTTTTTTGAATAAGGAACATGAATGAACATGATGATCTCAAT
Organism: Symbiodinium sp. clade C Y103; assembly: GCA_003297045.1. Lineage (NCBI taxonomy): Eukaryota > Dinophyceae > Suessiales > Symbiodiniaceae > Cladocopium > Cladocopium sp. clade C. Next base: position 122,103 of record BGPT01000275.1, read on the forward strand.
AATTGAGCAAAGATAACAACTCTGAACCATTGCATTGCTTATCAGTGAAAGTTCTGATTCGACATAATGTAATGCAGGAAAAGTTATCATTCAACCTGCTAAATTTTAAAATGTAGCTGAACAACAAACAATGGGAAAAGCAAACCACCCCACCCTATTGACCAAGTGTCCACCATTATTTTGCACAAAGTAATCCCTATTTCCTTGGACTTTCTTCTGCTGATTCCATCCGTGACTAGGGTTTGGCGCACCAAGTTTGTGACAGCGTTCTCTGGTTTGAAGGGAGATAGATCATGTTGAATGGGAATGAATGGGATCTATTCCTCCTCAATTTTGTAAACTTCATGAATCATTCCCTCAATCCGGCAATGATCTACTCTGGTTTCAGAACTAAGGAGTGTTTACAGATTGTCTTGAAGACCCGCAACTGGAGAACCCACCAGATGATTCCTTCCATTCCTACTGAAGCCTCAATTTTACAGACACCAAAAATGGGTGGTATCAACCCTCCCAAATCGGAACGGTTGGACCCCCGCTCTGTGGCTCCACCTCCGCCGTACGTGACGGAAATCGAGGCTCCCACCCGGACCATCTTCCGGCGTTCCGTCGAAGGGGGGCGGGGACACCTTCTTGCGGTTGGACCTGCGGCGGGGTGAAATCCAACTCAAAGAGTATAGCTAACTAGAGGCTAGAGGTCACAACTGTTGCCCTCTGGTTATTAATATAGCAATGGAAAATCACCATTCTTAATACGCAAATCATCATTTTTGTCTAGAAATGGGCCATTTTCCATAGCTATGTTAAATGACCAGAGGAGATAACCAACAACAGAGAGGGCACTAACACAGACTAATAGACCAATTGGGAAGAGGGTATGGTTGCCACACCTGAAAAAAAAGAACAAAATGGACCATCAACAGACGTCGAACCCACGACGTGCTGATACGGCAAGACGTCCTTTTGACAAGGACCCAAAAAACAACAGAGAAGCAAAATCCCATGAACATATTCGGAAATCACGTTTCTGTTGTTTTGGGAGTGACTATACATCTATAGCCCATGTTTCCGGGAAACATGACGATTTTGGAGGTATCCCCACGGTTCAGAGGCGCTCAAACAGCTGTGGGACAAAGCTCAGCACATCGCTTTGCCCGCCTCGGGACTCCTAGCGGCGTGCTTACCACCCAAAAAAATGGGGATGTTCGGAATGGTGACTTACAAAAAATGGATTGGGGAATAGTCGGAGAACCAAGGAATCAAACCATCTCTGGGGGTAATATGCCTGCAGTGAGTATGGCCGAAAAAATGTGTGCATGCCAATCAACTACGCTTAATGACGAAATCAATTAAGCATGACTCATAGTTGTAGTGGGTATTCTCACGCGACAATGAACTGATCTAGTACTATAAGTGCTATGCATATCAACCATAATTGCCATCATATGATTTTCAAAAATTGCTTTTAAAGCCACGCATGGCTGGTCATGTTTAGTACCAGTGGTACTGCAACAATTTGCCAGGACATCTGTCCCATAAATCTCCAATGTTGACCCATGCCCTGTTTTATGAGGAAATCCATGTGCGAACGCACAAGAATAGATGATGATTTTAGGACATGCTATGACCAGACACTAGACTCTTGGACAAGTCGTAGTCCCTTCGTAACCCTGAGTCTTTTGGTTATAACCTGTGGTTGGCCAACGCTTTGTGGCTCTGCTATGAAGCTGCGAGGTGCTGGCTCACTGGCCAATTTGTAACTAAAAGAGCTGGGACAGATGGTGAGGTCTGCTGGCCAAGAAAGTTGAACATCAAGCCCCACGCTGGGGTACTCAAAAGTTGAGCATCCAATTTTTGGATTCAATATGATTCAAGAACAAATATATACATATGCGGAGAGTGTCTCCAAAATATGCTAAGATTGCACGGTGAGTTCAACCCATCCTAAAGATGTTCGCTTTGAATGAGCATAGTCTTCACTGAAATAGGGATACAAGTGTGGCTTGATTTTCTAAAATGGAGGATGAATATGTACCTTGAAACTGCAATCAAATTCAGGGGGAATATGATGATCATGAGACTTTATGAGATTTTGGGGGCAAACAAACCCTTGAAACCACAGATCATCAACAGAGATTTATCACCTGCAAGGCGCCTCCCCACGCAGCCGGAGGGCAATCTGAGACTCCCCCTGTTTTTCTCAACTTGGGGCAGCCCATGACTCAAGAAACCCACAGAAATGGCAGGGAATTTGGCATCCCTGGAACCTCTGGAACCCATCCACTGCCATCTAAAGAGATTCTTTCCAAGGGATTCCTTTGATTGGAGGTGTTGGAGGAACTTAGGTTCAACTCACCTTCGATTTGAAGTAAGTTATATCGGCCGTGTATGCTCTATACAGACTCCACAAATAGTTCCAGTTCTTTCTACTGCCTTCTCCGGCCCGTTTCATATTTTTGTTAGCGAAATCCAACCAACAATCCAACTGGGTATGAAAATGGGCTACGCATTCCAGTCAATGATTCAAATTTCCTTTTCCAGATCACTAAAAGGTCATGTGTTGGGGTCTACCAACCAATTTTGAACAACCCACATGTTTCATAACAATGGTTATTAACTTTAGGTGAAAATTCCTCCAATGTGGGCGTGTCTGAAAATGGCGTGTTAAACCCCCCATGGACCATGACATGATAGGGAAGGGTGATGATAAACCAAAAAATTTTGGTGTCTTTTCCATGGTTCTCCCCAACATGTTCAAACCATTCAATTGTTTCCATGTTTGTCCCAAAAAAATCCGTGGTTTACCCCCCAAACCCAGGTATTTTGACCCTTCCAAATCCCCCAGGGCCCTCCATCCCCGGTCCCCCCATCTACCTGGGCTGCTAGGAGGGGACATTCCCGGGGGTGGTGAAGGCTTTTCGTCGAAGAGCCATTCGAAACGGCCTGCGCAGCGGGTCTTGGGGGAGCTTATGGGATTGATGTGATATACCCTGTGGTTATTCAACATAGCCATGGAAAATGGCCCAATTATAGATGAGTTATAGTGATTTTATTTATCAAAGATGGTGGTTTTCCATGGCTATGTAAAATAACCAGAGGGTTGATGAATATGTAATAATGGTATATCAACAGCAGATTATCAATATTAATTGTTGAAAGTATGTAAATTAACATGTTGATATGCCACATATATGTCACTAGTGTAGATTAATATTTGTAGTATATGCCAAGAGTATATGATAGTATAAGATAGTATAAGTATATGTCAGTAGACTATGTCACTATAGTACAATGATTATCAACATGTTCACGCTTAATATGATGTTTAATATGATATTAATATTGTCAATATGTCATATATCATATGGTTGGGATACATGGTAATTCAGGATTGTGAGACGTTATAGTAGTTTTGACATATTTATATCAATATTCATATATGGTCAGGATATAAACAAAAAATGATTTTAAAAAACATGTATTCTATGGATTCATCAGCAATGAATCACACAGATTGATTAATGTATGTCACAGTATCAATCAATAATAATGGTTGTATTTGATGGGATTATCAATATCAAGAACTGGTTGTGGATTATCAATAGTATACCATACAAGTCGATGGTTCAGCTGATTATCCATATAAATGGTACAAACTATCAATATCTGATATATTCTATGCGATTCATCAACAATGCAGATGTAGAATTGAGCAGTATTAAGAACTATAACATGAACAATCTGTATTGTTGATTTGCCAACAATTGTCAATTATTAATGCATATCAAATCATATCAACAATAAGCTGAATATATCTGAATTAATTTCGGTGAACTTTTAGGACCCAGGGAGCTATGAAAGTGTGTTGTTCTTCAATCTAAAAACGATTCAGTTTGAGGGACACAATTTTGACCTGCATCCACTTTCTATCACCGGTATTGATTGCATCCACTTGTTCGGCCAAGATTGCCACGCTTCAAGTACAAACCGCCCCAACCTGCCAATTAGTCAAATCGCTAATCTCTTGTGTTTTATCTGTAGTATCTTTGGTTGAAACACGTCAAATCCGGATGTAAGGGCAACGAATCCTCAATTTCATATGTTCAAATGTTTGAATCACCTTGAATAATCTTAAATCACCTGAAATCATCTTATAGAAATCATCTAAAAGCTACATCCACTCTAATCCTCTGAAAACCAACCTGCAATCCCCAGCAAACCCGCGGTGAAAGCTATCTCCGCTGACCCCTGGCCCCCAAAAAAACGCCGGGCTATACCCAGCCTGCAGCCTCGGAGATAGAGGAGTGCTCCTTGCATGGGAACACATGGATTCAGATGGGATTTCTCGGGAGGATCAATGATGGTTGGAGTGGGTTTCATGATGGTTTCATGGAAGATCATTGGGAGTGGTGAATATAGATGGTGAATTTAGATGGAATATCAACGAGGTCACTATACAGTTACCATATTTATCTGGTTTAGATGGTGGTTTCATGGTGATATCTCGTAGGGACTGGGATCGATTTTGATGTATAATTGGGACACATCACCAACATCATACGGGTTGGTATATGGATATAATGGCGATATCATGGGAATATAAAAATTCATGTCATGGGGTATAGTATTCGATTTTTCTGTTGGATGGTGATGGATAAAATATGACAAAATACTTGACTAACCTGAAGAGTTTGGCTATTTGAGGATAGTTGTCCCAATTCTAACCATCATTCAGTGACATTAAGGTGTGAGGTCATGATTTATCCAGATTAACGGCTACAGTATGGGGTCATTTGACCCATGGATTACATCGGACTGTATGGGATATACATAGGGTCAATGGTATTTATAAATGGGATTTATATGGGTTTATGTTGTACTAGGATTTATATGGCTATGGGCTAACATCTTGGTATATCTTGGTACCCTTTTGTCCCCAAAAGAGGTGTGGAAAGCTTAGATGTCCATCCGCCAGTCTCCAGATGCAAAAAATACTTGATTTACCCTCCGGTAATCAAACATAGCAATGGAAAATCCACCATGATTGTCCCGTTAGTACATCCATTTATAGGGGATTGCCAATTGCCATCTTTGATTACTGGAGGGTATATCGGATTTACATTTGCCATATGTGAAAAAATGGTGGGGCCCTTCTCATCCCATCACCATTGCTTCCAAATAATGGGCAGTATCAATCCCTATGGATTGATGACCATTCCCTAGGACAACTAAGCCAAGTTTGATCATCAATGATAATCATGTATAATACTGGAGATCTATAATTGGACTTCAGCAACAAAAAAAATGGAGTCTAAAACCAACAATAAATTGCAAGTCTTATCACAAACATAAATGTATGTATTGTGTCTGGCCCATGGTCTGTAACAGTTTTCACAAACTAGAGCACGATTTTTGCACGGAGGAAAACACCAAAGAGCACGATCTAGAGCACGATTTTTCAAAACGCACGATTTAGAGTTGTCATGGGTCCACAACCATTGTCATGGTATTTTTTGGGATTCAGGTTGATTTGGATTTTGAACATCCGCTATTCTTCGCATGATTCCATCACACTAGGGTCGTAAAGTCAGTGGCTGCCACCCTCATGGGACACAGTGGTAGAGGCGCATGACAGGTAGCTCAGAAGCCTCTTGGATTGCTCGCGAACTTCATCCAAGGTTTCCCTATTTCTTGCGTTCCATAGGTTCCATGATGTTCCATGATGAAATTCAGGAGTGTAGATGAGTAGCCCACAATTTTTGCGGGGTATCACATATACACCCAATCACAACTGGAGTAGATCCATTCCAAAATGGATAACATTGAACCATCCAGAATGGGAAAATCGTCAGAAAATTGACATTTTGGGGGTTGTATCCTGTCCATGATGATTCCGTAATGATGTCAAAGTTTGGAACGTGGGTCACAACATCCTACCTCGATTCCAAGTGATCGATCACCCTTCGAACACATAACAAGAATAGAGAATCTAAATGTAGACCAAAAAATTGGACAATTCAGACTGACTAGCTTGACATCTATATAATAGTCTAATAACAATCAATGCAAACAAAAACATGGTGCTTGAGGCACCGAAAGCACGATCGCCAACTGAGATCATCGTTTCAAGGATCGAAAAAAAAATCTCTCAGCCACTTCAGGGGGGAGGCAACCTACCCTTGCTATAAAACACAGTCACATAGCCTACTCACTAGGCTGTCCATCTAATCCACCTTCATTTCCATGAGACTTCTACCTAAATGGAGGGACATCTAACTTTTTTTGTTGGTTTTGCAAAACTATCATGCAGTTGGGAAACTCTTAGTTGCTTCCTGGCTCCCCAGTTCATCGAAAATTTGGATACAACCATAGCTCCTAAACGGCTCCCTCCATTCACCACTGGATAGCAAAATGGGGGGGGGGGGGACCTGAAAACCCGAAAAAAACACCCCAGATGTCACCCTAAATCGACTCAGTACTCCTCTTCGCTACTCTTGGCTTCAGGAACTTCCGGAGGCTCCTGGCCACGGAGAAAACTGGAGGAGTGTGTGTGTGTGTGCATATCCCATTGGGAGCCTGCACGGCACATCTATTATAACATGTTACAACTATTGTTATTGAAAAATCATGACAAATCCAAAGATGAGTGGAAGGGGTCAATCCTATTTGAGTTTTGCGGCTGTCTCGAGGTTCACTTTGAAGAACTTTTGACGTGGGATGGGACAACGAGTCACTTTCTGATTCCACACAATGCAGCACCCAACTTGGCAAGTGGGACTTCACCTCCTACTTGCATGGGCATCCAAGGAATACTTGTTAGAAAATAAGCCATTCGGGTACGAACGCTTCTGAAGCACTGACCAAGCCCTTCTTCAACGTACATCCAAGTAGAAGAAAGTGGCTGATTTATGAAGTGGGTGAACAGCATCTGAACCAGTGATTGTTGGATGACGAACCTGCACTATGATGTGGCTGTGGCTCAATTTTTTGACCCACAAATGGAACTTCATACACCCTTTTGAAATGGTTGAATCATTCTGCGTTGCGGACCCCCCTGGCCTTAAACCCGACACACCAAGCGAATGAGGTGTTCTCCCATTTTCCGTTTGTCTATGCGAGAGAAGATCGGTTTCTATCAATGGCTGTCATTTTACAGGCATTCCGTCATCTGAGCAGTGTTCAACACCTTCGGTCGTCCATGTATACTGGTTTAGTTAGTTAGTTAATAGGAATTCCCGAATGGATTGTGATAATCCCACATATATTCGACAGTATAATCCCATACACTCATCAGTCAACAGGGGTTTTGAACATTGCTCATCTGTTTCGCCATAGCTGTTCCCATCAGTGGCGGCCCAGAGGGCACGTTCCAGTCCACATCCAAATGGTCTTTTTTCGGTAGAAATACCCGGTGAAAAGGCACATAGATATACATAGATCATAAAGATTTGGCTGAGTCTTCATAGGAAACGCTGATTTTGCATGACCATCATGTGTGGTGAGGTCATTTGTAAGTCTCTAACTTCATTGGTGTGTGCAAATAAATGGGGTAGATCCCTAAACCTGGGTTTCTAGAGGGTAATTCTTGGTCAGAAGGAGTTAAAGAGTTAACTTGGCAAGGCGACGTCCCCATATTAAAAAGGAGCACCAGATTCAATGAATTGAATCCAATCCCGGTGATGAAACCCCTCCCAACTCGAATCCCAAAATCATATGCAGAATGAACAGATCCAATACATTTCACCAGAATTTTCCGTTGTTTGTTTTGCCACAAAATAGCGCAAAGGGATTACCCTCTGGTAAACTGACATAACTATGGAAAATCACAATGTTTAATGGGAAAATCCACTATAAATGGCCATTTTCAATAGCTACGTTTAATTACCAGAGGGTATTCCCCATGTTCTATCTGCCCCCCTGGAATTGCTACCGCGCCTCTTCTAAGACGTCCAGCTCGCACGTGCTTTTTCGTTTCAGGGAAGCACATTCCCACCACAGCGCCTGCAGGTTCAATTGTTTGGGTTTTTGCTGGGAAAATCTTCACCGGGACCCATTGGCTTTTTAAGTACGAATTCAAGGGTTTTCCTCTAATTCCTGGGAAGGTTTCATCACCTAAAGCTTCTAAAATGGGATGGGACAGCCGCTTGAAACCATCTCTGTTGAACATGCTTGGACCCCAAATTTGTGGGTATGAACTTTATGGACCTCAAATTTGTGGGTGTGGACCCCAACTTTTTGAACTCTATATGCAATCATATGGCTGCTGTTGTCAGGATGAACCCCTGGCCCCGTTTTGTCAAGAAAACCTCACCACAACTGGACCTCAGGGCGGCCAGGCACGAAAAAAAACACCGTGCACTTCCCTCACGGATATGTGGCGATCCCAAAAATCTCAACTGCTTAGGATTCCCCATGTTTATTCGTGAATCCACAGGAATTGTTTCATCAAAATCCAGGTGTGGGGTTCTCTAAAATTTACCTATGTTGGATGTTCTAAATTCTTGACTTCTTCAGTTGAATCCCCTATGTCTCCTCTTGAATTCCCATAGCTTCTCTCGAATCCACCTTTTTTTCGCACGCCTTATAGCATTGCCCCAGCTTCTCATGAAGCTCCCAGAAGCTCAAGCGACCTGGCTCTACGATTTCCACGGGTTTGTCGTCTGAAAATGTCGTGTACCCCTTTCAACACCCATGGTTTTGCTGCTCATGACCCCTATTAATTGGCTAGAGTTTGGGGTTGATCCCCTATTTTCAGACACACCCAGCTATGTTTATAACTACCAATATGGTAAATAGTTGGACTCCCAAGTCTTGGTGGATCATTTCATGGAGAACTAGAACACCTTCAGGAAATCCTGGATAAGTTGGTACTCCGTAGAAAGATAGAGGAAACAACATTAGGTCATTAGGAGTTTATATACAAGAATCAAAGAAAATAAATGAAAATAGCGGATTCCAACCAACATTGAGATTTTTGAACAAAGAATTGGAGAGTGTTTTATCCAAACAAGAACGGGGAATCGGGGAATGTATTCATCAAGAATTGAAGGTTTGACTTGCAAAGGGAATTAAGCAACAAAATGCATCATGGAGGGACTTGACAACAAGCTCGAGGATTTCAGCACTAGAAAAAGCAACAGGCTATAGCTATAGGATGCTATAGGTATGCTCTTCAACTTGTATGGGTCAAAATCACACTGCAACACCCTGAAAACCAAAAATGAACCAACTCTTTCATGGACGCACCATCTAATTGCCTGTTATCCTCTTGTTTTTTGATACCTTGTTTGATGCCATTGGCACACATGCATAGGATCCAATCCCGGTGCGGTTTCAGGAAAATTGGGTTAGTCCAGAAATGCTGAGACCATCGAATACAGTATCCAAATCCGCCGGGCGTTTTCTGCAGTGAAAACCCGGAATTGGTGGATTTCGCGCCTCCCAACCTCCCAATCGAAGCAAACAGCCTATATGTCTATCCTTGCCACAAACTTCCCTGATGACAGCTCTACACAGATCCTTGATTCTGCACATGTAGTGATGAACTGGGTCATTGAACCCCCAAACGAATATCTTCATTTGTCAATTGATGAACATCCCAGCTGGTTTAGATTCAAGCACCATGTTGGGAATTTTTTTTCGAAACCTGGGAATTCAAGCATCGCGGAAAAAATCCACAAAATTCTGCTCACGCAGAAAATCTGCCTGGTTCAAAGGTTCCAGGAGCATCCATGTCGCGTGGATTGGCACGGCAGCACGGCCTCTTTAGAACTGAATTGACCCAGTTTACGACCTGCTCAGGTTCCTGCGCCACTGGAAGAGCGTGTTGGCTTATTGCCGCTGGTGCAACGTTTTGTGGATTTCTCCTAAGAAAAAAAAAGTTGAATTCATTCTGAACTCAGAAATGGATTTTCCATATATTTGAATTGGTGAATTCACCAACCGTTGTGTCTCTTGGTTGCTAATTACTTGCGTGTTTCTAGGGGCTGCTGTCACCCAGGATTCTCTCTGGATGACGTTTGGAGCCGATTGCTGCAGGTTCGACCTGATGTCTCCCCAGGGTACTGCGGGGCTACCGTGAATCCCCATATTGTGGATACATTCATGTACCGTGGAAATCGAATTTCTGATTTTTTCTACATACATTTAAAACTATATATGTTTTATATCGAATATCCATAGTATCATATAGTATCCACAATCTTGATTGATCTTGGTATCATGTTCCAATCACAGGGCTCTTTGCACCATGCCAGGCCTAGACTGACTCTGGACGACAATCCAGTAAACCCATCGTTGATAGGATTTCCATGGGACCCATGATTACCGGTCACTTCCCCATTAGACGAGTCAAATATCAAAGGCTATATACATCTATATACCTTCCAGTAAAGTAACAGTCAGCGAACTGGAAAATCACCATGTTTCATGGGAAAATCAACTCTAAATGGCGATGTTCACTAGCTATGTTAGTTTACCAGATGGTAATCTATATAGACAGGAAGCAACATGGTTTTCAGGAAGCATCTCTGATTGGTAGAACTTCTGCCCTGCAAATCGACATCTAAAGCATAAGAATCATCATGTGAACACCAAATCATCATCCAATAATTAGGGTAGAACATTGAACAAATACCTAGTTGAATCCACCATTTCAGCAGCATCTGTTGTGCATTTTTATGGATTTTGGAGGCGAGCTTTCTACCAGAAAGCCACCACTTTTAAGGATTAAGGTCCCCGGAGTGAGAATGAAGCTATCATCAATGATACAACTTAGTAGCAAACTGGGGTGTATCAATCCTTGAATGACATTGCTTGGTAAACACTGGATTGTCTCTCGCCGGACACCATTTGCAAACAAGCCTGGCAATGAAAGATCTCCATTTCTGGATGATGCACCTGAGATTGTCAAATTCATGCCCAACAAAATATGTCCCAACTGCTCCCCTGAAAAGCCTCTGTTGTTGGTCAAGACACATCCCCAACTGCTCCAAGGATAGAAGCTTTTCTCACCCTGTGCCCCTCGGCTCATGTCTATTGCCGACATGAAAACCCGGCTTTGTCGGGTGCAAACCGCCAACCCGTCACCATGTTTCACGGCTTCTCCAATAAGAGGGTACACAAATTCCACAGATCCCGAATCATTCCTCTATAGAATTGCCATGAATTGGGGTATGCCCCATTTCTGCACAATCGCAAATCCATTGTCGGTGAAATTCCTATCTCTTGATGTCAGATCCGTGTTGTGGCTTCTGGAATCCCTGACAAAACCACAAGTATATGATTATTCTGAGACCCTCTATATAAGTATCCATGAAAATTGGTAAAAGTCCAAAATACAGTAATTGGTATATATTTATATTACTTATATTGCTATGTATTACCCCATTCTTCCAGGTACTTGAAAGGTCTAGGTACATTCCCACTTGTTGTATCTCTTTTTGATCTCCGTCTCACCCCATACAGCTGTACCAGAGCTAGCCACTACTTTGGCTTATGTGGGGATGGTAATGATAATCACTGGTAAATAGATAGCAGTAATCATCATCGCTATTATAATTGTATGATGAAGGATCAAATTACCTATGAAAACCCCATATTGTTGGGGATTAACATCCATCACTACCAGTTATTTGCTGTGAACGGAAGGGAGAAAGGGGGTTTGGGCCTGTAGCCATGTGATCATTTTGACTCTGATCAATTCGTGCGGAGAAGGAATTTGGCTGCACTTGAGATTTTGAACTGCGTAGAGAAAATTGGTATCTCATAGTAACCATAGCATATCTCAACCGCCCTGATTGAAAGCGAATTCTGGTGGTTTCCGAAAAAAAAAAAACTTAACTACAAAATCCAGAGGTACAAACAATGTGAAGTTTGAATGTGACCTCAAAACATAGACATACAAAAACAACAGGAGACACACCAACAACCCTTTAGCATCGTGGATCATATTCACTCTTTCAGCTGTGCGTGTGAATTCACTGATGAGTGCTATCAACCATTGCAAGGATGGAAACAACACATGTTTGAAACCACCAGATTTTTCAACGCACAGCTTGAACTGGACACACACCTGACAGGTTGGCAAACTGCCAGGTCGGTCACTGTAAAGTAACCGCTGGCACCATGTGGATCCTTCAGAGCTGTCTGATCAGGGCACAGCAGCGGCACTTCTATCTGATTTGGGTTTGTCTTCGCACGTTCATGCAGAAATGAGGACCAACCGCGGGATTTTAAGATGTCCATGTTCGAGACAAAACCATCTGTTGTGGTAACAAGAGGGGTCTAGAAGGTTTCCTCTCCAACTGTATATGGTATCACCTTCCATGATCTTTTCTGGGCATTGACCTTTGCTCAAGCACCAAGAATCATGTTGAATACCAGTGACAGCATGTTGAAGGCCATCAAGGGCCCCTGTTCCATGGACAGAAATTGGCTAGGCCGAAGCACAAATAGCTGCCATGCCCAGTGCGTTCGATCAGAGTGAAGCTATTTTTGCCGGACATGATTCCAAAATGGATCTTGCCAAAGAAGACCATCTGAAGGTCAAACCAAACTGAAAAGTTCGGCTATTTGGGGATAGCTGCCCTACTAATCAGCAATACGGTGACGCAGTGAGGTTGTTATAGTCTATCCAGATCAATGTTTTGAGTACCATGTTCTTCATAATTTTTACCAGCACCCATGCATCTATAAATGAATACACGCTTTGCTTCAAAATCATACCACCAGTCACTGCATGGAGTAACTGATCCACAAGGAAAGTGAACTCAATGCCTTAACACATGTCAACATCTCCACCTTGAATGATCTGGAACGTGTCTTCATGGAACCTCATGCTGCATCTGGGGCGGAATGTGTCTTCTGGAACAGTCGTTGGTAAACGCAATGCGAAAAAGCATGATAAAGCTCCAAGTTTAGATCAATCATTTTCAGTGAACCACTTCTGGTACAACGGGTAGTAGTTTATTCTTCGGTTTAGCGCGTGACTTCACAGTAATGAAAAAACTATGCCTTATGAAAGCTTGGAATATCTTATTCCGCAGGAATGACCACACAAGAGATCCTTTCCAGGAATCACCACAGGACTATTTCAGAAAAGTGAAGATCGCACAGGGCTCTAACCGCATAGATTCTGACCACCAGATGTTTTCGATGTATCGTATATCTAAACCTCAAAATTGGGCTGGTTGGAATCCCACCAGCCCAAGTTACATTGGGAGCCTGGCACCCTCGGACCTTCGGTCATTGCATCTGTGCAAGGTGCAAGCCCTTCACCTGGTTTACCATACTCCGCAGTCATGGGTTGAACGCAACCAGGCAGCTCCACAACATGGACCATCCTTCAAAATGTCAAATATGATTGTTTTATATTGTGTTAAAGCACTTTCCAGTAATTTAACAGTTTGCCGTGCAAGCCATGTCCCATTTATCCATTTAGTTCGATGATCTAACTACAGCAAACTGAAATCACCAAAGGGTAGTCATTGCAGGTCATTTTCAGGCCACAGGTAGAAGAAAAAACTGAACCTGCCGGGATGCATGAAGAGGGGTCCTGCAAAAAACAAGCAAACAGAAACGATGGTATCCCAAGCTCAAAGGCGGACCCTGCCTATTGCCAGCAAAGGTTCTCAAAGCATCACACAGCCAGCTGCGACTTTGAGCTGTGCCGTGTGGGACAAAAAAAACTCCATGGCAATGAAAACAGATTGTTTCACCAACTACATGGCTGCTATATGTGTGTACATAACTGTACATATATATATATATATGTATATATTAGCATAATAATCATAGTCAAATTGTGTAGTGTGTGCATGTATGCAATGTCTTGCGATGCAATGTGATGTGATGCAACGCAATGCAATGGTATGTATAGATGCATACATGGTGGCAGAAGTGATAGCATCACTATGGTTTAACATAGCCAAGCTCAACCATCTGTTTTGAGAAACCTTCATGACTCATTGCCACATCATCCTGCAGGTTTCTGCGGATGGCGACGGTATGTTTTATTGAGCAGTAGCCAGTTCAACCTCTCGGCCAGTTCAACGTGCTGGTTGAAGCTTCCGCATGAAAAAACTGCACAGTATGCAACATCCCAAAATGATAGGATCCAGCAAAATCAGCTATAAAATATCCAAAACTTCCCAACAAAAAACACCTGGCTTTCTGGACACCGCTCAATCTTTTCACTTCCCCCTCGACATCACCGATGGATCGTCATGCCGGAGGCCCGCTCAAAGCAGGTCTGGTACTCCTGACGAAAAGGCAAAGTACGAGGAAGTTGCCAAGGAAAAAGTTGGCAAAGTCTGACTAAACGACACGTACATAACATAATCATATGATATATATAATATACAATCATGTACAGTGTATTATATACTATATTATACTATATATAAAAAATAATGATATACATACCTGGTTGGAGGTGGTTTCAAGCCATCCACTAGCAAAAATGTCCGCCGGAACAGTCTTTCAAAATAGAGATGAACACAAAATCATGCTCCAAGAACCCTACTTGCAAGGGGCCATCCAACCTTCACGATCCCTTCTTGCGGGTTCCTTCTACTCAGTAGCCCTCATCAGATCAGCAGACCATCCTTCACCGGGCGTACTACTTCAATGACCCTACGCCTACCAACCAAAGATCTTGCTCGCGAAACGGTCTTCTTTTTTCCCGTTCAGTTTTCGGTCCTGTGAACACATGTTTCCAAGGCGTTCTGGAGTAAGATTGGAACGGGGGTCGCATTTGCCCCTACCTCACTTGTGGTCGCATTTGCCCCTACGGAAGGGGGCGGTAGGGGCGCAGCTGACCCTGGGGTAGGGGCGAANGGAACGGGGGTCGCATTTGCCCCTACCTCACTTGTGGTCGCATTTGCCCCTACGGAAGGGGGCGGTAGGGGCGCAGCTGACCCTGGGGTAGGGGCGAATGTGACTCAACGTGGTTTTGTGTGGCAGGCGCAGTAGATTTGAGGTGCAAATTCAAGCCACAATGAGATCGAACCTGGCGAAACAGAGGTCCAGCGCGTATAGACTGTGTCGGAAGTGTCAAGAATACGTTAATTTTGTAGCATTCAGAGTGTCTTGTAAGTTCCGAAAAGAGAGAGTAGAGAGCCTCCTAA
>BGPT01000275.1:147343-183136 GCA_003297045.1 Symbiodinium sp. clade C Y103
CTCCCCCCCCCCATGTTCCCTATACGATCCCTCCCCCCCACCCCCTCCCCCCCCCATCCTTTGGTAGGGGCGAATGTGACCCTAGTTTGGGTAGGGGCGAATGTGACCCTGGGGTAGGGGCGAATGTGACCCCGGTTCCGGGTCAAATGACCAGTATCCAGGCATGTAAAGATTGCAGGATCTTGATTGAAATTCGTCCAAAGATAGTGATCCCATTCCATTTCAATCATTTGGGACTCCAGCAATCCATGGTTTCATGGTTTTCTTTTGATATGCATTCGTTATTCACCGAGGAAGTCATTGGTGGATATTATCCTGGAAATTGATTGCTTGTAGGTATGTGCCTAATTCCATTGGTGGTACACGTTCATAATATATCATAGTGATTATTTGATTGCTGTTGCGTACTCAACCATTTGTGTTCGTTATAGTTGGCATAGTTTTTCTTTCCAGTTGCCTGTACTCTCTTTTTTGCTCCTCCCATATTGTTCTACACCCCGCTCAAGCTGACAAGACCCATAGTCTTGTTGGTTGTTGTCTGAGTTTCATGGATTCCAAAATACATAGAGAAGTAAATCACCATGCACGGAAAACAGTATTGCATAACTTTTCTATTTTTATTGGGACCCCTCCCAACTGTGGGGGTTAGGGGTGGTGCTCCGTACTTTTCTGGTTTGGGGTCAGTTAGCCTAATGATCACCCACAAAATCCAACTATACTGAGAAAATGAACTCGATTCTACTGGAAACAAATCATGGACATCAACAAGAACAATTACCTGTTGCAGAGGGAATACCTCAAGGTATCCCATGAAACATCACCTCTCTGTTGGAACCACAAATAATCAGGCAGTGATATTGATGCTCGAGCACAAGGAAATGAGGTCAATCCAACGCTTTCCGTGGCAGCTGCTCGGTCGAGCATAGAATCCAATTAGGATAAGGATTGGGAGAATGGTCCTTCGATCGAAACGGTATTTTTTTCCACTTTGGGAGCGGAAACAAAGTTCAAATAGATTGTGGAGATAAAGTATATAACGTACAAATGTCAAGCCATTTGTGGACGTCAGGGAGTGAGAAATGACAAAGTAGGGGCATCTTGAAAATGATAACTTGACGCGACTTTATATTTGAGGGTTTACAGGTTACACTACTTCATCACATGGTGCTAGTACATTATATCAATGCGCGGCTCGTTTCGTTGCAACACGTATCGTTGTTTGCTAAAGGTTCAACGATGTCCAATGCTTTGCCTATTGCATTTGGGTTGCCAAAGCCCCTCACAATTTGCGCCATTCACAGTTCGCAGATTTGCAGCACCAACTTGATTGATGGGCTACCAGACTATGGCTCGGACCTGTGAATGGTGAATCGATGAGTAGCAAAGTGGCATTCTTTATCCATTTTAATCATTCTGAATCCACTTTCTAGTGCAAGTGGATCAAAAAAAATTGGGCGCCCAGATGATCTCTGGAGTTGGATGTTCAACTGAGGCGGGTTTGTGCCTGGTCTTGTGCCTGGGTGCAAAACATGGGGAAAGGGCGTAGATCTGGTGGGTTTCGAATATGTTTTTGTCGATCCCTCAATTCAATATGTTTCTGTTTTAGTATGGTTGAATCGGTTACCTCGTATTTTTCCGAATCATTTGATGAATTCTTTTTTTTGTGGTTTTAAATAGCCATCAAAATCCCATATTTTCCGGCACCTTAAACCCAAAGCTATGAGACTTCGCAAGGTCCTAATTTTAGGTTCAGTTCCAGTTAAGACGTATTGTGTATCTATATTACAATAGTATATATATATATATGTATGTATATTTATGAAGAGGGTAAAAGACCCCTCAGAAAGCATAATGATTGGGATGATTCGGTATAGAGGATTATCTAGGCATAGTGGCATCGCTGTGTTCTTTTGGAGATGATCGACTAATGCCAACAATGAAGGTACCATCTGGTAATCAAGCGTGGCTGGCTGGGAAATCCCTTGTAAATGGAGTTGTCAATGGGAGATCCATCTATAAATGGCGGATTTTCCATTGCCACGTTTGATCACGGGTGGCTATATTTACAAACCAGCTAAACGCATTTTTTTTAAGGTATCGGTTTGACATAACAATAACCCACTCCAAATCAACTTTGTGCTTTAAATGGCTTCAAATGATTATGCAAGGTCATCCAAACCTCCAAGTTCATCCAGCCTTGAGTCTATTTGTCTTTCTCTCTCCCCCTCTATGTACGTACAGATATATACATTATAAAGTATATACACATTACATATATATTTATAACATATATATATATATATGCATATATATATATATATACATACAGTATGTACATTCGACAATATATATATATATGCCTATTCAGATACATGCAACATAGGTATAATATAAATTGGATATCTACACAGTTTGCGTAGGCGTGTACTTGCATCTGACAAAATCCTTGACCTTTTTTCACGCTCACAGCAAGGTATTCCATCGAACTGGGCCTTATATTTTCTTGGCAAGGCGGGGGCTGTGGAGGAGCCAGGGATGGTGGAAATTTCTAAGATAGGTTCCGAAATGGCCTGGTGAGTTTCAAGATGACTTGTTCGAAAGTGCCTTCTGAGGTCCTGATTTTTTGTCACATTTCTTTCATTCATCCAAAGTACTTCAAGAGGCCTATGTAAGGATTATTTCAGGAACATGGCAAGCATATGGCAATGTGTTCTTTTACCAAGTGCAAACCAGTTTGGTCGAGTCAAACCTCTAAAGAGTCCCCCACCACGCCTCTGAAGAACGCGCCATGTTTTTTCTTCAATTTCATGTTCTCTCATGAAGAGTCCGTCCTTTTCAAACTCAACAAATTTGGGTAGAAGAAGGTGAAAGGCTTCTGAAGGTTCTCAATGGATTGGATCTTATTGGATCTTTCTGATGGAACCATTCATGGACATCCACAGCAGGTTCTGTGGCTTTAATGGATTGGATCTTCCTATTGGATGTGGGCATCCTGGCTCTGTGATTGTGGCTTTGGTGATCCCCCGGAAAGGAAAATCATGCAAAAAGATAGATATTCGTGGATACTAATGGATGATTACTGGGATATTTATGGATGATTAATGGGATATAATTTGGATATTTATGGGTATTTTCATGGATCTATATAAATGGGATATGAATGGATATTAATGGGAAGCTGGCTTTGCTGAGTCGATGATTCTTTCTATTTTGTCTGATTTTCCCAGTGGGAAATCCATTAGGGCTGGGAAATCGAAAAGAAGCCTGGTTGAGTTTTTTGGGCCAGCTGAAACAAATCCAAGTAAAAGTCACTGGATTGGTTAATGGGAAAATTTACAGGAAACCCCTATATTTGATGGGAAAATCCATGGTTTCCTGTAAATTGTCCCTTCAACCAATCCAATGATTTGGGGATTGACTTCTACCACTGCTGCAAGTCATTCCGTGAACCCTGGAATAAAAGAGTCGACGCCTTGATTTTTTGTCATCAACCTGATGATGACAATCACTGCTTGCATAAGAACAGCCAAGATGGCAATTTGATTTTCCTGATGAACGTTCCACCTTGTTCAAGTCACCGGACGCATACATTCGTTGAAGATTCCTTTGGGCATCGTTGGGTGTACAGTTTTCTTCTTGTTTTCTGGGAAATAACTACGTTGGAACAGTGAAATGACTCGTGCGTCTTTTTTCCCCTGACGGATGTCTTTCGGCCGGCATCAAAACAATCCAAATGGACTGTCACTACATAGCTAGGTACTTGTATGTGTCAAAATTGGCTTCTCCGCTTGCTTTCAGAACAGATCTACGGACATATCCGGATTTACCAGCCAAACCTGACTTTTTTTTTCCTTAACCCAATTCTGGGAAAATCGGTATGCTTTACAAGTGAATGTCCAAGATCTTCCCACGGAACCGGTGATGCCATTTAAACAGTTACCTTCACGAATTGGTCAGGCATAGCGCCCTCCTTCACTGTTGCAAATCGCGAATGGGCAGAAGAACTGCCCAAGATAGGAACTTTGATTTTTGGTGCATTTTCTTTCCTGCTGCTTCAGAATTCATAGATTGATCCACGTGGAAAGGGAGAGAAGCAGTGTTTTCTTTTAAACATGCTGAAACCAAGCACCAACCGAAGGGTCAGTGAACCCCTGAAGAGGTTGGTTTCGAACTTCAACCCTCGACTACTCCAAGAAGTAGGGAAACTGTCCTGGATATTGGACACCCAGAAACATTGCATGATATTATGTCCCTTAAGTCGTTGAACTAAAAGCTCACAGTAAAATACATGTCTCAAAAAGAGCTACATGTTCTCCAATATTTTCAACTTGGTGTTTACCCATTTGCTCCCAAAAAAATCGACGTCAAAATCGACGCAACTTGTGTCAACAGAGGTGTCATTCTTTGCGGCTTCACAGACACTTGGCTTTTACGGCTGGCGACAGCCCATGCCGCTCCAACGTAGCATAAGTGATTCATAGCCACCAAGATGGTGGGTAAATGGGTCATTTTACATCATTTTATCATGTATCGCCTCTTCATTTACGGAATTGTTCTCTTGTATCTGGGGGTTTGGGAGCTGCGCTGATTGATGGATAGAACATGATAGAACTGACATTGTCAGGTTACTACACTTACTACATGTCACTGCATGGTACCCTCTCACATGCCAACTTTCAAGACATAAAATAAGAGCGGCTTAGAGGGAAATAATAGATGCTCAAGGCCACTCTGGGAAGGATCGCTGCGACACTGTACATAAGAAGATGGTTCAATCTCAGTGTACAATGCACATCATATATCATATATCTGGTGAAAGCACAGAGACCCAGGTTGATTTCTCAACATGTCTAAAGCCTTTTGCATTCGTTTTTGAAATCAATTACTGTATACAGGATTGTAAAGACCCAATAATTTTAGCACACCTGGTTGTGTGGACTGTACCTTGTTGAGGGTGCTGGTTGATGTGTCCATCTATGGTCTATTCATGTCTATTCTCCATCGTTGTTGTAAATGTTGCATAGTTGTTGTTGAAATCCCCAAGTAGATTCTCTCACTTAACCCTCAAATACAGCCCCCAGGAATGAATTAAATATGACTTGTATCCACTTCAGCAGTTAAAGAACCCCCAGCTGGTTGATGATGATGGAGCAATCATGATGTACTGGAGATTATCAGAATCCGGGTACTGGGGGAGTCCCCTTTTGACCAGTCACTTTGAGTGGATTTTCCAATGTCATTTTTTGACACTGCTCAATTGCATCTCAATTGCTTTGGCTCTAAATTGAGAGTGGAGTCAATTGGTGTTGCAACACCAAAGTTAACTTCCATTCCATGTTAACCCTCGGGCCCTTTATGTAGCATCCTTTTTATCTACTTCTCCCTTAGATGACTCCGTTGCCGTCCCTTTGCATCAGGAGATTGTGATGGATTCTTTCATCCCCGAAAGGGAGTTGGCCGCCAGGATGGAGATTTCACAGGGTCATAGGGCCATAGGGAAATTCAACCGTTTTTTGACCAGCTTTATGGGATGGGAGAAAGTGTAATTCATGGGATGTGAAATGGGATTTAGTCAAACAAAATGGAAGGTAAAGACCATTTATGGGTGTGTGTATATAATTGTATATATATATATGTATTAATGATTAATTATACTATATACATCTAATGATAATGTAATAGCGATAGTGGGATGCATAGCCAACAATATAATTTGGGTTCGTTGGAAAATGGGGTCTACGCCGAAACTGCATTTGTTGTGGGGACAGCATGTGAAAATGATCAACAAAAGGATTTGTGGTACCCCGAAATGATGTAGTTTTTTCCTTGGTGATATCGATTATGAATCCAGTGAAGAGATCATAAGTGAGGGTCAAGTTTCTAGCTGCGTCAATAGGATAATTGTCCCATGTGCTCCAAATACATCAAATAGATTCAAATAGACTGGACTGGTCTGTTGAACTATACCGGCCAATGCCCATGTACTGAAGTCTTGATGGGCTGGCGGCTTTGAATGAAATTGATATTGGATGTCCTCTATTAATTGAGGTTTACAGCTGGGAGAATCATCTATAAATGGGGCATTTTGCAGGAAGCCATGTTTGCTTACCTGAGGGTCGCTCAAACTTCGTCATGTTGTTTCCCAGTGGCCACGTTTTGGGTTCTAACCTTGAGCCATTCTCCGTACTGTACTCCTTGATTCTTGACATAGAATTTCTTGTGATTGCTGGAGGCCTCTTGCCAAAGGGTTGATTTGGCAATGTTGAAATCCACCAAAGACATGAAAATAATCTAGACGATGCAGTTAGTAAATGTCAGTGAATCTTCATTTAGTATATCAGTATATCCTAAACCCATAATTCTTATAGAGTTGAAGACCACCCCACCACCCCATGAACGCGCCAGGATTGGTATCCTTCGTTTGTTGCGGTTGGCGCGTGTCATCCGCTTGTTGCAGCTCTTGAGAAGCTTGGTGGAGTGGTGAACATGCAGGTGCGTATTGGTTATATAAATGGTTATAGATATATACATATATTATATTGCCCCACATTGACCTACATGGATATTAAATCATTGACATTCAATCAACCACAATTGGTTTGCACAATGTATGTTTATATATGTTGATACCTAAATCATATTGACAACCGACCAAACGTATAGAGTAGCGTACCATGTTGATATGGTTTAAATTGGATTCTTTGCAACTCAAAATTGTCTGCCAATGTGTTTGCATGCCAACATAAGACATATAAAACCATGTATACATCATTATTTCCTTCATTGTTCATCGCTAATATTTTTGATTTTTGACTTTTTTAAAACAAACGCAATTTACTGGCCATTTCTGATCAATCTTAGACAATTTAAACTGCTGATGATCCACCACTTGTTCCCTGCTAAAATACCATTTGCGGGCATACCCCAGTTTCATCCATTTTCCATTGTCAGAGACACCCATGAGAGCTACGAAAGTACCCAAACATCAAAAACAGAGTCCTAGTGAAACTAATTCATTGGTTTGTCTCCTGGTGCTGAGATAAATTTATTGAGCCGAATATAGGCTGCTTGGTACGTAGAGTGAACCACTAAGTTTCATTTCATGTGTGCTGGTTACATTCGCGATGGTAAACTCCTCTCATTTTGCCTGCTCAATCCGCAGCGCAGATCAAATCCTGACCTCTCTTGGTTGGATGCACATTTTCTTTCGTTATATACAAAATATTCTAATGTATTATATTGTATGATGCTATATTACATAATTATATAATGTTATATTATACAATGTTATATTATACAATGTTATATTATAAAATGTTGTATTATATTATATTTTATTATATATAGTAGATTAGATTTGATCATATCAGGTTAGATTAGACGGTATGTTCTTGTATTTTATTGTATTGTAATATATCATAATATGTTGCATTGTATGATATTGTATTACATTATATTGTATTAGATTATGCTATATTATATTGCATTGTATTTTGTTTTGTGATGTTATATTGTGTTTTATTGTACATGTGTTTTTGTTGTAATATGTTTGTTATACTATATAATACTATATATATATGTTTTAATACTGCACTATATTATATCATATTATATATCGTGTACCAATCATAGTGTTAAAGAGAAACTATTGCTATTAAATCCCACTAAATCCTATATCCTACAAAATCCCGTCCCAATCTTTCAATGAGAAGAACCCTGCGGTGGAGCACATCTCCTGCCATTGCCGTGCTGCTCCGTTCCGAGGAAAGACGCGTGCATTGCGTGAGTTGCAAAAGTGCCTCGAATTCCCCGAGCTTTGGAATTGCCAGGAGGAAAATGGAAGCACTGAAATATACATTAACCATTCATTAACCAACAAGAATGCGATATGGTGGATATATGACCCAAACAACGGGTGACAAAATTGGGTGGTGGTGTCAATATGTGTTTGTTTCACCAATTATTCTGTCCCCCCTCCAAAAATGGGTTCGATGATCCAAAATGACAATATTCTTCAGGCTAATCCACCAGCTTTTGTGCTGGTTGCTCTCAGTAATTCTGTTTCTGCTGGCTATGTTCCACGTTCCATATGTCCGTACCATTCATGTAGACCTTCCACCTCCAGTTCCCTTTGTTGACTCGGGTGACTATGCCGCTCTGTAAGTAGGACTGACTCAATGGCAATTGGCATGTCCCACTTGCTGGACGTCCCATTCATGTTGTAATGAGGGACGAATGAATCAACAAACATGGCTCACGGAGTCTATGGAGTGGATCTCGTTGGTTACCGGTCAATCCTTCGAAGTCCCAGAAAATCGCTCCTTGATGGCTGTGTATTCAGGTCCGACCGTATCCCATCATGTCTGGCATTTCTGGTTGGTGTGTTTCTCAAATATTGTAGATTTTCTGTCCTACCCTTCATGATGACCCAAAGTGACTTTTGCTTTAGAAGGGGAGTAAAACCACATAAACCAGCACTTCGATGTGATTGGAATTTGAGGCTATCACCACCCAAATCTATCCTACATCCCACCATCTTTTTCCAGGATCATCCTATCCAACCTCATCCTGCATCCCTCCAGCATGTTTATTTTCCGGTTTCAAACCCAACAATAGCGTACCGAAAAAATCCAGTGGTTGATCATGATTTTCCCGGTGGAGCTTGAAATTGTTGATTTCATTTTGGACCTTTCAATTCGCCATGTTTTTGTTTGCTTATCATGATAAAACAATTGACTAAAGTTTAACCTCTAGTTAGAATTGGACATAGTTATAAGATGTTATAAGCACTGTTTGGACATTTTTTTGAATTGTTCAACCACTGGGAATCTCCCCATTTGCAAAGCCAAGCCAGCGTCGCTTCGGGTCGAGCGGGATCTGAGGTTGGTGACCATGATGTCCACCTGCTTGAAGGCGTGCAGGGAATGGGCCATCGGGCCCACCATGAGTCCAATTGTTCGCCCAGTTATGGTTACTGTATGTTTTAAAGAAATGGGTATGGCTCAAAATTATTAACCCTATAATTGGTTGCTTTATTTTAATTTACCACAAAAACTTACCATTTTTGGTACCATAATTTTGACCCATAGCCAAATATAGAGAACTTACGGAATGACTGGGATGATAATAGCTATGGATTGGGTCATTGGTTCGAAGGATTGCCAGGAAATCCCGACCTCGACTCAGCAGGTGTTGGGAAACGTCGTGATGTTCACGATACGCAAAACGTGTCCCTGGTGCTGCAGTCTGAACCCAGCAGACCAGAACCGTGTTTATTGGGAATACAGACGAATGCAGCCATCGTTTAACTGTCAATGAACCAGCAGATGAATTGGAAAGGCGGCTTGGTTGGCGGCTTCTTTCAAATGACCTCAGAAACCTTCATGCTTTGAGCGCAGCAGTGGACCAAGCAGGTCTACAGGAGGCAGCAGATGTCAAACCGAGCCTAAGGGCCCCTCAAATCCTGCCTGGGAGCTACGGTGGGAGGAGTGTCCCTTTTGTAGTGTCGGCATTGAATCGCCTTTTGTTTGAGAGCAAGACGCAATTGCAAATCTCAAGGAGCAAATTCTGAACCCAGAACCCAGTGTGGCTGTTAGAATCCTGAGGGCTCAGGGGCTGAGGGCAAGCTACAGCAGGTTGAAGAGAACTTGTGGATTGGGTCATTCCCCCATACCCTGTGTCAAGCACCGGTAAAATACTTAGGGTATCTTAGGGTTAATGGTCACATAGAGGTTGCCAGCGATTTTGAGGATTTTGAGCTGTTTTGGGGATAAGGGTGATTTATAAATAACCAGATAGATCCAAAGTATTCTAAAGTTGTAGCATAGCTGAGAACCAAGCAGTACATCCTTCTCATTTCATTGGTTTGAGCGTTCAGTCGGTTTGAGGGAAGATGCACAGCACTCTATAGTTTTTGTCGTCCAGTGCAGGAAACCCAAGTGTAGGAAGACGAGTCAAGGTCTTGCTGGTGCGGACCCCTTATGAGTCTAAAACTCACCAGTTTCCACCTTTGAACCGCATGAGCTATGTGAGGCTACAGCACAAAATGCCACACATCGCCCCACTTGCAATTGTTCTATGCACTGTCTGACTGTCTGTGTATATTGTAGTGGCTAAGAAGCAATCCATCATCAGATCCCACTTTTGAGTGCCCCAAAATAATCAGAAGCGCCCGGGCATACATGGCTTCGTCCCAAAATTGTGTGCCCTAGAAATCAAGCGGTCTATTGCCATCATTGCATTTTTTTCCTGCCCCTATTTTGAGACGCCGAAGCATCATATTGTTGGTTCTATCCACAATGATATCTCATAATGCCCGCAGTGTTTGCTGGTTAAACCCGCATTGTCGTAGTTACGTCCTGCTAGTGGACCCTGTTGATGGCAGTTTTTCACAATGAAAGTCATTGTCTCCCAAATGATACTTCCGTTGTTGTTCCAATACATATCCCCACGCAAAGGTGGTTCTGTACCAAATTTCTGTGGATAAATCATGATGAATATGGATACCCTCTGGTAAACTAACATAGCTATTGAAAATGGCCATTTATAGTGGATTTTCCCATGAAAAATTGTGATTTCCCATAGTTATGTTAGTTCACCAGAGGGTAAATCATGAAAAGGTTACTTGTTTATGTATCCCACTTAGTGGGTGGTTAGCGGCTGATGATCTTCAATTCTCCCCATGAAAATAATCCAAAGATATCCCCACTATACCCTGGTACATCCCATTTTTTCTTGGTGAGATGATGGTAAATCCTCATTTTGCTAGTCATTGCTAATTTGCTAGTTATCCAGTTCCATCCCATTCTCAAACCTGATTCATAGTTTGCCTCCATGATAAACTTTCCCGGATGACATCTCTGTTATTGTTTGTTTTTATATCCTGATCATTCCTTATCTGTCTATTGCATCCCATAAAATGATTAGCTTAACGCACCCCACAACTCAACATTGTGTTTTAATCCCCCAGTCCGGCTGAAGTGTCTCAACCTGCAGGCTTTGGCGTGGTCCTTCATTTTTTGTTTCGTGATCATGACCATTTGGGCCATGTTGATGGTCGAGATCATCTTCCCTCTGATTAAGGATGGCTGATGGCTGGGTTTTTTGGCCGATGTCTCATGGAGAGTTTACAAAAATGAATATAATGAACCAGGAGGCAACATGGCAACATCTACAGAAACCTAGTTTTTTAGGGTGCTTTACGAAACACTCAATCGATATGTTTTGAGCTTTTATTTGACCTGTTCCGTATTTGTCCTATGATCATGCCAGATTATGAATTGTCAACCAAACAAAACAGAACAAGACACTTTCGTCATAGTCCTACCCGCACTGCCACAGCTGCGCAGATGTATCCATGATGGTGTGGAAACGAAGGTGTACAATCACAATCTTGTGGTGGCTGTGACACTTTGCTAAACAAAAACGCTGTGGGCATCTATTATTGATGCAGAACAAAGCTAATCAGGCTTCACCAAGGAAGGCCTGTATCAGCAGGTGGTCTAGGCCCAGCAGGTGGCCATCAGCGAAGCTCAGCAAAGAGCGGACTTCGCACAGAGTGTGCCAGTGAGTTGCCTGGAACTTCGCAGTGAGGTGCCGTCAGATGTGACGAGGCGATCACCGGCAAGACCGTTGGCTATTATTGATGCTCCTGCTCCTGATTTGTCCTTGCCTGAATAAGCCAGTTGGATCCCACAATTTCCCGAATTTTGTTTCCTTAACTTGATTTTCCTGCGTTGACAGCTTTACCACCTTTCATTGCTTCATGGTTCCGTAAATTATAAGTCACTCTTTTGTCGCGGAACTTGCGGTTTGAACGCCGACAGCTTTGCATTCTTCCAAAGAAATTGATGTCCCTAAAACCAACCAGATCTTCAAATGCTCAAAAGTTCGGTCCGACAGTTGCCATCCATAAGCAGCCGCGCGGGGGGTTTACAGGACGGTATTTGAACCTTTGAAAGCTGCAATCCGTCGCGCTTGTCAGCCAAAATTGCCTTTTGAAAGGCTCAAAAAAAATTGTTCAAAGTCATTGTGATTTCCTAGGAAAATCGCGTTTTGCCAATGTTTTGGACCCTTTTGTCGGTCAACTTGACTTTTTACCCTCACAGCTTCGCTTGCTTTTGCAGTTGCCCGGCAGTCGCTCTCAGCACGCAGTCTCTGATGTGCCTCGCAGTCTTTGATGTGCATTAGGCGCCACTGCCACTGCCTCACATAGGCCATCAGACCTTTGTTGATTCTTTCTAGTATGAAGGCTTTGTGGAATCTGATGTTTGATTTTCTTGAAATGTGCGTTGTAGTGTCTGTAGTGCAAACAAATCTTACAATGTAGCATCAAATGTGCGTTGCAGTGCAAGAAAAATCTTACAACGTAAAATCAAGTGTGTGTTGTAGTGCAAGACAAGATCTTACAACATAGCGTCAAGTGCGTGCTGTAGTGTAAGACAAAACCTTACAACGTAGCATCAAGTGTGTGTTGTAATGCAAGAAAAGGTTCTACAACGTAGCATCAAGTGTAAATGTGACGCATATCATATGCACAAGAATGTTAACACCCCCCACCCTACCCCACCCCACCAAAAGCAAAGGAAAATATTGGCCGGTTTTCCCTCCGCAAGCATAAACACCTACAGCTTCTTTCAGAGATGGCGGTCAAGGCTGAACCCACGATCATTGGAAGAGCAATGTGCCAATTGGGCCTTTCTCCAGCATTGGCCAATACAAACCAAGCACAATGGTCCTAACAGGAAAGGATCCTTCAGTCAAACACAGGCAGCACCTAGCACCTACGTGCACACAAACATAGCTATCTCTCAGGGTGACCCATTGTCACCCTTAGGGCGCAACATGCGTTTATGTTGGCTGGTGGTAACTATGTGGAGAGAAACTCTTGGATTCCAGCACAGTCTTTGCGGCAACCAATTTTTTATAGGGATGACCGCAGTTGGACAACCAATGATCCAGATTTTTTGGTTGAGACTTTGGAAACATGGCAACAATTCAGCACAATGACGGGAATGAAGGAAACATGTAAAAATAACGCAAGATACAACGGTTGTTTAGCATTGTCGCCATTTGTTTGGTTGTTGAAGTACCCCAAGAATACCAATGGGTCCAGAAGTCCATTCGTTAAGTTGGGTTTATCTGAAACCAACCCCAATGCTGTACTTGCATCATGACATGTAAATAAAGATGACCATAAATGGAAAACAAATCCCACTGATTACACCTCTATGTTTTTGGACAATCTGCCGCATTTTGGTTATATAGCCCATTACATGTGTAACCATTATG
Source organism: Symbiodinium sp. clade C Y103 (assembly GCA_003297045.1). NCBI lineage: Eukaryota > Dinophyceae > Suessiales > Symbiodiniaceae > Cladocopium > Cladocopium sp. clade C. The sequence goes on from BGPT01000275.1 coordinate 160,634, forward strand.
AAGTGGTCTAACTTCACAACTCTGTTGGCCAACTCCAATATCCCATGACATAATTTTACCCGTTGAATCCCAGAATCATGGTTGAATCTCCATTTCACATGCCGTAGAACGGCTTATAATCCCATCTCCCTGATCTTAAGTACCACCCTATATGGAAAACCATGATTTAGTATTGGATCTATTCATTCCAGGGTCCATTGGTTTTGGTGGTATCTAATAACTATTCCAATTTCAAGATGGTTAAAAGATGTCAAAACCACATTTTGACGGTTGATCCCTTCTTTTCGATGGTTGCACCTCCATCTTTAATTGTTAACCCCCTGTTTTTGATGATAACCCCTTCTCAATTTTATCGGGTTTCACCATGTTCAACCGCAATCTCATTGGGTTTAACCATGGTTAACCACCCATGTTTTGATGCGGAGGTTTCACCCGCCCATAGAACCAGCTGCAGGAGATGCACCTCAGGGACCCCGCAATCTTCGAAGAATGTCCGCAGTGCCTACGAGCCACCTCTTCAGTCATGGACGGGGGGCTGGGGAGCTTTTTGAGGAGGAATTTCACCAAGAAAGATGGTGTTTATGTCATGGTGCTTCAAGTGGGGATATTGCGATAAATATATATATATATATCATATATGTTATATAGTATTACATAATACATTTATATTAGATACATATTCATACACCAAGCTCGGAATATTATTTGGGATCTATCACCAACCACAGATGGAGTATGTTCATGGACTGGGCAAGGATGACATGGGATGGCAATGTGAAACTGCATCAATCAGATTCCTTGTTTGTAGTGGGATTAGTTTCCCCTGCGATCCATCGGATAATCCGATGATATTCACCAGGATGAGTTTTTTCACTTTCCATTTCATGATCCTCCAAATAGATCTCCTACGCTGGCTTTGAGCATAGGTCCAGATACGGGAATGGAGATTCCAAGTAGATTTTTGATGAACATGATGAAAAACATGAAGAAGTAGGTTGTTTTAGCTGTGCAACATGGATGCCTGCCTAAGAGTGATCAAGAATATGCGCGTGAGCACAAGTAATGATCGTATGTTTAGAAAGATTGTAGTTCGAACTGGATGACTGACGATGACAAACCCTTTGTGGGTCCATTGGTGCCCTAATGACATGAACCATACCAGAGGAGGCAAGTTCTGCCTGAGCTGACTGAAAGAGCATTGACAACCAGTGTACTAATCATATTCAACCACACAGACGGGAGGCACAAGTTACACAATCCTTAGATTGCTGATCCAAAGTAATTAAGTCAGAAATAGGACGCAACAAGTCAGCACATATTTTCATGGTCACCGTGTCTTCACCACCAATAAACGGGTGCTTGAAAAACCATGTACCAAGCAGGTCCATTTTCGGTGAATTCAGGTGGAGCCTTTTTGAATTTATAAAAACAGTGGTTTCGCCTTCACTTGGAAGCTATTAGCGTGACCGCACCCCAATGTTGGAGGCTTATTGACCAGGGGAAAGGATCACGTTGGAGAGAGACACCCGGGTGACATCTCTGGTTATTTAAGCAGCTTCCCATTCTGCGTCCAGGCTCTTGCTTGAACCAGTGACCTGTCGTTTTGTTTGGTGGACATGTCCGTTAAACCGAACCTTTGATGATTTGATGGTCACATGTTGTGAGAAACTCCAAGATTCCATCTGAAAGTCCACGTTTAAGTGATTGTTTTTGTTTTTCAAATCCATGAAAATTTTGTTGGCAAAGAATTCTCTCTAACCCCCTCTTAGTTTGGTGTTGAAGTCCTTACTTGGTGTTCGCAAATTCCTCCCCACCCCCCCATCACATCCGGATGAGACCTGCAGGATGCAAACCTGCTCCTCTTCAAAACTGTCATAGCAGGAGATTCCTGGGGCACCATTGCTGTGCCTGTTATTGAGATGCTTGGTGATTGAATTGATATACAGCAATCAATATGGAGATCTTAAAGTGGGGGACCTCAAAATCATCCATTTTTTCAAAATAGAAACCAATGGTTTTGGGGTACGTCAATTTCAAGACACACCCATTCGTTTGGGTAAATTAGAATCACTGGCCGACGTCACATCGCAAATGATGGTGAGTGTAAAGGGTAGCCACAATTATAACCTTACTTTCAGTCAGTGAATTGTAAGAATTCAGACAGATAGACAAGAGATGTAGTATAGGACCCTAAAGTTTTATGACAGGGCTAATTACGCAGTTGTGCTGCATAACCAACCAGTAGTATAATGAGTAATTGACAAGAGGAGTTAAATGGTTGTACTCTATGGGATCAGAATCAATTGAAAAGATTGAAGTGCCCAGTGGAGTATATATGAAGATACAGTATACATACTATCATCAAATGGGAATCACCCATATGAGAAACACTATGCTTGATATGGTAGCCCTTGATATATTGGGGATTCTCATGACTCATGAAATGGGATTCCCGATCAACCCTTGTTTCAGGGATTTCCCAATAGGTTCTTGGCACCGTTTACTTGAGCATCCCAGTTTATACCCGGTTGTTGCGCAAAACAAGCGGGTATGACCAAGAAAGATCAACCTTCAAATGTTAAGATGTGATTACGGAGAGAATATAAATAAATATAAATACTGTATATATGATATGTGTCAGATGTGCACATAACATAGACTTGTCGATTTGGAATCACCGAAATTGCTGATACTACTCTTGAAAACACAGTTCAATATGGAGAACCGCGCTAGTAACCATCCAAAAGGTTTGGAAATAGAGGGGTGAGATCCCAATGTGTTGTCAGTGAGTACCTCAGTTGTATTGCCATTTGTCAATGGGGATGCTGAACGCATTTGTCCGTGACACATGTATGTACAATGTACTCTGTACGTAGACATATATATATATATATCTATAGACATATATGTATGTAAGTATATATTTACACATGAGTTCAAAATGTTTCTGCATATGTGTATGTGTATATATACATGACATGAGAATGGCCACTATGGCGACCATCCGTTGGGGACGCCGAAAAAGGCGACTAGGCATTATAACAATTACCACAGAGAGTTCCGATAGGAGCACCATAAGTTGTTTGTGGTTATATAATTGTGGTTAATTTGTTGTTTGTCCCACTAGGCATTATAACAATTACCATTATACAATTACCCATATTCCTTAGCTGTTGTTTGTTAATTTTCCAGTCAGAAGGCATTACAACCTGCACCCAAAAGTTTGGGCTTGGCATCCCAGTGTCATCGTAGGTCAACAATCAAGACCAAAAAGGGCCCATTTGTGGCGTCAGGAATTCACATTCACCACAACCGAAGAGAATTTCGCCAAATAGAAATGAGTTCTATGATATTGTTATTGTATGTTATTGTGGTTATGTATGTTATAGATAGTTCTTGTGATTCTGTATGTCGGCTATGTTTTATCTATGCCATGATGTTTTTCATCAGTGGCAAGTCCAATGCCACACGCGCTATAATCGGGATGATGATAACCAGATGTCTGGCAAATATTGCTAAACGGGGGACAGGTTTCTTCTTGAGTTTACCACATTAAACTACATCAATGACTATCCCATCACGGGTCAGATTTCTGTAGAATAACCTATATCCAGTAATTTGATAAACCCAATAAGAAACCATCATATTAACCAGCTATTTGTTAGTCATTTTACATCATCCGATAGCTAGGGGTATAACCAATGTCACAAACCTCTATTGGGGATAGCTTATTTTATAGTTATCCCATACATGATTATCCCGCTATGATCCTAGACGAATCCATATTCTCCGATTGCTATCCTCCCAAATCCCATTATTATTCGGTCTACCACATTACCGATTCCTGATGACGATGGTAATCCCCTCTCTTTCCTATTGAAGAACGTTGATCGAAGTTTGGCAACGGATGAATTTGACAATGGGTGTGATGACCATTGTGGATATCCCCCAGATATGGCTATTTAATAGGTAATCTGGTGATTAAGCAGTGGATTTGGAGTATACCCCACTTTCACACGAACCCAATTTTTTTGTTACCAGGTTTTCCATATCAACTTTCAGTGGTATTCATTGCACAAAATAAATGTGTTTGTTCACTTCTCGTGCGCATCCAAGGGCATACCCTGCCACTGCCGTTATTTTTGTGGGGAGCCTCCTCACTCTGGTTTTCGGTGTATTGAACCTCATCGTTGCGGTTGCCTCTTGGACTTTGCTTGAAAAGGGGGATCTTGGAGGTGGCGAAGAGCGTGGGTTGCAGGATGGAAGATAGTACAGTTCATGGGTCAGCACATCAACAAAATGGATTGAACTTGAGAAGATAAACATCTAGCATCATAGTAGATGAATATCCAAACATATGATTCCCGAGTCGTCACCATCATCATGACAATCATTATCACATCATTGTCACTACATCTACAACCTCATGTTCGCGCTTGTAATTTTAAAATCAACAGACATCATTATCTCCTCCATCTCACCATTTTCATCGTCATCGTCACAATCATTACACCAACATCATGACATATACAACATCATCATGTCGACGAATGGTCATGGTTAGTCTTCACACCATCATGTCAACCACATCATCAAGTAGTCCGAAAGTGACTGAGACAGTCCGGGAGCGTGTGAGTTCGCGGGTGAAACCATAGAAGTGCGCGAATCCCTTTGCTTTTAACAGGTATGGTAGCTCATGGGGTCGCGAAGCCAGGCTCTGTGTTTCTACGGTTGCGGGCTTCAATCTGGAAAAGCTATTGACAAAAAGCGCACGAGACTGCAGCGAGAGCTCCATTTGCATTTCAAAATATTCAAAAATGCGACAGGACGCCTTGGCACGGCTGCGCGCAGGAAAGCAGCAGTGATGCTGCGCTCTCCTGCTACGCGGGATATTGCAGATGGAAGTTGTCAAAGGCATTGCCAGAGCTGCGCGAAAGGTAGTTTTTGAGCATAGCGTGCTACTCTTGTGCTATTTGGGATTGCAGCTGGACGTTGCTAAACACACTTTAACAGCTGGGCGCAGAGGACTAAGAATGAGGTTGCAGAAGCTACAGACGAGGTAGCTGAGAGAGGATCCACAAAGCGAGTCAGAGAAGAAGTAGCCCAGACAAGAGGCTGCTCAGAGAAGAACTGAGAGAAGAGGTACCTCAGCGAAGAGGTCGCTCACTGAAGAAGTAGTTCAGCAAAGAAGTTGCTCACTCATCCATTGGCTTGTTCATTCCTTCGGTCGTGCGTTGCAAACTGATTCATTTCTTCATTTATTCATTCACTCATTCACTCCTTCACTTATTCACTCATTCATTCACTCACTCACTCACGCATTCATTCATTCACTCCTTCACTTATTCACTCATTCATTCACTCATTCACTCATTCACTCACTCACTCACGCATTCATTCATTCACTCATTCACCCCTTCACTCATTCACTCATTCACTCATTCACTCATTCACTGATTCATTCATTCACTCATTCATTCAGTCACTCAGTCACTCAGTCACTCATTCATTCATTCAGTCATTCATTCAGTCACTCATTCATTCATTCATTCAGTCATTCATTCAGTCGTTCATTCAGTCATTCATTCATTCATTCATTCAGTCCTTCATTCATTCATTCATTCATTCATTCATTCATTTATTCATCAGCCCATCCTTCCATCCATTTGTTCATTCATTTGTCCAGTCATCCATTGATTGATTGCTTCACTGATTCACTGATTCGTCGATTCTTTGATTCAATGCTTCATTGAGTCATTGATTCGCTCACTTCTTCATTGGTTGATTCATTCAATCATTGATTCACTCATTGGTTCGCTCACTCACTAACTCATTCACTCACACCCTCCTTCTTGACCCGCTCATGGATCCGCTCGTTGGTCCACTCATTGATCACCTCACTCATTGATTCATGGTCTGAAGCATCCTGCCAGTGTTTTTTCATTGATTTTCTCATTCATTGACTAGTTCATTGGCAGAGAATGGGTCTCTGTTGTTTCCCTGAATCAGGTTCGTTGTAGCAACCCCGAAAACATTTTGATTTAGGGTGTTTGGTGCTTGAGATGACATGGTCCCAACAGATGGCCGAAGGTGGCAGTGCCAAGTCAATCAGGAAATGTGGGCAGCAAAATGGAAACAATCTCCTGGGCAAAAGCGCAGGCGCTGGACACAAAAGGAGCAGCATATGTTTCCTCCAACTAACAATGCCGGTAAACACGGCTGTGGGATGCTGTGGGCAATCTGGCCAAACATGGTTTTCTTGCAACATTCGATAACAGACTCGCCTTTGACTATGTCAATCCCAACGTGGTGTCAGCAGCAATGGAACACATGGGGGTGCCGGCAAACTTGGCACGTACAGGCAAGTCCCATTGGCAGGAGCAATGGCGTCTCTTGCAGTACAGAACCAGTATCGCACTGTCGCCCCCCAAAAAACAACCAGACGTCAGAAACAAAGGGAAACCCAAATTTCTTCGAAACATTGGGAAATTGTGGTATGGAACAGACCCTTATCAAGTGACAACAACGGTTGGCGGTAGTGGGTTGACAACCAAAACAAGAACCCTCGTAACGAAAGTGTTCAAACCAAGGGTATCAGGGTGGTTTCGCTACTGCCCAGCGTACGGAATGCCAAGAGAACTCTTGGGTCACCATGTGAAAATCATAAATATTCATGAATGGTATTCTCCTCCTACTTTGCCATCCCCTCGATTGAGTCTTCCCTGAGAAAAGGGAACAAAAATTGTGGGAAACGTCACTGAAGTCTGGACCCAAAAGGATTTAGATGAGCTGATATCAGTCAAAAAAAACGTTTGAGGACCCTCAACCCTTGATGATAGGAGATGCCCAACAAAAAGAAGGGGCGCCACGGCTGGCCACTGGTCACAAAACCCAGCATGGGGTTCGAAACCCCATCGGCCATGCTGAGATGCATCAAAGAGGTTTCAGTCCTGAAGCTGCGATTGGCATTCTTGGTATGTCCTTGGGGGTCCTCATGCGTGCCACGCTGCTGCTTTGCTTCCTCTGTTGCCACTGTCAGGTCTGACGTCCCGGTGTCCCCATCTCTGCACGTTTTTGGGAGCTCTGTCTGTTCGGGCGGAGCCCCCTCGGTTCATGCGCCTGAGCCTTTCATTTTGGGGCAGGATGGATCTGCCTCTTTAGGGCTTCGCCCCAAGAGCCATGTCCAGTGCTACCCCGTCGGTCCACACTGGCAAACTTCCGCTGACCACTCCCAGGAGATCGCCCAGTGAGAAGCAACCTTTGAAAAGGTTGAGGACCAAGTCACCTGCCTTTTCTTTTGAGATAGCTTGTGCTCCTTCAGAACATGGTGTTTCGGTTGGTGTACCTGATAGTCAAGTGGCACCCTCAGTTCACACGGTGGGTTCTCGACCTGTGCACCGCGACACGTCACGACCCAAGTCTTGGCACAGAATGGCGGTTGGTGAACTTTGGTGGTCTTGTCAGCTTTGTGAATTCAAAATCTACAAGAACAAACTACCCATTCTGACAGTCGCAGGCAGCACCTGATTGAAAAACATGGCTTTACCAAAGAAACCGTCCCTGCTCTGAAAAGGGATTTTTCCTTCAATGCTGGGGCTGCTTTTTACAATCGCATGTGGACACATTTGCTTGAAGTGTGTGGCAAACATGCGTGGCCGGGCATGCAGCAGCTTGTCCGAAACAAGAAACAGGGTTGGCATTGCAAGCAGTGTGACACCAAACGTATTCTTTACAGTCAGGTTCCTGTTGAAATCTGTTCTGGTTTTAAAGGAAAAAAATAAAGCTATACCTGCTTTAGCTGTCAGAAGGAAACTCTGGAAGCAATGGCTTAAGGATGCAGGATGTGCGGCGCAAGTTGACCGGGCTGAGGCCTCCAAGAAACGAAAGGCCACGCGGACTGAGGTCAAAGTGGCCAAACAGGCCAAATGGGATGAAGCGGTTGCTAAGGACACCACCTCAATCTCTCGGTTTTCTGGCATGATGCTGCAGGAAGCCGATAGGTTTAAAGACACGTGGTGGCACTGCCCCTTTTGCGAATGCAGTGTTGCATATGGGGAAAAACGCAGGTCGGATTTGAAAGCTCGACACTTAGCTAAGGTGCACCAGCCTCCAAACCTGTTGTTGAACGAACACAAAAAATGATGCATTCACCAACCCGCAACGGTTGGTTAGCGCAAAGCAGGCCCTCGACAAACGATGGCTGAGACTCTATGAGGAAATCAAAGATGGTCCCTGGCCGGGATCCCACAAAATTGAGCAGGATCCTGCTTACTTTAGACAGTACAAAAGCAAGACAGGCCACACTTGGCAACGTGCCATGTCCGTCCCATCGCCATCAGTCCCCTGGTCTATCGTCTCTGGGGCTCGTTGCTTCTCCGACATGTCTCCTCGGACTTGGTTCGTCTTTTCGATCGTCATCAAATCCTCGATGTCTGTGACTCTCTCATCTCTCTTCATCAGGAGTATCGTTGGCATCTCAGTGGGCTGCGCACACCCGTCGGATCTTTTTCGGTGACATGGTCTCCCCCCACCCCGTGCACAACGCCCAGGGGCTCCCTCAGGGAGACCCTGGGCCCCTTGCGCGCTGATGCTTTGCTTGCTGCTTCCCTTGCGTTGCCACACAGACTTGCCCCCAAGTCTCGGTGCTTTTTGTATCTTGATGATCGTACCCTTGTTGCTTCCAGCATCGAAGATCTGCAGCGTGCTTTGGATACGTGTAACGAGTTCACTGCGCACACGCGTAACTGTACTAACCCCAGCAAAACCCAAGTCTGGGCCCGCACTGTCCCCGCCTCCGTGCACATGGAGCGTGCTGGTTTCTCGCCCAGTCGGTGTCACTGCCGGCCTCGCGGGCAGGTTTGCTTCCCCTGACGAAGTCAAGCGTCGACAGAAGTGTCTGCGTTTGTCCCGTCGTCTGGCTGTCCTGCCGTGCTCCCTCCGTTTTAAAGCCTCGATTGCTTCCTTGGTTCTGTCTCCCGTGGTTTCCTGGGGGTCCCTGTTGGGCGTTCATGTTCCTACTAAGTCTGCTGTCAAGTCGCTGCACACCTCTTGTCGGCGTGCTGTCAAGTCTTGTCCTGGCGGCCACGATAGTGTGCACTTGCAACAGATGCTCCTGCCTGGTCACTGCTCTGACCTGTTGTACCTCTGCGTGCTCTTCACAAATGGCGTCCTTCTCACCCCTCCCTTCCTAATCTGGTCCAGTCCAGCTTCCTCCAGTGCCTTGGCCGTGCCGTCTGTCGTCTCGGTGGCTCTGTCGTCTCCCCTGGTCTGTTTCGCTTCGGTGAATTTTCCTGGGATACTACTGCTCCCTTTGGCTTTGCCCCTGCTTTTGCGCGTCAATTCCAACGTTCTTCCCTGCTCAACCGTTGGCTCGGTTCGTCGTGTCGGGATGCCCGGTTTGCCCGATCTACTAATCTTCAAATCACTGATTCTTTGATTGAAAACCTTCACACTCAATCTCTCCATCTCAATGGTGATTCTCTCGGTATCGTCGTCGGTGGTCTCCACACTGATGCCCACTTCCGGTCTAATCAAAGTCCCCCTCGTGACTCTTGTCATGACTGTGCTGAACCCATCACGCCCCACACCTTGCACATCTTGTATGATTGCAAACGGTATGCTGCTTTGCGTCTCGTTCCCAAACCTTCTTGCCCCCTGCTCCAACGTCTCGCTTGGAATCAGAATGGTATCGATGTCTGCCTTGCTACCCAGCTTGGCAGACGTGCTGAGGCCAATCGCTTGTCTCGTCTTCGTCGCTCCTAATCGTCTTCTGCGCCCCCGGATTCCGGGGCGGCGGGTTGACCCCCGCGGGGGAGGGGGGGCTTGACCGGTTAGAACCTCGGCTGCTGCCTCGGCTGCTAGCGCGCGCCACGCTGCAGCTGCGAGCATCATCCGAGGTTGTTGATACCTTCGCAGATGCGAGGGACAGAGACATCTTAAACTTGGCAGAAGAGATGGAACAAGACATGGAAGCGGACAAGAGGCCTTTTTACTAGTTGGGTATTGGGTGTGGTCGCCACGACTGGGTTGTCTATCTCTTGATCACAATTGTGGTATATATATAATATAATATAGTAAATATATATATATATATATACACATAGTTTGTTGAGCCACAGCTGATCCAATTTTTGTGGTATTGACCATCAAATATTAGCGGGACGAGCTGTTCCTGCCAGGATGTTGTGAAGTTTGAAATATGATGGAACGAACTTCTATATACTAAGCTTGATGAGACAAGAGGTGAGAAAATAGGATTTTCCAAGCAGGAATATTGCCTCATGTTGGGCTTCATTTTTTGGATTCCTCTTGTTTCTCATTCCCACTCGCCGCGCAACCTATATGTAAATTTCCGGTAAAAACAATCAACCCATCAGCAGCATTGAAAATAAAATGGAGAAATTCGGATCTTGATTTGGAAACCACCATGTCGTTGGCTCACGGTTGGTCACCACACTTTATTGTTTGTAGTGCTGTAACATCCCCGCATGTTTGCTACTGCTGTTGCATTTTGAGAGTTGTTCCCAACCTGCCAGGGTAGGGTCTCGAGATTTTATCAAAGGTGCGACACCTCCCCTCCCTCCTTTCTCCTTCCGCCGTCCTCCTCCTCCTCCTTGTGCCAACTCGTCGCCACTGTGGGCACCAACGGGCCCGGATCTCACAGCAAGTGCCAGCTCAAGTGAAGTAACCTCGCGCCAGAAGCTCATGGTGCTTCACGGCACTTTGGGCACACAGGGACCCAAGACGTATCGCAAGCTCCAGCTCAGTCTGTGAACTCACGGACCCAAGCCCTATCGCGAGCTCCGGCTCAGTCTGGGCACGCACGGACCAGAACATTTACCACAAAGAATGTGGAATAGGATGCCAAATAGAATTTCAGAGTAGATGCCAGATAGAAAGCCAGAAATTAATGTCAAATAAAACGTCTCTCATCACACAATGCCAGAAAGAATGTCAGACAGCGTGTCAAAATATATGCCAGCCGCCAGCTAGAATGCCAGGAAAGATGCCAAGTAGAATGTCTTATAGAATGTCGAAGTAAATGCCAGAATAGGATGCCAAATAGAATGCCAAATAGAATGTCATAGTAAAGGCCAGGTAGAATGCCAGATAGACTGGGAGAATAAATGTCAGATAGAATGCCAGATAGAATGTCAAACCGAGTCCCAGGGTAAATGCCGGAGAGAATGTGAGAATAGGTCGCAATATATGTCAGATATAGTGCCAGATGGAATGTCAAATAGAATCTCAGAGTAAATGCCAGCAAGAATGTCAGATAGATAGAATGTCAGAGAATATGCCAGATAGGATGCCAGACATATGTCGGATAGAATGTCAGAGTATATGCCAGAACGAATGTCAGACAGAATGTCAGATAAAATGCCACATTTAATTTCTGATGATTTGTCCGCAGCCATGTCCGAAGGATTTGTCACGGGTGGGATAATTCGAAGTAAAAAAAATTGTGGGTCTTGAAAACCTTCCGATTTTTTCATGATTTAGTGATTTTCATCAAACAGTACTGCCATCCGCCGGGTTTGTAGGTTTTGGCGTTTCGATTTATCAATTGATGGCATTCTAAGTGTGCCGACATTATGATCTGGTCAGTTTTTCAGACTTCGTTTGAGCGCACCAAATGGAAATAGTCCCACACAAGTGAAATTCCATTTTCACCATATGCACCCATTTCACACCAGATGAAATATAAGATCATACCCCACCTATGTTCCGGATTGCACATGAATCACAAACAAACAACAACAAACATAATATCCCCTGATTCAGTCAGTTTGCTAGGGTCGGAAATTTTCAAGTAGTGGTGAATGCCGAGAAACAATGAAAAACACACGTGAAACCCAAACATTACAATTTGTGGAAACGCTGACTTCGGCCATTTTGGGGGTGGTTCCCCGCAGGAGTTTTCACCTGGGCAAATCCAATTGTGATCCGGTGTTGATCTGGTATGGTTGGTCGGGATCCCATTTTTTTGCTGTCTATGTTCCAATATTCAAATATGGCGTGGTGAAAAACCACTCATTGTTCCATGATAGGAGATGGTTTGCCTACGGAGAATGATGGTATTACATGGCTAATCTGAATTTCCCAGAGGGTATCTTTCAGCAGGAATGATGGTTGTTCCATGTCGCTCCATAATTTATTCGGATTTATTCGGAGGGTTGTAACCCGCCAGGTTTCTTGAGGGTGTGTTCAATCGCATTGACGTGGACAAGACAGGGCAGTTGACCCTGGATCAGCTGGTTGAGGCGTTCCGGCTGGATTGTCTGAATCAGTCGAAATGGGGACGCAAGTTGCGATGAAGGGGACGATGGGGATTCAAACAGAAAAAATGGGGATGTGGTCAATGTTCAAACAAGAATCCAACAAGTGGGGGAGTTGACACAGAAAACATTTTTCAGAATACAGTGTTTTTGGACCAGGAAAGATCGGGATTTGATGCATGGAGAATGGGTGATTCAACCAGCAAAGATGTTCAAGAGACGTGAGTAGATATACCCAACTAAAATGGGGCCATGAAACCAACACAGTTATTGCACATCACGAAGAAGATGGGGACAGTTGTTGCTCCGTGGGGTTTTGGAAATAGCGAGGAAACAAAATGGATAGTTGCAACTAACTAACGTATTGGTGACATACAACTATCAATCTCCACGTTGTTTTCATAGTTTCCAACTAGTAACAAGTCACGAAACGTGCGTAGCACTGTGACTAAACGTGAAGACTGCAACGAATTTGCATCATGCATATGTTCAGGGAACTCATCGAACGTTGGTTTATCACCAAAATTCATGAAAAAAAATGAAAAATGAATCATCAGTGCAACTGAGGCTGCGAGCAAACAACAAACATGGAGATTCAACCAACAACAAAAGTCGTTATCCGACAAACTCAAGGATTTAAACCCAACTAGGACTCTAACCTATGCAAACAACATGGGTTCCATAGATGGGAGAAATGCCTGAGACCTCATCCCAATGGTTTTGAAACATGGTTTGTCAATGTTGGACAAGGTATAAAGAAAAGGAACCCCATAGTTAGCCAAGATGGTTTAGAACTAGCTAACTAGGGTTTATTGTAGAATAATCTATAGTTCGTGGGTGCCTATACGCCTATACACCAACTTACAACTCGGTCATGCCATCATGCCCCTCTTTGTCATGTTCCCATCTGTGTTTGTGAGATACAACTTTGTTGCTGGTGATACCGGTTTCTCCTTACATAGTCGTTCTTAGTCATATATCACACTAGTTTCCTCCCCATCCTATGGAAATTCAGATATTCTAATATGTATCATTCTATATCATCCCATGCTACTACACCATAATATCCCCATTCTATATATATATAATACATATAGAAACTTAGATAGACAGGCAGACAGACAGATAGACAGACAGATAGACAGACAGAGCAACATCAACATGTACATACAGTACACATGTATTGTATATATAATTGTATAACATCATATATATATATATATGATATGTATATATATATATATCACGACATCCCCATGGTATTCTGGTGGCATCCCCATTTTTGCCCATCTCCGGGAGCTCCGTCCGCGCGCCCAAGGGGGCACGGACGGACACAGAGTTCCAGAGCCGCCTGAAGGTCATGGATATTGATGAGGCACTCTGCCTTTTGATATGGGGGATGGTCAATTTGAAAATTCATGGGTGGTTAATGGATAACTAACAAATATTGCAGCCATATATGATATTATAGTTAACGCTATGAAATATCTGGGTAGATTGGGATACCAATGGAATCTAAATGGTACTGGTCAATTGGGATAATCAATGGAGATTGCTACAATGGAGCATGGACAGTTGAAATAATGAATGGGATCAAGAATGAATTATAGTCGGAACAATATAGGTGGTTTACAAGTACTTAACAGATTGGTTTGAGGGTGGTGTGGACCATGAAATTCAGACGTTTAATTAATGGACATGTGTTTTTTTCACACCTTGAAAGTATTTGGGGATGATTTTATCTGTATAGTGTACTGTATCTACTGAAGATGACGGTAGAAGTGATAAACCTCTCAGCAACAAAAATCTGTGAAGACTTGCCAGATTCCTTTCTTTTTGCGAATGATGTTCTTAGCAACGAGAAGTGGCCACAAAATGAATATGTATTTTATTTGGAGATATGCAGTGACACATGTGATTCCGGCTGGGCACGCGCCAAACCCCCAAGTACATCCTTTTCTGAGGCTGGAGCACGAACCTACCGCAACAGTTGGCATTGTAGCCGAAACAGCACTTGAAAATTGGTACAAAACCGGTGGAGAGTAGATGTCAAAACAAAATGGGTTCCATATCATCCAAGCTAAACTGAAAACTGAAACTCCATTCTCCCAGCTCTGTTCAATTCAGGGTCTGGATTGAAAGAGATCCTGCATCCGAATGCCTGAAGAATTCAAAATGGGTCGCTAAGAGGCGTTTCGTGGGAGATATATGGAGATATATCATCTCATATAAACCCATTGACTGCACTCTGTTCGTGGTCAAGATCCCTTCACATCCTTGGACATCCCTTGATCTCCTTGAAGATACTTTGGTATTCCTTCAGATATTCCTGAATATATTCGTTACTGTACGGTCAAAACCTATTAGTAGCTATTTTAATGGGATGAACATCCATTTACCAGCTATTTTGATGTTCACTAGGTACCAGGGTTTTGACTCATGGCCATATCCCACATGTTTTATGACAACGCATCCCCATGTGTCCCCCCGCTGACAGATGGACTTGGTCCAGCTCTTCGAGATGATTGACGTGGACTGCGGGAAATCCGCAATTGCGATTGGTGTAGATGCACGGTGGGCTCCCTCAGTCATGTTTGTTGGTTATGAACCTTTATAAACACCATTAAGTATAGATTATATTTGCCATAAATCCTAGTCAACCAAGTTACAAACCAACTTTGCTCTCTGGTGGGGTTCGCTGGCCTTGTATCTTAGACGTTATAGGTAGATTGCGACTGCTGCTTGACGATGTTATTGTTGATGGTGTTGTTGCTGCTGCTGCTGCGATTTTTCAATTTCCTGTTTGGCCAAATTCTGTTGGTCAAAAACTAGATCTGGCCGGGATCACCACCCTTTTCTTCTTATGCAAACCATTTTTTTTTCGTTTAAACCACCAGTATGTGTCAAAACATATATTTGTTGATCAATGCCCCATCATTGTTTGTCTACAATCAGCATTGTTTTTTTTCAACACCGTGTTGTTTAGTCAGAACCTTCTTATTGTGTTTAGTCAGAACCAATTTTTGATGTCTACTTGGATGTGCATCTCAGGAAATGCAGGTGGTTTGTAACTCATATAATGTTTCACTTGGGTACATCCCATGGTATATCCCATTGAAAACTGGGTAAACTACCGATATGATTATCAAGTACCCCATCTTGCAAATCAAGTACCCATACATTACGAGGTTTATCATGGGCACTGCCCATATATGACTGCTGTAAACCCTAGTTCCTTGATCCCATATTAAAGAACCCATGGAAACTGCGTAGACTAATCATAATATATCACAACAGATCATGATAGCATACCCTCTCTTCCAGGATGCTTCTGGTGCCATCGAACAGAATGAGTTCATTCGACCCCTGAGTCGATGGGTCCGCGACTCCAAAACTGCACCGCGTCACTCGGTGCCCTTTATACAGCCTCAACAAACCCGGGTAACTTATTTCTAATTTGGATCAAAAAAGAAGAAGTGGACCTGTTATGATATAGTAATGCCAAAAACAAGGTCCAGAATTGGTAATTCATCACTACTTTCGGATTGGATTCTATTCTATTTTGTAGGGTCATAAGTTTGAATGTGGGTGTGGCTCAAAAATAGGGGGGCCAGGAAAGGCTGGTCATGTTTAGTTGTTCACCATCCATTTCCGGGGCTCAATAATTTTGAGCCATATGGCAAAAACGGAACATGAGTGATTTAGTCGTCTAGAAATGACAAAAAGGACTGACAATTGATGGTTTATTGCTAAGAAAAGGAAAAACAATCAGGGACAGAACCTGAATGAATTTGATAGAACCAAAGGAAAACGGAGATATGATCCGATGTGGCCAAACAGATTTTGCCGATACATCTTGACATCAACCTTGCTTGCAATTGGTGTCACCCTGCGATGGGGAATCCGCAATATTGATAAGTGAATCATCCACAAATTGCCCGGTTGGTGGTGCCAAGCATCTTTATTCTCAACATTTCTCAACCATACTCGGGATGCTCAATCGCTTTGACATTTGACAAAGATGGTTTGAAACCAGCAAAAAAAATAGTAATTCAATAAGTTGAGATTGTCCATTCCATTCGATGGTCCGTACAGCTTCTCCATTGAACTGGCCTTTTGCGTTGCTCCAGGTTTGTTGCATCCCTGGTAGCTCATACCTTCCAAATGATGAATCATGATCATCATCCAGAACGAGATTTGAGCCATTTTGATGTTTTTCCCAGCAATGTATACCAACAGAATCATTTGTCCTATCTTCTCGTACCTGGAGAAATGGTTTTGGTATGGGTAAAAAACGGAACATTGATGGAGAATGGGCAAGAGACCCGAAGCAGAAATGAGTGAGATCTCATGGTTGAAAGAAAGTGGTGGTTTCCCATGACATGTTCCTTGAAGCAACCCAGCGCGAACTGGATGGGACGGACCCAGGAATCGCAACTGGTTCCAAGCCATGAGTGTGGGTTTATATAGATTTATCCAGGATATAAGATGATGTAAGTGGATTGTAAGAACCAAGAAAAATTAGATGTATTGTAACCATCTACCAAATGGGATGCAGGTTCAATATATCCAACTTCTTTTGGAGGTTAAAAAACCTTGCCGTTAGCAGAGACCTCCTGGACCTCCTGGTCGCCAAGGATTCATCAAGTACAACATGATGAGAGTCATGCACAAACAAGACGAGTTTCGTGGCACAACCTCCTCTGTGGACATTGGAGGGAATCCCATGTGCCGTGTTAGTAATGACATTCTGTTTATAGTCGAATGTACTGTATTGGAATGTTCAACTTTACATGTGTTTGTTCTACTGAAAAGAATTGTCAACATTTGCTATGTGCCTGTTTCAATTTGATTGAAACTGAATAGCATTTGCTGGAAACACATTTTAACTTTGCTGACTTTCGTCTATCCAACGGTTGCCAAAAAGATGTCAAATAACAATAGTAAAGACCCAAAGGTTTTATTCAATTTCACGTGTGTTAACAGATTGTATTTAGGTTCGGCAGCTCGGGCCCTCAATCGACACTAACCCGCAATGACAGAGAAAACGTGTCAGCACTGAACGATGGAAAAAATATGGTTTTAGGGTTCCCCGGTATGTATATGCTGATTGAATAAGAAAAAAACATCGGGAATCCCAAGGAGGAACCTTGCCCATGAGCCATTATGCGTGGGCTCTTTTGCCCAAGGCTCACACATGTGCATTCAGATTGATGGTCATTCCATACAAATTGGCCAACTAGCAGAAGCGCATAGAAACAAAGCTTGCGACACCACTTGTTTGCGCAAACGACTATTTGGTTTCTTGAGTCAACCCAGTGCCCATCTGTGAGAAATTTTGATTGAAAAATAAATCAGAAATATCATTGAACTCTCCAATTCAAATGACCATATCCATCTCAGTGATGGTCTCAAGCATGTGTGGTTTCCATTCAACACAGGACAGGATGACCCCAATTGGCTTGCATCACCAACCACTTACCAGCCAAATCTTGCGACATGCGGATTTCCAGTGAATTATTCCATGACACCAATTCTTGTCTTGGATGGTGGGACCCACTCTGAAAGTATCCAAGAATGTTCATGATTTTTTGCAGCCAACGATTTTTTTTGTGGCAGTTTTCCCATTTTCGGGTTTGTCTTCTCTCTTTTTAGCCGCCGCAGACTCTCAGCCGTGGCCAGGCTTCAAGCAGAGCAGGTTGAGCTGCAGAGATGTTTTCAGAACCATTTTGCAGAGCCTTGGTGAGTTAGTTCTGGTCAGTTCACTTAGTTCACGCACTTAAAAACACAAAACAACTTGAGGGACTGGGGAACTTACTTGACCTCGTTCACCCGGGTTTCTGAATGAGATAACCCCAAAAGTCTGGTGGTTACGAGGGAGCGGTTCAGAGCTGGGGGTATCCATATTCCCTATTGGGGGGCTAAGGAGTTACTCAGAGCTTCCCAACCAAATGATAGTGGGAGCTGTGGATCTCCTGTTGAGGGATCATTTATCACCAATACCTGTGCCGCACATGTGTACTGGTACCTTTAAGGGGGGCAGCAGCACCGATTTTCCGAAGATATGGGCAGAATATTGGTAGTTTAGCCACCAACAAGTGGAAACAAAATGGTACTCGTAATCTACACTAGCCGGAAACTACAGAAAATCAGCAGTCTAGTCACAAAAACAGCGACACATTGGCATGGCACCAGCAGAAACAATGATAGCCAATACACACTGAGTATGGCAAGAGATTCAGACCCTGTCCAAGTGTTGCCAATCATTTTCTCAGAGGAGTGATGACATATCCAAAAATGTGTTTGACAAAAATGGGTGGCTCAAAAAGGAACTGCCCGAAACATGTTATTTTTCCATTCTCAGCCATAGCCAAATTGCTTGGAAAGGGCACATATTTGGCTGCGAACTGTTTTTGGTGCACATATTTGCCTGTACCTCTAAATCATTAAATGATTCTAAATTTGTTGCAACGGCTAGTAAAAAAAATATGGCAACACCAATCTGGCAGCAGATTGGAACCATATGTCCTTCGGCCATCACCACATGTTTTGGCACTTGGAAGACCTGCCAAGAATCAGCACAGGAGATCAATCAGCGAATCGATGCTCAGCTGCAGATTTGTTTGCCAAGACTTAGGTGAAATGTATTGCATCTATTCATTTTGTGAGTCCATATGCGATTATTTCATAGTAGGGGGATGGGATTAGTACTGGTATAGTGGTTTATGGGTGATATATGGTTTGTAGATGGTTTGTAGATGGTTGACAAAATGCTGATTTATGGCCACATGATGCCTGATGGTTGAAGAATGGTTTGATGGTGACATGGTATGGTGACACTCCACCTGATCTAATCCAATCTACTTATCTATCTATGTTTTATTTTTTCCTTGAGGGTAGAAATGAACCATTGAATCGATGATCCTAACCCTCAGTGAAATCATTGCTCTTCACCTCATCTTAGCACCAATGGCCACGGGGTGCCAGAGATTCACTGTCCCAACCCACCAGGAATCTTTGATTAGCTGAAAGAGCTAAGATTAAATTCTCCAAATGTTGGGGGTGGTTTCATTTGAGCTAGCCACATCTGTCACTTTGGGAATCTCAAAGTTTGAGACCAGATTTTAAGTGCTGTTTTCTCTTGCTAAGTTCGAATTTTGAATGGTCAAGTCCCCATCGTTGCGTGTAAGATTTCTCCCCCAAAGAGGAGATGTTCGGATCTGTTGCATACCAACCTGGGCAAAAATTGATCCCCACTGCATCCGCATTTTTATCTTAGTACCCAAAAACTTGGACTTGATGATTTTTGATTGAGTTTTCAATCTGCAGTCGGGTCTTAAAGACTTTGAGCCACACCCATCTTGGAAGTGCAGTTCCTCTTCATTTGCATGGCTATATCGCGGTAATTATAGAGGTTGTATCCTAAGTTATGAGAACTATACGTGTGAAAAGAACCATCAAATTGCCCAACAACACTTCATCCTTAAAATAGTTATTAGTTATTCCATTCAAATCGAATGAACTTCCAATTTCTCATGGTCAAATCCAATAAACATCATCAAATCCTACAAAAATCCTGCATTAAGATCAGCCACCAGCCACTAAAGACACCCCTTTCCCGTTGCGCCCGTTGCGCAGGATCAATTGCAATCCGACCTCACCGGCTTCGGAACGCCGCACCGTTGCATTCCGCGGCGTCCGCAGCCTCCGCGCACGGAGCCGCCGGTCGCGAAGGAGATGCCATGGCAGCTGGGCAGAATGATGGCCCAGCTGCCAGGTTTTAATGGGAGATTCATGGCATTTCATGGGAGTTCATGGGATCTAATGGAATATGTGATCAACAATCTGATAGCTGGTTCTGTCTGAAAATGGGCTATATCTGCTAAACGGCCATTGAATATCATTTGATTCATGATATTTAATGGGGAAAATGATGACTAAGATTAACATACATTAACTAACCAATGGATTTAGAGGTATCATATGTTCAGACAAACCCATATGGTCGGGAGATGGTCCTCGTCATGGGGAAATAATGAGGTTATAATGGGGATATCGTAAAAACATGGGGATATATAGTATATCCCATATAGTTAATGGGGAATATCATGGAATATTATTCTATATGTAATCATTTGAAATCTGAATGTATCACAATGTATCAGCCTTCTGCCTCGCTGGGACAACTATTAACAACAAGTCTTCTTGCAGGTTGGTGGACGATTATGATTTATACAGCGGTGTTGTGGTTGGTTGCCGGAAACAAAGATGAGCAAATATGTTGTCCTTTCAGAATGTATTTTGACCCCTGGTGTTCGGTGGTGAAATATTGCAAAATATGGAGCACGTGGAGTTCTCAACAGTTAATCATGATGATTTAATGCACTTTTTGACAATCTGGTCTTCTATAATTGTTGATTTATCTAGCATGTAATGTATACCTGCAGCAATGGACAACCCCTCATGGTAGCCAGTATATGTACATGTGTGCATTTTCCAGCAAAGATTGGATGTTATTGCTGGGGTATAGATTCTACCCTATAACTAACAGGGGAAAACCGATTTTGGTGGGAAATCTACAATATATTTCTGGTGTACTTTCAGCGACGGCAAATCCCTTTTTTTTTCATTAATTACATTCCATACATCCATGTACAGGAACGAAAACTGTGTTATTCATTAAGCTTTATTCTCTTAATTTCGGATGTTATGGGCAATATATGGGTGTCCCATTAAGGATTGAAAAGTGAGATTCTACTTTTCTGATGGTTCTTCACTTGTTCATTTGTTTGGGAGGGATTTCCATACCCTCCAGTGTACCAGGCAAGAGCCAAAGTCCCAGTTTCATTTCTGACGATCCCTCTTTGTAGTGCTTGAAACAGTTGTGATGTTGTAAAAAAACAACACCTATCCTATGAGCAAATTATTTCCAGATGTGTTTTTCTCCCCTTCCAGAGGAGCAACATACCGGATATGGTATGGGTCACTATCTGAAGCCTCCAAATCGGCAGATGACATCCAACTTTGTCGATTGTGTTATCTGGAGTATAGAGCCACAATATGGACTATGCATGCAGGGGGTAGTCAACTCAAGAATCCTTTGAATTTCGAACCTTGATGATCTTTGAATTTCTACACGACCTCACGACCAACCATAGAGCCAGTGGTGGGTAGACCTTCGGGTAAAGTAGAGATGAACCCACACCTATCATGGAATTATTGGAAACTTATGGAATTGGCGACATTGAACATGAGCAGTGACCGGTCCGTCCGGACTTGTGATAGTGGTTTCCCAACACGATAAGATTAAGTATGCGGAAAACAAATATGGAAACAAGGATGTCAAGTGCGTGATAGGTGCGTAGTGTGTTGTTGCTGTTTGTGGGAGTAATGACTATTCAAGTCGACAAGGTATATGACTTGGTTACCAAATAGGATGAACCGCCAGTTTTTGTTTATGTTTGTTGATAATATTTCGGATATATTCCGAAGATCATCAAGGGTTGTGGGTGTAGATATCTCAAATGGGTTTGAAAACCAAAACGAGCTTGAATCGCTTCTCGCATCAAAGCTGATGTTTAAACCACACGTACCGTTGGATCCGATGAGAGTTGGTGGCCCATGGCAAGCAGCAGTGCCATCATTTTGGGATGTGGGGGTCCATATTTCGTCCTAAGTGAACCCCTGTAATATACTATAAGATGTATACACTGTATATACTGTAAATACATAATACAAATTATCGAATCCAATTGGTGGAGCCATTTTCCTCCGCCTTTTTTTGTGATCGTTTCTGACCCCTCATCCGACCAAGGCCCTCCATGGATGCTGATTTCGTTGTGGAAATTGTGGAACAACCGAGAAGCGTCTTGGTTTGAGATGGCGAAACATCGCCGATCCATGGGTCATCGGGTCTATCCCAACCCGGACCCCTGCGTGGCGGAACATCACCAGCTACTAGCTACGATGAACCTTTCAAAGGGGGGTTGGACGGATACTAAACGTTGGTATGAAATGTCATAAACCCAAGAAACCTTGCAATCCACTGGATCGGGGCATTCCACATATGAATCTCTACTTAGATGATCCCAGAGTGCATTTCAAAGCATTGAGTATTGGTGGTTGGTTACGTTCCCCATGCGTATTATACAAGTTAAAATAGACATCGTGGTTTGTTGAAACGTGCAGACCCGGTCGTTTGAGGGATGGGGGGGGTTGTTGTTAA
>BGPT01000275.1:184616-237927 GCA_003297045.1 Symbiodinium sp. clade C Y103
CCCCCCCACCCCCGCCTATCGACCCGGTCTCGAAACGTGTGTCTATAAGTTGAATTTCAATCTTTATTTGTCCATTTCCATGTTGTTTGCTGACCAAGAAAACATTTTAGTAGAATTCAACACATGTTGAAACATTGGTGGCTGACCCATCGGCTTCGAGGTTCCGAACGAGTCACCCTGAAGAGGCTCTCAGAATCACAGGCCTCCCGCTTGGTGAAAGACTGGTAGGTTTAACACGCTGAATGACCAGCAATAAATGTAATTAATATAGTATTTTTATTATGATTGAATAGATGGGGAGTTTACCAACAATGGGGACTAGCATTGGGGTGTAAAATGAAGATATCACTGATATTCCCTATAACCAACAAGATCCAACAAGAATGTTTCGTAACAGAGAATAAACCAACCAGTGAAAGATATCAAGCAGCATTTTTTGCCAGGCTGACGTGGAAGATGCCATGAAGAGGCGAAATCCCGTGGGTGTTCCTGGCGAAAATGGGGGGCCACAAGTAGCCCCAAGTGATCCTCCAAAATTGATCGTGTTTAAACCATTGCTTTAAAAGGGAACTACTTTGTTTTCTTTTGGCTACCCCAGCTTTGAGAAATATCCACATGTCAAAACGATGTGTGAAACTTGTCAACGATGAGGGGATGATCTCCACCCAAAATTTTGACCACGGGATACCAGTGGTTTTGATCAGAAATCGGACTCTTAACCTCTGTGTATTCCTTGCAGAAAGAGAGGATGTTTTGACCTTTGTTTGGGAAGTCTGTATGCACATTCTCGCTCAGAAACGCAGAAATGCTGTTTCTCAGAACATGTATCTCGCTCAGGGCAGTTTGTTATTATGAAATTTCATGTTTTAATCGAAAACCGCTGTGCCATTGAGGGGTGTACACACCACTGAATCCTGTAAGTTCTCATACTCCACTATTTTGTGTTTTCTCTAGGACATGTAGCTTCCTCAATCGGTTTCGATTTTTTTTCTGAACACAAACCCCAAAAACGCTAAGGGAACGACATGCCACTGAGTGGCAGAAAGCGTGCAACGGAACTTCGATTTTGGACGTAAGGATACATTGGGGACTGGGGAAGCACCTGCTCAGGTTTCTTCCATGTTTCCCAAGCTCCCCGAACGGATCGTCGGTGACTCTCTGGCTTTCTCTGGAACCTCTATTGATCTCAAGGTAAATACATGCAAATATAACCAAGTTTCCCGTAATTGATTCCCTGCAATAAACCAGCTCATCGACCTAAGGACATAAGAAGCAGCGCATTTTGCCATTATTTGGTGTCAATCTTCATATTTCGCACTGACACTGACCCATGTCATGTTGGTGGTTATATCCGCATTATAGTTACATCTGTGTATAGCCCCATAATCTGGTAGGTCGTAACTTACAAAACAAGTGTATAAGTGCGGATTTAAAACCAAAGGTTGTCATATTGTTGAAATAATATTCCATTATGTTTGTTTATCTTCCCATAAACTGATTGGTTGTAAGTCATAGAATGCACTATTGTTAATTGTAA
This sequence comes from Symbiodinium sp. clade C Y103, assembly GCA_003297045.1. Classification (NCBI taxonomy): domain Eukaryota; class Dinophyceae; order Suessiales; family Symbiodiniaceae; genus Cladocopium; species Cladocopium sp. clade C. The sequence continues at coordinate 186,154 of BGPT01000275.1, forward strand.
TGTGCCGCTACATCTCATTTATACCCCCATCATATTTCCATGACATCCCTACTCATATCCAACATATATATATATATGTATATGTTAGCCCATCATACCTTCGTAAAACAGTCTTGCTCCAAGCTATTGCAGATGAACTGAAAAATGATTTTACCACATATTTCGTCAAAACGTGTTATAACATATTTATACCCGCTGGTAAATTAACATAGACCCTGCCAGATAGGGGTTGGAAAATTAGTGTCCACTAAAAATAGGTGATTCTCAAGGTCTATGTTAATTTACCAGAGGGTAAGTAATAAATTTTCAGCTTTCCCCCACAACTGAACCATTGCGAGCAACCCTGGACACATGGAGGCTGGAGTCCTTGGTTCTGCAAGCCACTGAGTCGGCCCTGAAGGAGTCGACGGAAACTGGGTAGCAGCTGGGGGCTCTGAAGCGACAATCTGGGTAACTTTGAACGGTTGGATCGAGCTGCTAAGGGGAATCAACCAAAAATAACCTTATTTTAGTGAAATTTTAATTTACTCAACGACAAATTGGATTTCAATCACGAATCATTGGGATTGAAACAAGTCAAAACCTGGTTATGTTCCCACCAACGGTGCTTAATTTGTTTCCCACCCAAAATGGTGCAGGAAGTACAACAAAATTTGAATGTCACCAGAACATGCGGGTGTTGAACCAGCAAAATAGTGTTAGTTTTCAGGCCAGCTAAAGTTGGGACATGGATTTATTGGTTCCATTTGAGGTCACGATTCCTGCTTTGCTGGGCATGTCGTAGATGTCCTACTGCTACAGTCCCACAGGTGGTTTGATGAAAAAGTTGGGCCGGAGCCTTTCCACAAACACTGTTCATATGTTCGACTGGTTTTATAGACATAGACCTACATACCCAAACTCGTGTTGAAATTCTCAGGCACACACATGACTTGTAGATGACTATAGTCTCTATTCCAAAAATCGACTGTATCTCCACGTTTGACGACAGAAATGGGGTAGCACCTGCGGGCGCGGTCGGCTCAGCCATGGGCATTTTGTTTTGATGTTCAATATCCCTGTTCATCCCTGGTTAATCACATGATTTTTTTGTTCGTTAACAGCTCCATGTTGCCTGTTCCGCTGTTGCTACATCGTTGTTCCTTTCTCATATATATTGTTTATATTATTCTATACCCCTGTTGCTGAGTATCTCCCAAATCTACGGCTTCCATGACGTTCGTACTCCCAGAATCTAACGGGGAATAGGATGAATAGCCACTGGATTTGGGACGTGCCAAAGATTCCAAACTTCTGGCACGATCTTGCAAGACAGGCCGAGAAAATTTGGCTGTTATGACCAACAACAAAGTTATAATTGTGTATATATATATAATATATATATATATATATAGCCACCAGAAATCTAATCGTTCGCCTAGTTATATATCATGTTTACCAGCTTCGCAACTACATAAACCTATCGTTACCTCCATGATACCCCCATCATGGTGACTTCATGACGATCTGAGGGAATGGTGAAGCACCTACTGATGGATCTGAGACCTGAGATTCCTGAGGCGCTTTGTTTTTTTTGTTTCAGCCACTGTGGGCTCTGGGTAATCCCCATACCTCTAGTCTAGTATCAATGATATCAAATAACCCCCAAATGTGGCCCCATTTTTTCAACCACTCCAGTCCGAAACTATAGGGTCTATAGGCTGATATTTGATATTGAAAGAGAGGGATTGATAGATTCAATAGCGAACTTACCGGCCCAGGTCAAACATGTGAATGTCTGATTGGAGAAAACTGGGTGAAAAGGCAAAATGAGGTTGTCCATTTCACACAGTGGGTATTTAACGAATCGAGGGAAGGGTATCAATACAACCATTTTCACCCAGGCAAAATCACCCAATTGATGTGATACCCATTGGGTGTCCATTTTCAATCATTCCCCCGTGGGTATTTAGATGCAGTTAGACTGGGGATTCAACCATCAGTGCATGACTTTAGTTGTGAAATTCTGTGATTAATAGGGGCAACCAATAAACATGGCGCAGGAACCAACAAGAATCAGCGATATAATGGGGGATAGAATGGGGATATCGTTGTCCAGAAATGGATAGTTTATTATTGTTTATTAAAACACCGGCTGTTTTTCAATGGGGTGTGCCAACGAAGCATCAGTGTATTCAACCAGCAATTTGATGAGAATGAGGATATAAGGGTATTTAATGGGATGTAGAACCGCAAACCCTTATTAGCCGGACGATAAGCGGCTAGATTTTTTTCAAACCCACTTGCTGAGTAGGATGAGCCATCGATTGAGGAACCAGAGTAAGCCAGTGTCGAATTTCGGTACTTGTTAGTTTTAACGCGAAACTTTGTTTCATTACTGCTCTGTACTTTTGCAGAAGTGATTGAAGGAAAGAAACCAACATCCCATCTGTGCCATGAATGAGTGGCCGGAGGTTGATCTTTTGCATACGAGAGGTATTGCTTTGCCTGATGACCTGCGTGAGTCTGCAGTGTTGGTCATCCAGCGAACTCTTGGTACTCTTTTTGCCTCACAAAGAGATCATTGGGGCGGCGAAGATTATGAGCCAGAAACCAAGTGCCCAATGTGCGGTGGGCCTGACACACGTGCTCATTTTCCAATGCTTTGCAATGCTCTTGAAGACTTGCGTGAGTGCCATAGTGATGCCCTTGAACATGCCAAAACCATGTTTCCCCACATGTGTTTTCTCCCTGTAATTTATAAGCATCCGAAAGCCCAAACACTCCTGTCAATTCATCATGCTTGGAAGATGCCTGATGCCTTTGACCTCGATGAGTTTGGTTTTGACGATGACCATGTTTGCACCTTCTATACTGATGGGTCCTGTCCAACACCCACGTTTCCTGGAGGTCGTCTTTGTGCATGGTCGATTGTGCTTGATACGCTTGTTACTGACCAGGAGTGCGAACAGGTTGCTGTGATGCTGAGAAATCGTGACATCATTCCTGATACGTTGGTCCCGTTGCAAGCCTCTCTCACCCAGGGACCCCAGACAGTGAACCGTGCCGAGCTCTCAGCCATTCTACAAATTGTTCGCTCTGTTCCACATGCTATCATTTTTTCGGATTCTGCATGGGCCATTAATGCTTTTGTGGAAGTTTGTAATGACCCTTTCATGGATTCACATGCAAATAAGCCAAACTCCGACCTCTTGTTCTGCCTATGTGAGCTTGCAAATGAGCGTGATCTTTCCAGATTTGATTTGCGTAAGATTAAGTCACACCTTCATGATGATGAAGCCACTGATAACTTGCATCTGTATCATATCTTTGGTAATCGCCTTGCTGACCAGGTTGCTGCTAAAGGTACACTTCCATCGCGTTCACCCTTGCATGCCTCTTGCCAAGAGGTCTCAGCTTGGTATGCTGACCAAGTGTCCACACTCAAAAAGTTGACGCCTTTCTTTGTGCAATCTTACATCCGCCGCCTAGATGCTTTTGATAATGGGGATAAGAATAAAGGGGATAATAAAGTTGAAAAGTTCCGAGCACACCACATCGGAACCTGGGATGTTCCTGCGGAGCCCTGTTTGCAGCCTTTTGCCATTCCATTTGATGTATTGTCAGCATTTCTTCCTGGTGCTAGTGTCCTAATCTGCATCGTCCAGTGGTGCACTACTTTGCGCTGGCCCATTGATGACAAGGTCTCAGGTGGAATTTCTACCTATGAGTTGGTTGCTCACTTCGTTGGAACTACAGGATGTGTCATGCCTAAGAAGGTTGCAGGTAAGTTTCAGTCTAAGTATCTTGATCCCCTCTTGGTGGAAGAGGCCCAGCTCATTCCACAGACAGTTTGGGACGTGGTTCGAGTCGTTGAGATGGCGGTTACTTTTGTGCGCAAGTACCTGCAGAAAGACTTGTTTCCTAGAGATCAATATACCAAAAAACTTTTCCTGTCCTGCCTGGGGTATAAGAAATACATCTCAGGTTATGCGACAAGACCAGTGTTGCCTTTTTCTGATGTCCATTTCAATGCCCTGCGTGATATGGTGCAAGGTGACTCCCTTGCTGTGCCAAAACCATACGATCTCATGCATGTTGGTAAGCGAATCTTTTCAGAATATGACAACACTTCACACGAAAGCAGAGTTCTTTTGGGGAAAAAACTGGACCATCGGCTTCGGAAGCGAGGGACAGTGCTTGAAGAATGAGTGACGAGTGATGATGAGTGCTTCAAGTGCTTGACGAGTACATGGCCTACGGTACGTTGTACAGTTTTTGTGTTTCATTTTCTTGGTGTTGCCTGTCATCTTGGTTCATCCATTTCCTTTCTCACCCATTAATCCTCTTGCCCGCAAATGCAAGCAGAGGAGGTGACATCGTGCGTGTCTGGAGTGAGTCAAAGGTTAGATTATCTACCCCATATTGCGGGGATGGTCATACCACCATTCATCGGACATTATAATTGCCAATAATGGCCAAGCCAAGATAATATCCCCAATTTCATGGATTTCATTGTGCAATGACCATACCCCATTCACCCTATATTCATCCTTTAACTTGACCATGGCAGCCATGGCACTGCCATGTCTTTTTCCTTGCGAAAACCCATCCAGCCTGGTGCATCCTCCCAGCGATGATCTTTCCACTGCAACCTCCACCTCCATGTCCTTCGGGGATTTTTCCAAGTACCAGAGGGTACAAATCGCGATGTGTGGGTGCCATGTCTGGCCCTTCCAATCCTACTGTCATTGGATTGGTTCAAGGGAGAATGACACCCCTGTATTCATTATTAGCGGAAAGCTTCTCACCCCAATACCAAGTATCCCCCAATACTAAAAACTGCAAGTATTCTTGCGGGGGAGGTTTAGTATCACGGGCAAAGGCTTGCTTATGACATTTGATGCTAAAAACATGTAAATTCAGAACAATTGCAAATTCAATAATTGTAAATTCGGAACATGTAAATTGATGTAAATTGCAGATTTCCCATGATTTCCCTTAAACATGCTTAAACCCTTCCACTTCCTCGTGGTTCAGATCTCCCCGGTTCCGCAGGTTCTACCCATGCAGATCCCCGCTCCGCAGCTGGTAGAGCTGCCAGGGCGGGTGCAGCCGCATCCGGTTCCACAGGTCCAGCCTCCCGAGATCTCGAAAGGAGAGGGAAACTCGGCAGCAAAACTTGGGATCACAAAAATATTCAGCAAATACATATGGAGGTTTCCTATATTCAGCAAATACCCCCAAATCATCCATTTTCATAGGATTTTCCATTATAAACCATCCATTTTTGGGTACCCCCATTTTAGGAAACCCCCATATTGTAACATATTGCAACTGTTGATTGCTTTTGAACTATTTGCACCTGCTAACTCCCAATAAGAGAGATTACAAAAGTAGAAGTTGGAAAAACATGCTAAAAACTCTACAAAAAGAAAACACTAAACCATGAGAAGCGACGCGACTTTTCTATCTATTTGGGGGTTATTATCAGGGGGTTTTAATATATGCTTGTTTCTTGGGGGATTCTGAACTAACTAGAACAGTTGACGATACTTATCAACAAACCACTATGATGGGATGGGACGGCAGAATTTCAATGGCTCAATTTGCTGAGCAAATGACAGCGCGACCACCGGCCCCAGCAAAATGATGGATAGTCACGGTTGCCATCTTGGATGCTGAGGATCATCTTGGATCCACAATCGTAAACAATCCCTAATTGTGTCAACCATAGACAATTCCTGAGGGTCAAGGACGAGCAGAAGGACTAACAGGTTGGCTCATCAAGACAATTCCTCTAGCAGAAAACAGTTCTTCAGCAACTTGGCAGATTTTTTTTGGCCGATCGAACCGCTGTGAACTTCCAAAGGTGAATGTCCAGACATCCAAGGGTAGAAATTGAATGAAATTGAATGAAATCGATGGAACCCCATGGAAACCCAGGTTTCCAACTGTTAGAACTTGGGAGTGCATGGAGATAGTCAGTCTCCCCTCCGTGTGGTTCTCTTTGAATTTACTGGATATAGTCTTCTCCCTGTGCTTGGCTATCATTGATGGGATCTCCGCACATTTGAGGGGTTCATGGAAATTCTGCCGAATGACTTGGGAGAGAAACAGAATATATAGGTTCCAAAAGAGTGTCAAAGGCAAGAAAACGAGCCATCATCGGGGTACTCCTTTTGTGACCAAACTGGAATACAGATTCCGTGTTCACTGGAACATGATTTCACATTTGCTTTCCTTTTTCACTTTGTGACCATCATTGGTTCCTTCCCAAGTTTCCAGTTCCTTCCAGGGTTCTTTCCAGGAAATCATCTGGACGGCGACACTGCAACTGGGTCGGTTTTGGTCCACCATGGTCCACCCAGAAGGCTTCTTTCATTGTGAGATGCGGTGAAAAACATTGAAAAACAATGCTTAGTTCAACATTGAAAAACAGTGCTTAGTTCACCCATAATTATAAAGAAATGGGATAAAATGGGATACCAGCCCTCAGCTATATATGGCAGACTACCAAGTACTGAATGAGATGCATGGGATTCAATGATTCAGAAACTTCCATTCCGGGTGTTGGATGTTGATGGTGTCGACTAAGCCTTGGACATGCATTCGATGCATTCCCTACTTTTTTGTACCCAGAAACCAGAAATGATCACCGGAAACGGAACAGCCTTGGAGTATATGTCATTATATCTCATTGGTCATTCCCATTGTCTCCTATTCTGGGTGTGTTTTCCAAAAGTTGATGAACACCTCAAAATCCAAGTGAGATCCAGGTTTAGAAAATCATGTCCCATCAAGTCCCCATTTTTTGCGGTAGTCAATTGGGTACACCCAAGGACTTGGCAGCAACGGCACCGACGGCATGTGAAGATACGTGAATGGATTGTCCAGAGAATGGTATCGTATCATGTTTCAAAACTGTGTGGGGGGAGAACATATGGGTCAATGATGTTCAATGTTTTGGTAAATCTTCAGAAGTTGAAAGGCTAGTACGAAGGTAATACCCAAATTGTTTACAGAAACTACAGATCGAAATCCCAGCTTTGGGGTACAACATGGAGGATCAGGATCTCTATGAATTTTGTCGGGAGCACCGAGATCATGGAGGGTGCAGGGATCCATATCCACTGATTGTGGCAAGCTTACAATGGGTTGAAAAATCGCCAAGCACGCATCATGTAGATGATGTACCCATATAATATCATATACAATCATGTAAATATGTATATATATATATACATACATATCATATATATATATATACATAGCACTGACAACTGTACAGCCAGTGAACCTTGACATGGGAAAGCGAAAAACAGCATCGACTTGGATCAAGAGATCTTCACAAGCAAAATGGCTGTATCGGTGTTTGGTTGGTGGTAACATCGCCATGCCCCAGCAGCTTGGAATCGACCAGAATCAACCTAAAGACAAGGTGAATGGATTTGACGTGTGGCACTACACGAAAGGCAACCTCAGAAAGATAGACAAGTAGTGTAAGGATCAGTATTCTACCAAAATAGTGAATAGTGGTCAGTTATTTTCCAGTTCTTTTCTTGGGGGGTTCTATACTTAGTTAGTATACATGCCTCACCAGATCTCTCGCTTCTCATCACCGAGACACGAAAGCCCCCAGCGCTTTCTAAGGTGCTAAAGATCTGACCTTCGTTTTGAAAGGATCGAAGGGCACATGGGATGATACCACGACCTAATGCTGTTCTTCTACGTTGAGCAATGCCCGGTTGATTTTTACCATGCTTCCTGGTGAGATTTATAAGGTTAGAGTGGCTGGCTTAATCGGCATTCACAGAGTACATAATGCAAAAAAAAATCTAGCAACCGGTTGGATGAAGTGAACATAAGTGGACACTGCTCATATGTAGTGAACAATCGGTGACACGTGCACTCTCCGATACTCTCGCAAACATGATCAAACAGATTTTTGAGGTGAGTTGGAAGTTGGAACCGTCAACCATATTGTCACTGGATTGGTTTAAGGGAATTTTTACAGGAAACCCCTATATTTGATGGGAAAATCCATGGTTTCCTGTAAATTTTCCCATTAACCAATCCATTGATATTGAGTCTTGGGGGGTGCACATGTTTTTTGCTGGTTCCCCAACTGGCGACGCGACGGTGATGTTGATGATCTCTGGAGTTTGGATGTCAGGTGAATTATGCTGTAGTTTACACAACACACAACATATATACTATGTATATATTTGATTTGGATCGAATGGGAGACTTGTTTACAATAAAATTACTATTTGAATGTGTATCTGTATCTAAATTCATGATATGTATATTGTTCTCCAAACAAATTGAATTTCATTATCAAATTAGAAGTACCATTTGTCCCCAAACCCATGTTTATTCAAGAGAACTATTCAGGAGGCCCCTCTACGAGCCATTCAGTTTGTTCATGAAGCCCGAGATTCGTTGCCACTTGATCCTCAAAGTAATCATTTTCAACAACGAAATTCACACACACACACATCTACACATCATAAATGCAGTACATATATCCATCTATATATTAATATGATATGCATTTAGTGTCTAGATCTACATATGATTCTACTACAAATATTTATTTATCTTTCAGGGTCTAGGTCTAAGTGTTTCGCCGCTGCTATCCATCTCCGTTTCTTTAGTCCTCATGTCTCACAGTGGCGTCCAATGTGCGCCGCATTCGCTCCAAGACATAGCTCTTTGGATTTAAAAGCAGGTCCCTTAACTGGGTCATACTGGGTGAACTTTTGATTGGTTGATGAATTAATTATAACTTCACATGGTGGATGGTTGCGGAATCCTGCAGTTGAGGAATGTGGCAAACACCCCATTGTTTATAGGATTTCAAGATATTTCAACCATCCTTTTAGTGGTGCAGGATTTCGAAACTATCCACGGTATGTTGATATATTTTGAGATATTTCGCCGTTCTGATGGGACCAGAAAAACCCAACTTAGGATTGATGGAACATGATGGAGCCAGGAGCTGCTCCAGTCGGCAACTATTGGTAAGTATGGAACACTGTAAATAATGGGATTGTCACGGGAAAATACATCTACCAACTGGTGCAGCATTTCTTCCATCCAATCAAAACCCGCTATATCTCCTTCTTGCTTCGTGATTTGACTATCTCAGAAAACATCATGTGGGATCCACAACAATGGTCACCAGCATAGAAAATCGTGATGACATTTTGCCCAAGTTCTTGGGATGAGAAATGTCGAAATAGGCCCCAAATCCTTGATAAAAGGATGAGAAAAACACATTTCTATTGGATGATTGGCGGAATCAAAATGATTTTGGGGAGAAACCAGAAAGTAACATGCTTTGTGAGGATTCAAATGCTGCAAGTATTTGGCTTCAAACTTTGAAGAAAGCAACAGCGCCAGTATTTGGTGATTACGGGTGGCAAGAACATGTTTGACCAGCCATGGCCAAGATCCCCAATAGTTGATGCTAAACAAATCCATTACTTATACCAAGTGGTTTAAGTAGGCGTATTCCATATAACAATATATAACATCATATAACCAGTTTGCTTAAATTTATGGATTATAATATACCAAATATCAAATAGGCCTATCCCATGTACCAAGTTCTTATCCCATATCATAATCCACAGACTGGGAACCCCTCTCAACCAACCCGAAGGTTGTTGATGACAGAGGGTTTGGGCCTGCTCAAATGATAAGATTTCACTTTAGATTTGCAGGCCTTCACGAACAAAACAAGCGTAACACCAAAAGTGTTTGTGGGAACTCCAGCCCGTGAGTTTGAACCGGCAAGGCGGATGTGCCTTCTCTGCGCCATAAATTGACATTTCTATATACTGATGATATCATGCATAATTATACATACATAAAAACCCCAGGCACTTTGATGCACAAATTCTCAGTTGCACTGAGTTACACTCATCTTTGCTGTGACAGACAACGAAACGTAACGTTGCAGATCAACGGATCATCACCATGGCGACCGCCGCTGGTGCCAGTGGAGTCAGTGCAGCCAGCGACCTCGAGATGTCGTCCCCCATGGAATCAGTTCTCAGCCAGGGGCCTCAGTGGACTTTACCAGAGGATGTCCTCCTTTAAAAGTTGAAACATGTGAGCAGTGGCTGCTAAACCCCTGTTGGTTGATGATTAGTTCGGGGATTATACTACCCAATATATTGGGGAATCCTTATTCATCAACCAGTATAATGGAATGACAGAGGGATTTTGAACACTGCTCTTGTGATTTTCACTAAGCAAACCATGGGGTTTGTACGGTTGTACCATGAAAGTATGGGAAGTTAAAGAATCTTGGGTAGTTGACTAGTTGAATGGGTGTTTCCCACCCAACAATACCAATCATTATGGGGAAAATAGCCAACCAGAAACGGGGAATTATAGGTCTTGCCAACCAAGAATCGTTGCTTCACCATCAACACATAAGGAATTTAACATCAGAATGTGTTCAAACCAACTGATGAAGGGTATAGTATGGTATAGTTCAGTGCGTTCGTTTGTTGGTATAAAAGGATGAATATACCAAGCAGTCAAAAATCAGATTTATCGAGGGTATCTAACATTGGCCATGGGTACAGTGCGGGCATTTGCTGAAAACATTTGAACTGGTTATGCCGAACGGTTGGTGAACATAGGTAAATGTTTCCCATTTTGTGTGTGTGTGTTGTCAAAATGGAGGTTTCCTAAAATAGGGGTACCTCCAAATCATCCATTTTAATAGGATTTTCCATTATAAACCATCCATTTTGGGGTACCTCCATTTTAGGAAACCCCCAAATAAGTAATATAAATATCCGACTAAAAGGGCAGCACAGGCTTTATTGGAGATCCCACTAAATAGGTCACTTTTGAAGGATGTAGAGCTAGGCATGATAAAGTGGAGGTTATCTATCTCGGCAGATCATCGGGGCCCCAGTGCAGTGCCAAAAATACAGCAGTTCAGGATCGGTTGACTGAGAGTACTTCCCTCTATAATGTGGGTAAAACAATAATAAACCACCTATATTTTGATGGTTTATACCACCTATTTATGGTGATTTTGGGGATGGTTTATTATTGTTTTACCATCTACACCAACATATTGCGATCAGACAGGGGCGCAAATACCAGATGTGTATTGCATTATGCCCCCGAACTCTTGAGATTGATTCCATCTACTCTAAATGCTAGCTCCGTGTTTGAAAAGTTATTATTGCATACATCTAAGCAAATTTCAGATGGGTTGAAATTTAGGCACTCAATGGGATTGCGTGTGGCGAAGACCAACAAATGACAAATGTTTGTTGTCCCCGGCACTTTCAACTTTGGCCCCTACCCATTTCTGTTAGCTCACATCGCCATGATATAGATTAGATCCTTGTGTGTCCATGTTGTTGAGGGTGAACCTCCCCTCCCATCACAATTGCCACAACTGGGGTGTAAATCCTCCATTTACAGAGAAACCCACATCATCTTGTTGGTTGATTCTATACTTTATTACAATATGTATATAAAATATATACACATCCCACAGAATATCCACTTAGAACACCGTCATAGACTAGTTATATTTGTTACCCTCTGGTTGTTTAACATAGCCATGGAAAATCCCCTATCAATAGAGGTTTTAATGGGAAAATCATCCCAAATTCGCCATTTTCCATGGCTATGTTAAATAACCACAGCGTATATCCCATTTCACATCCGATCTCCTCTAGGTGACACCAGCCGGGGCATCGAATCCGAATCCCCCAAGACGAGCCGCAAGAGGAACACAGCCACAGGTGCAGTAATGGAGGTTGTCTATTCTTAATAAATATGGGATTTAATGGATATTGACAGGGTGTGAACCATAGTTAAATAGGAGTTAATGGATATAATTCGAGTTTTAACCATATTTAAATGGGATTTAATATATATATATATATAGAGATTTAACCGTAGCTAAACAGGATTCAATGGATGTTGATGTTACGTAAATCACTATGGTTCTTGTACATATGGAAGTGTCCTAAGTCATGGGGTTACCCCAAATCATCCAAGTCATGGATGACCCATTTTAGTATTGAAACCCATGGTGACTTGGGAATCCCCAAGAAACTCCAAAATCGGTTTCACCAGTGAGATATTGAAGGATACCCTCTGGTAAACTAACATAACTATGGGAAATCACCATTTTTAATGGGAAAATCCACTATAAATGGCAATTTTCCATAGCTATGTTAGTTTACTGGAGGGTACCCATCTATTTGGGTTTGTCAGAACAGGTTCAGTTGCCAGCAATATTTGCCCATGTTGATAGGACACTGATGCTTTTTACGAAGGGATGGATTGGGGCATCCCTCATTTTCAGCAATTTTTTTAGACGGAAAGAGATGGATCATACCAAGCGGTGAACATTCCAGGTGATGATTCAGAACACGGGAGCATATGACTTTGGAGAGGAAGGCATTGATCCACAAATGGATATCTTGTCATCATCTAGTTGAATATCCGTTGCTACGATATTGACATATATTCATATATTATCAGAGAATTCAATGGCATTCACTGTCGCAATGATATATGTTTGATTAATCCACAATCTGTAGATGTTAAAACGCCTTGCGGTAGGTCAACAGAGGGTGAGAAACATATGGAAAACATGAATGGCAACATGAACCCAAATTCCTTCTCTTGGCAATTCGCAATGTGGATTGTCCTGTCGCGGTCCCCAATTTGAAGAACCGCAGATATAGTGAATCAAGAGTTACCCTCTGGTAAACTAACATAGCTATGGAAAATGCCAATGTTTAATCGGTAAATGATGTTTATAAATAGGCCATGGTCCATCGCTATGTTAGTTTCCTGCAGGATATCACTATAGATCTTTAAAGACTTTGTTCAAGATACTTGAGAGTCAAATGGTGTGTCAATCTAGATGCAGGGATTCAACTAATATCATGAGCACAGTACTGATGATTTTCCCCGCATTGTGAACATGCTCCAGCTGTTCCATATCTTAGATGATACAATCATGTTCAATCGAGAATTTGTCCCATCCATTTTGAATTATGACTTCATGATATCAGAATTCAATATGATTGATTTATCCATATATGATTATTCCAAAATGGTATCTTTATGCCCATTCCCCAAAGTGCGAAGTGGCAAAGCAAGTGGACTGCTGACTGCTGACTGTTGCTGCAGTTTGATTGAAAAAATTGGCCTTGCTGTGGAAGGTACAGCAATCAGTGGGGACTTTATCCGCGTTGCAGCAGGTGCATCAAACGTGTGCCGAAAACCGGCGACGGGAGATGTCATAATGGTGAAACCTTAGGGGATCCTTCTCTCAAAGGATGAATGCATTTTTATATATGGCTATGAATCAAAATTAAAGACCTGGGGAACCACAGATTTTAGTCCATCTTTAGTATTAACACATCCAATGATTGGGGTACCCAATTTTGACCCATACCCATATGTTTATGACACTTTGATGTTGGATGCATTCAAATGAGACCTATAATGCAGTGTAGGGGGAGAGAGAAAGAGAGAAACTTTTGGCCGGCAATATCCTCCATCGGCGTGATGAGTTGCCATGACACCGCAGCAGAGTCCATTGATCAAACATGGAGGAATACCAATGGAAGTCTCATAAGTTTTGGGGGCACCTACTTTTCTATTTTTTCTAAAGACTGTGCATCATGACTGCGCTTGTGGAATTAAGTGGAACCACCGGTAAAGAGAGAAACAAGATTTTTTATTGGAGGGTAGGCACTACAGGTAGTTTCTTCAGGTATGTTTTCTTGATGATGATCAATGCCGTGCATTTGGTAGTTGTGAAGTAGGCTTGATGTTGGTATCAGATCATGTAGAATGTATCACATATCATAACCCATATAATTATATATCGCAACCGATATATCATAGATGATAGATCATGCCTCATAGATCAAATATATTAAAATATCATAGAATCATATATTATATTATATCACATCATCAAACTCATATTTTGGAAGTCAGGATATTCCTCCTTCACCTAAGCACACAGCTCAGCCATGCCATATCAAACCCTGTTTCCTGCCCGTGGGGCCCTATGGATCGAATCATCAGGTAGTCCAAATCGAGGAGTCCAATCAGGTATAGCTCATACAGCCAAAAAAACTCATACACTTATCGATTTCTAGCAATTCAAGTTGGTGTCTTGTGTCGTCTTTTTTGTTGTTTTTGTTGAAATAGCTTTGTATAAGAAGCAGGGCAAGAAGCAATTGGCTGTTAGCTCTCAAAATTTGATGTTTTTTTGCTGGACGTATCATGATGTATACCCAGCTGCTGGACCCTGATACCACAACTTGAAGCCGACAATGACACTCAAAATGAACTTATCAACAGGTATATTGTAGAATGCAGTTGTATATTGTGCAGTGTGCATATAAAGAAACAGGATTGTAACCTTGTGACGACCATCTTGAATGCTGCGAAATTTTGTTGCCAGGGATTACAGATGCCATTTGATGCCACTTGATGCCACTTGATGCCACTTGATGCCACTTGATGCCACTTGATGCCACTTGATGCCACTTGATTAGTTACGTTGGTTCACCTGGCCTACTCATTGATTTGTTGGGCAGGCTGAACCAGCAAAAAGACTGACAACTGCAGTCTACCGTTTGCCTTTCCACATATTGTACAGAGTTTGGACCTCTACTTCATCCTGTGCATCAGGGTGATAAACAGTTGCGCTTCACTTTCAACCATCATGAATTTTAGCAACCAAAATGTACAAGAACAAATAATCAAAAATCATCCCCATCCCCGTGATTCTGCAGCCACTGATGACCAATTGTGGTCGCAAGGCTGCACAGGGTGGTCCCCTCAGTTATTGTTGTTGGCTTATAAACCCAGTTGACTAGTTTCATGTATCCCGCCATAAACCCATCCGAATTCGCTTGGTTCTGTTGCTCCCCTCCTTTAACACTGGGGCAGCCACGCCAGGATCAACTGGGGAGTTTCATTTCCATCGAATGGACAAACTGAAGAGTTGGGCCAAACGTGTGACCTCCAACAAGTCCCTCGGCCTGATTGCTGAAAAGTATGGTGACTTGGCCATGACTTTGACCACAAGAACACGAGGATGGGAATGGCAGAAAGGAATGGGGAACCACAAAACCAGGCACCTTTGAAAAAGCAGCTACTTCACCCTCCAAGTCCCATAGTAAAATCACTCCATTCACTTGAATGACCTCCCTTGTGTCATTTGGATCAGCCCACTTATCAACCGGATATGTCAGAGACTCGCATCATGCCACTTGGACCTACTGGCAATCTTACGAACAGAGAACCCTCATTTGCGGTTCATCTACTATCGTTCACCTATTGAAAGTAGCTATATATATATATATTTGGAGGTTTCCTAAAATAGGGGTACCCCCAAATCATCCATTGTAATAGGATTTTCCATTATAAACCATCCATTTTTGGGTACCCCCCATTTTAGGAAACCCCCATATATATAGTGATATTTATCATTGAAAAATCTTTGTTGCAGGATCTTTGAGGATCGGAAACCTTTCTCTGCTGAGGTTCACCACTCAACTCATGGCAGTTGTGATTCTATTTGATGCTTATTGCAACTTGGTCTTGGAAAGTGCCAGTGCTGTGATGTTTCGTATGTTCCAAAGTGAAAAAAGAAAAGGGTAGATAATTGTCCCCAAACAGATGAAATGGTTTCTTTCACCTGTTGAAACCTGATTTTCCTTGTTCGGATTCTTATGAGGAGACTAAGCAATATGTACAAAAGCTTCAAGCTACTTTCAGGGTTGACAATGCTGATTCGGTTTGAGTGCTGACAGCTGGTGAGAGACCAAGTTTTTCCATCGATACAACGGCTTCTAGAGGGTGGTGTTGTACTCTGTGTTCCGAACTTGTCTCAAACAAGTTCGAAAAACATCCTCAGCCAAATTTACCCGGTAAACCGAAAAATGTGTCATCCATATTCATCCACATTGGGGTCTGTGGAATTGCTTATAGTCCTATTTGGGATGATTATGATTGATTAGAACCCATTTGTGGGTTTTCGACTGGGGAATTGTTACATGGTGGATCCGACTCTCCAATGCTTTGACCAGGCTTC
Source organism: Symbiodinium sp. clade C Y103 (assembly GCA_003297045.1). Lineage (NCBI taxonomy): Eukaryota > Dinophyceae > Suessiales > Symbiodiniaceae > Cladocopium > Cladocopium sp. clade C. Next base: position 202,256 of record BGPT01000275.1, read on the forward strand.
CGGGCTGCCATGTTGTTCATGCCATTATTTTCATGATCAACACCTGTAGATCTGTTGTGGTTGTGTAGCTCTCAGTTTTGTGATGCTCGTATTAGGCCTAACAATGTGAGGTACACATTGTTTTGATCTTTCCAAACGGACCATGTGTTGCAACAATCTTCTGATGTTTCAGCCAGCTATCCACCACATCACCTCGACCCTTTTGGGAATGATCATCGATGCATTTTCGCCCATCAACCACCACAGATAGTATTGCATAGCATTGTCAACCGCCCATGTCTTCAATATAGATTTGTCTCGATAGGATAAACCCCTGTAGACCCCCAATGTGATGGTTTTTATATCAATGATTAATGTCTATCACCATGTTTCCCTGCTGAATTTTGTGCCATTTGTATCATCAGCTCCCCGTGCAGGCAACTGCGGCGACATTGATGCCCGAGCTCTTGGGAACCAAACGCCTGAAATCTACCAGGTGAGGGCTCTACCCGCAACCCGCGGCACCGAGTGTCTCATTCTTCTTCTTTGCGATCTTTCAAAGCTGTTTTCTGGATAGTTTATACTATATACTACTCTTACGCTTGTTGATGTTCATAACATAGTCTTGTGTGTTTTGTGTGTTTCCTGTTGTTTGCCCTGTTCCTGCTACATTATCATACATATGTTATATATATATATGTGTGTGTTTCTTGTTTCATCTAGTTCTGTAAAGTGTAATAGTATCATAGGGGTGGAGGTAGGGGCCATATTTGTTATTCTGCGTTCACCCTTCAAAAGGCCCATGGAAGCATGTTCAATATGTTTCTGTGTATGTATATATATATATATAAAGGTATAGGTAATATATATTATATATATATACAAAGATATGCATTGTAATAATCCCTCAACAGTCATGAGATCACCAAAGTAGATCTCTACGCTAAAGCACATCTCCATTCTGATGTCACCATAGACAATTTCCAATACTTAGGTCTATATATATATATACATGTACATATATTTGTACTTATTATATAGACTGGGTAGGTTTTTGCTAGTTCAAAAGTATAGACTTTACAACATCATGGGAGGTGCAAGCAATTGGACTTGCAAAGGTCATATCAACAGTTGAAACTCTACAAGACTACTCGGGTTGGGTTTCATCCCAGAAGTTTTCGGTATATAAACCAATATGTTAGGATTTAGCAAGAAGAGCCACCATGATTATTTTAATAGACAAAAAATAAAATGCGCGTGTAGATCTCAATGGCCCTACCAACTCTTGTAATCAAGTGAATACTACGTCACTGGCCGAACAGTGACCATGGAAAGGTTGTCAACAAATCATCTTTCTCACATATGAACATTGCAAACCCATGTTCCCATCTTTAGTGCACATGAATTATATAAGTTTTATATAAGGTTGATTATGCGATCATGAACAACATGGCAAAAACAATCCCACACACACGTAGCAGTACCCAGCTTCAGCGCAATACACAGCCCAACCATTGCAAAAAACTTAGTCTGAGACAGAAACCAATGGAAACAATCCATGCATACATTGCTACTCTTGTCAGTGGAGTCACGATCATAAGTTGAAATTGACATTGCCCTCTGCATGTTTCACTTGCAAGTTTCGGTGCTCGAAAAATAGATAAACATGAACGAAATCTCTGACCACACACACACCCCTCAGAATTGTCTCTTCATGACCCCGGTCATTCTCCTCAGAGCAGAAGCACAGACCCCAAGAAGGGCCATGTTGGAAAGGGAATTCATCATCCAAACCTATTTTGTTCAAGGTGTCAAACATCACGGTTATTCATTTTTTGCTGACAAGACCCCTGTGTCCTCGCAACAAATTTATTGTAGATGATGCCAAGTAAAAGGACTCATCTCCAAAGTTTTATTTTGGGTTTGAAAGTTGTTCTTCTCCTGACAACAATAGTAGTACTAGTAAACGCGTCGAAAAGTCATAGTATGGGTCCAAAAATCAGACCTGGAAAACCGCGGATGTCGTTCCATTTTTAGAATCGGAAACCATGCGACTTTTTGCGAAGACAGGTGGGCGCCGCTACGTGTCTGGTGTTGCACCTTGGTGATGCAGCCAAGATTTCGGGATTTCGACAAAACTGGTGGCCTTATTTATCACCAGCAACATGCAGTGTGTGACCATTAAAATCATTATATTTTACAGTTATCGATGATTTCAACCATTATAATCATATATCATGTCTATTTATATAATGTGGGTAAAACAATAATAAACCATCCCCAATTTCACCATAAATAGGTGGTATAAACCATTCCAAAATGGGTGGTTTATTACATTGTTTTACCCACATTAGAGGAATTGTCTTGATGAGCCAAATCTAATTTTTTGTAAGGTATCTAAGATTGGCAATGTATTTATATATAACTATTCATGACATTCAATAAAACAATAGCACTTGATCTCCACTGGCAGGGGACCACCAACTGGACGACTAACGAATGTCTCTGAGTCCGAAACCTGGAACACCGCGGCTGTCCGACTCCCGAATCTGTAACATGTTGGTTTTGTTAAGCCTCTAAATGGAAAATCACCATTTTTCAATGGGATTTAATGGGATTTAATAGTGTTTAATGGTATTTAATGGTATTTAATAGTGTTTAATAGTGTTTAATAGTGTTTAATAGTGTTTAATAGTGTTTAATAGTGTTACCCTCTGGTTATGACTAACATAGCCATGGAAAATCCCCGAACTAAATGGAGGTTTCTAGCTGGGAAAATCATCCAAAAGTAGTCATTTTCCATGGCTATGTTAAATAACCAGATGGTAATCATGAATTCTTGATGTCCCAGTGAAAAAACACACGACCTTAGATTTGTTGATGAACATCCTTCGTTGACGCTCAGGTATACGCTCGAATCTTCCTTGGTGCTCTTCGGGCAAGGTCCCAACGCGCATCGGGAACCCGGCTGTCATGAAATTCCATGGATTCAATGGAAAACTCCTATGCATCCAGGAAAAGGGCTTCAAGAAAGAGGGTTTTCACCACTCTTCAATGGTTGGTTTTGTGGCGCTATCCTGAATGGCCGCAACCCAGGGATCTGTGTAGAAATCAAGTCATCGTTGTGGGGTCGGGCTTTCCATTTTGACCGAATATGCCCCAGACATCGAAGCCATGGGTAAGTTGGGTGCTACGCCCTACCGTAAAAACATGTAAAAACATCAATTTACCATTTACCATATGCAGAAAGATATTGTCCTCAATACCGGCCTCCAAACCTCTGCTCGTAAAATCATCATGTTCAAGACAGTATCAGTTTGATCTCAAACCTCAATGGCCTGGCTATGACCATGTTTTAGGCCCGTGCATAGGCACCTCAAATGGTGAAGCAAGCTACTTCTGTATGTGTATGTCCCCGGGGGCTGCCTCTAGGCTGACCCTAGGGTGTTAAGAGCTGACCCAGAGGAGCCAGGATATATGTTTCCGAGACAAATGTATGGTTGATGAAACACTGCTTTGTGTATACTTACAAATGTTTCTGGTCAAAAACATAGTTTTTGCAAAACAAAACACAACAAATTATCACCAGATATGTTTCTGTTTCACCACAATGGGGTTTGGTGCATCACACTGCCTGAGAAGAAACTATGTTGTTTAACACACCGATGCTTTATTATGTTCATTGGATAATTTGTAATGTTTTATCATCGTCTATTCAAGACATTATTGTTTCCCCCCCAACAAGTTGTTTTTTCCATCCAGGTGGTTATGCTGTGCCTGTCTGGATGACAGGATTCATCATCCCAGGCTTCATGCGCGCAACTTTTTACAGGACAAATGATGGCTCAGTATACCAAAGCTACATGAAAGGCAGAACCAAATCATGGTCCAGTGTCACCCTGAAAGGTATATGCTACACAAGTTGCGGATGCAAACATAACAAAGTGTTCTGAACAATACTATAAGTTCCTTCTGGTTCATCCAACAACTATGATGGAGTAAAGGTAAAACAAACTCAACGTGATATAGAGTCGTTGGTTTTCAGCGGCGACTGTCCAATATGTCTGCTGGTGATGTTTCTGTGCGTTTTCGTCGGCTTCTTCAAACTGCTCAACTGGTGCAGCAACGTGGCAAGAACATCTTGGTATGTTCGCGTGACCAGTGCCCCACTCAGTTGATCAAAACGATGTACAAAAAGATGGACAGAATGACAAAACCGTACAAGCATTGTGGTCCAAGGAAAACCTAATCAAACTAGAATTCATTTTCACATCAGTGGGTGTTTCCAGTTGGCATGGGCTGAGTTAGACCCATGTGAAAGGTATATATTTTCTTTAGTTGTTGATTGATATTTATAGATGTATATGTATTTATGTATATTCATGTAAATATATATATATATATAATAAATATTTACATAATACATAATACATGTATGTATATTTGAATAATATATATATATATATTTGTATCAATATATATATATATACCAATATATATATATATATATTTAAATCTATATATATATATGTATATATATGTATATATATGTATATCAATATAAATATATATTTATATATGCATATTTTTATCAATAAATATATACAATATCAATATATATATATATATATATTGATATTGTATATATATATTTTTAAATATATATGTTTATTGATATTGATTTATATTTTGATATATGTGTATATAAATATATGTGGATGATGAAACTTGAGGTTGGGAGCCCTTGTCACAGATTCTGGCTTGAAGAAGCGGTTGCTCAAGTGTGCCGACCAAGAGCGCATTGGGCAGGCAAATTTGGGACAAGGTTTCATGTGTGTTTTCGGGTGGATACTGGCGAGAAACGAAATGTAAGCATGCTTTCAGTGCTTGAAAGATTGAAAGAAAACGTCATTGCATAAGAGAGTGTTTCTTTATTTAAAGCGACCCAAAAGTTCACCATCACGGCACAGGTGATTGTCAGCCCTGGACAAATTTCCTTTGATGTAGCGCAGCTACCGACCATGCTGCGACGTGCGGGGGTGTGGCTTACAGGGCCAGTGGTTGGCGATTGGGGCAACCATGTTGAGACAGAACTCAGATCACGTATCAACAAGAAGCGGCCTTTTGAAAGATCTTCCAGTTTTGCTGATGATGATAGTTTGAGTTTGTTTGCAGAGGGAGGCGACAGCCAACCATCCACACCTGTGTCTGTGTCAGAGTCACAATCTTCCTTACTCTCGCCACCTGATGTTCCCATGCCTATCGAACACCCAATTACTATTCGTTGGGCTTCAGAGTCTGTGGGGGGTTGTGGAACGCCTGGACAGCCACAACCAATGCCTTCTCCATCACCAAGTGCATCTGGGCTTGCGCTTGTGCTGAACCGTACTCCACCATTGGGGCCAAAAGAATTTAAGCAGGTGAAAGATCTTGCTGAACAGTGCTTCAACGAACAGAAACAGTTTTTTCAAAATCTGGAACTGAAGGATTTGGAAAAACACTTGTATCTACAGTTGGCGTGTGTTCAGAGAATGTCTGCAGACTTGTTACAAGTTCGCAAGGTCAACAAAACAAGAGCTCAACGTATTCGACGACTGGAGGAACGATTAGCAAAGGCAATGGCAAACAACCAACTAGCTCAGACCAGTGAATGTATGTCTTTGGAAATTACAAGAAAGGGTCGACGGTTGACATGGCACACAAGTGTTATACTTGGCCTCCGAAAGCTCATGTGCATTGTCAGTGCAAGTTCATTCCCACTGTCAAGTTTGACAGATGTCAGCCGCTGGACAGTCACACGCTGTGAGGTCCTTTCATGGGCTGTTTTACTGGGGCGAGTGCGTGCATGGCACAACACTGTCAAGACATTGTTGGGTGCTGTAACCTTTCACTTGAAATCTTTCTCTTTCTCCGAGAAACAGGTTACAAATGATTTGGTAGCATCCTCTGATGTACAGGACGGTGAGACCACACAACAAACCCCTCCTCCATTGCCATCGCAAGATGACGCAGTGAGGATGGATCATGGACTTCCAACAGACATCGAATGGGTTTCCATGCTCAACATCAGGACAAACGATGGGATACAGTGGTCAGGGTTGGTTGGGTCTACATTTTTTTCAAGTGATGCGACCAACAGTAGCATCTGGCAACGACGCAAGCTACAAGGACTTGAAGTAAGGTCCATGGTTTTGACGAGCAGAAGAGCGTTGCAACTGGAGGATTACAACAATGCCTTCAAAACCATGAAATGTATGTTTCTTGAACAGAACGAAAACATTTTATTTTTGCATCAAGTTTCAAAACAACTTATCATATCCTATCACAAGGTCTTGAATCTTGAATCAAGATTTTCACATGCAGTAACTGATGGGTGATGGATGATTGTTGAACTAGTAACCCAACACTAATGTTGCAGGAGTCTTCGGTCTTATAGTCTTATGTCTTATGCTGTTAGTTCTGTTTCTTTAGTCCGGTATCCAGCCATTGAATAAATTGGTTTTGATTTTGACTGCTATGAGTGCTATGAGAAATAATCGTAAACAGACACACCGTGGGCCATCCTGGGGTTATGATGTAGGTAGGCCCTCCTGGTTCCTCCTGGTACTCCTGATCAACTGGCTAGCAAAAAACACAGATTATATACATAAGACATAAGACATATTTGTACATATACACTCACATGAAAGTTGAGTGTTGATATACGATATCCGATATCTATATCATAATATCTATCCAATGTATACATTAAAGTTATCTGTTGCATTATCAACAAGAGGATCGATTATATTGATTCGATTGCGAGACTTAAACTTAAGCAGTAAACTTTTGTTGTGCAGCTTCCTTGCCAACTGTAGGTCTGACCTGCAAGTTACAGATGGCTCATCGGCAGTGAACATGTCTATCGCGCTGAAGCAATTTGCTTTCATGGGGGTTTCCAGCTGGCAAGACTTGAGCAATGCCTTCCAGCGGCTCGTGTTACAATGTTGATTTTCTTTATTTTTTCTAATGCAATGATTCGCTCATCCACTGATCCACTCACCCACCCATCAAGACTCTTCACATGTGACCAGTGGTGTTCCAAATTCGCTTTGTATGTTCTTCTTGTATTTTGGCGAAGCATGCACATGTCATGCTATACCTATTTGGACACACAATAATGCCTGGCTAGGGCCATAAGTCATCAAAGAATGACTATCCACTATCCACTAATCACTAAGATACATGCAAACCAGCTGGTTACTGGTTAGTTAGCTCCTTATGGGTTTGCATCATTGGTTGATATAAAACCATCATGGACTATGGACAATCCCATACAATGCTGGCAAACCACACCGACCTGTGCCTGTGCCTAGGTCTGGTGAACTACACGAATCCTACTTTCACATGTTTGTGAACGTTGGGGATACGGGGCCCGATCAGGCTGCATTTCGGGGAAGTATGCGAACTTTGTTTGCGAAACGATCAGACTTCAAAAACATGCTCTTCTTGGGAGTGGGTTGCCTCAAACACCAATACCATCTGGTTGTGGGTGGTCAACTGAAGCTGGCTGACCTTATTCTTCAAACTTACAAGACAAAGGTGAAGTACTGTAGCACGCTCGCAACCATGTCACACACATGGAGGGCACACCTCAGTAAAATGCGCTCAAAATGGTCGGAACTTCACCAGGGGACACGTACTGAGCAAAACCGAAACATTGTTTTCAAGACTCCACCATTGGCAGTTGCAGGGCGTTGGGCTTCAATTGATGGCAGCTCGTAGTTTTGAATCAGAGATGTTTTTATATATACTTGATGTTGTAGCAGGTTTTTGGTGGGTAGTCAAGTGGTTTCCCTGTTATCCAACTGTTTTGGGATTGGAGAATGTACTTCATATCACATCAACCAACACAAGATTCTGATATGATCAAAAGTTGAAGCAGGGCACACGCAGTATATACATCACCAGCCATCACGAGTGCTAGCCTTGCCTTGCGTAGGGCTTAACCAGGGCATAGTGCTGTACAATTTGAAGTACCAAGGTCATGCGAAGTACCACCCCCAAACTACAGCCATAATTGCAACAATCTTTCTATCTTTCCTTTCCAGGTCCTTTCCATGTCATTTTGATGTCTTGTTTTGCTTTGATCCATTGTAATCAAACAACTTGAGGATGTGAGCAGTTCTATATGGAAGCAGGTCTCGGCAACATTGCACAACTATTTGTTGCTGTGTTTGAGGGTGTGGTGAAAACGGGAAACGGTGCACTCACAGATGAGTCCACACATCTTGCTGGAGTGGAGGCCATTGATGGCCTGGCAGTGGATGAGAGCCGGCAGTACAAAGAAAAAATCTCGAAATATATTCGAAACTCACTTGCTGGAGTCAAAGAGTCAATCTTCTTTGTTGTGCTGTTGGGTGGAAACAAATGCAGGGAACCATTACTTCACCATTACAATTTCTTGTGCAAGAAGCTCACTGATACAACAATGCATGTTGTGGAGTTTGTCGTGTTACACATTGCTGTGATTCAGGGTGAGTTCAGCGAATTATTGGCAACATTTCTGGATTGGGGTCATGAAATCCTTGCACAAGTTGGTGACATTGGAACTTGCAAGTCTTTAGCCAGTGATGATGATGGTGATTGTGCTGACAAACCGTTCATGACATTGGCTATGTTGGCCATTCTTTTATACAATGCAGCTGCATTTGACCGAAGGGTCGTCCGTGTGTTTTCAAGGTTGATTGGGGACTGGGGACCGGAGGAAATTTCAAAATAAACGTACAAATAGACAGACGCAAATACACAAATGAAATGATGATGACTACCTGCAACCTGTTACCTTTTTGATCCCTGTGACCAGTTGACCTGATTTCACTGATTTCAAATGTATTGTGATTGTGCGATGTGGAGGTATGTTTGGCCACTGTTTGTTTTATGATATGGGAATCCCTATTAACGTTTGTGAATGGAATGGAGCCCTGAAGTTGGACCATTGTATGTTTGATGTTGAAGAGACAAGTAGCTATGGGTTTCGAATCGTTTGATTCACAACGCTCCAAATCAACGGTGTCTTGTTTGTTGACTCTTGACTGTTGTCATGATACCACCTTACCACACACCCTGCCCTTTAGGTGGCCGTGGCCATTGTTCCGACTTCTACGCTGTCCTCTTGATAGAGCCATAGCTGACCGGTCTTCAGTTGCTGACATGCTCCTGAAAGCTGCAGACAACACTCTTGAAAATACAACACTGACCATCAAGAGAAGATGCAGAGATGATCTCATGTTCATTTCAAGGACTGGACGTATGTCACCGGGTAGCCAAATTCACGCCATTCTAGCTATGCTGGCGATCAACACTAGGTTGGATGCAGGCTCACTCGAAAGCCTCAACAGTATGATCAAGTCGTCAATGTCGTTGGCCAACAACACACAGATGTCATTGGAACTTTTGTCTAGTCGAGTCAACGCTCGCAAGTCAATCACACTTTTGACACAAGGTGCTACCCGTGTGAAAGATGTACGTCCAGTAATGGAATCTCTTGCAAAATCTATGCCTTTGTACCAGGGCTCAGAAGACCATGTTCTTACTGACGTGTTTCGTTGGACACCACCACAGCCAACTACTGACATGGTACGGAATGACCCATCACTGTACGAACCAGGTTTGACACTTTCTGCCAAACAAAAATGGGCTTTGAAATTTCACCGCAAGTTGATGCCACTGCTGAAAGCTGGCAAGAAACGTGAAGATGTTGGGACCCCATGTTTTTTTCAGTGTGTGAGTTTTCAACCGGAAACCGAAGACTCGACGGCCCGTTTCTTTCTGGTTGCTGAATTGACTGGGCGATCATGTCACTTGTTGGAGTTGGGAATCAGTTCTGACCCGGATGAGTCCTTGGTGTACCTTGAGTTGTCTTCAGCTGAACGTCATGCGCTTCAGTTCGTGACCTCATTCGAAGCAATTGCTGAATATCATGACAGCTTACAGGCTACAAGACAATCAAAGGTCACTGTATCACTGGTTGATCTTACGTTGTTGCAGAATCAGCCAGGAATGGAACGGCTGTCATTTGAATCCAAACATGATTCGTTTATGTTCAGCATGTACTACCGCAAACCCAGAGAAACCAAATCTCGTCGTGATGCCATTTTGGACAAGGGCGATGACAACGATGGGAACGACAGTGATGATGATGATGATGATGATGATGACATGGGCGATCGATTGCAACGGGATATACAGGAACAGGAGGCATTGTTACTTTGTCAAATCTGTCAGGCATTTGATGTTGTGATTATTGTGGGAACTGGCGGAACTGGGTGTTGTTTTCATTAATTATGCTTATGTTTCTATGATTACTTTCTTGGACTGCTGGTTGTACAAGCGGGGTTATCTTCAAGTTGCTGACACCTGAATTGTCAAGTGACATATGATATGAATTTTATCACCAGCAAGTGAACATCAATGACCGCAGTTGTATATACACTGTCAACTTGTCAGCAACTGTACTATGCCAATTAACACCTACTGTCTCACTAACTTATCATGGCTACTAAGCCAAGCATTTGATTTTGGTTGCAAACTGCTGGAACGCTCAGGTTGCGCGGGGATGTTGAGCTTTCCAGCGATGATGAGGACGAAGCTCTTCTAACAGATGATCTCGAAGCCGATCTTATTGACCTTGAAGAGTTGAATGCAGCATTTGTTGCGGCTGCAACTAACTTTCAAGAGGAGGTTGGTATATCCCGCAATGAATGTGAACCAACACACGTCTCAGACTATGTGGATACCCGACCATTTGAAGATGAGATAGGGGAGGGCTTACTGGAAGAGTTTCGAAACCAACATGATGGTCATGCAAACTCTGGTGGTGATGTTGGTGCTGCATCAAGCTCATCTGGGATTTCAAGACCTGTGTTTCAGCGACCCCAGGCTAGGCATGTCAATTTTGATGACCTCGATGGACTGGGACAGAGTTTGTCATGAACCATACGTATTGACTGTAATGTATTTGAAAATCACAGCTCAATGAAATGAGGAATTAACAATTAACAATGACATAGTGCCAGTGATAGACCATAACCTTTCTGTACAATGATTCAATGATCAGATGATTCATTATCCCCCATTCTCCATTCCGAATTTGTCATGTTATATCACATCACATCAATCGACCCTCCAACAGCCACACTACATACCCAGTACCAGGTGACATTGTCTACATCAACCAAGAACGTGGCACTCTCAAGCTGGCACCATGCAGTCAGTGAATCCGCAGAATGCCTGGTAAACCTACATGAAGACAAATCTTTCCGAATGTATGACAAAGACTCTCTGGACGCTTCATTGACCATGCAATGTTCACTGATTCTCTGTGAAAAGGGTTCTTGTGTGGTCACATGGCTGAGACCATATCACGATCTCAAGGGCAGGTTTATTTCACTGGATGATGATCACAAAATTATTTACCCCAGCCATTTTGTTGCACCGACATCATTCGAGCGATCGCTGATGGTGCTACCAAGCATTGGGTCCAGGGTACGTAAGAAAGACCGTGAACTTGTTCAGCCTTGGGTAAGACGACTGAGGGACTTTCACAATGTTGCAGCTGATGGGGGTCAGCTCTCTGGTCTTGGGCTTTCCACTTTTGCACATAGCGAACAGTGCTTCGCATGTTCTTTTCAACCGCAACCTAGTTCTGGTGATGATTTGGATATGGAGCTTCGACAATGTGGGTTCTGTCTGAAATCATTTCACAAAAACTGTTGTGATCAATTGGTTTCCAACATGGAAAGCTTTGCGCAAACAACTACGATACAAACTTTGGCTGAACTTGGTGTCGAGCGCGCCGACATCCCTATCTGCTTGGCGTACCTGGCTCAGTGATTCCTTGGTGCAGGTGTTCCTTTTTGCTGTGAGGTAGCGAATTAGTGCTGAAAGGGTTGTTTTTAATAACTATGAATTGTGATGATGATGATGATGATGATGATGATGATGATGATGATGATGATATGAACATGACTAGTGTCCAGTGTCCAGGGATAATTTTGTGAATTGTTTGATGTAGAATTCAGTAATATATATCTGATGTTCAGTGACATGATTCTAAAAAGATGGCATGAGCATTACAATGAACAAAACTGTTATATTATACAGATTCTCTGTGTCCTTTGCTTGAAGGCCAATCTGAAGTAGCGCACACACACACACACACACGATGCGCAACAGGTTTTCTGGTAACTTGTCAGTGATACGTTGCTTGCATACAGCATTCAGCTTAGAAAAATGGCACATCAATCAGGAGTTTTGTGGTAATGTTGACAACAACATTCGCCTACTGCGACTAGCTAGACCCGAACCCAAGATCAATTGCAACATCTAGCACCAACCGCTGCCGAGGTTGGGAATGAACCATGACAACGAACGGCTGGCGTCCATATACAATGGGAGTGTGTGGGAAGATTCGGCCATTGCTGATTCACGATTGGCGGTTTGTGGGGCATTTTTCAGTGAGACACATGGCTCGCAACAGTGTGATTCGAAACATGATGTATCAATTTGTCAACCATTTTTTTCACATGAAGACCCAACAATCACCATTGTCATATCCACAGCAATCGAACCAGGTCATAAGAACTATATCGATAAAACATATATATGTTAGTTGTGTCTGGAAATTTGGTTATGGCCTTACTTCAACATCACCATTACCTCACATGGATTTGCAATGCCTTGAGGACGGAGTTGAAGACGCTGCTAACGGCTTCTCCACGCATGCCGCCCTCAGTTCTTTGTGCCTGCTGCGCTTGGTATCTTTCATATGGCTGGGAATCTGAAGCTTGCATCAACATAAAAAGGTGGCATCAAGTGGAAAACAGTTTTGTGTTTGTTTCTCAAGGTCACATGTCTGGAACACACCTATACACTGCAGCACCATCGTCATCCTATGACAACGGTAGTAGGTCGGTGACTGTTTGTCATGTGTGTTTTGGTAACCTTGCCTTTGATCACTGTTTCAGTCGGGATGTCACTATGCACCATGTAGTTCTCTTCATGAAATACGAAATAGCATGGATGGATGATGTAAGAAGATTTGAACATACGAGTCCCAAAATGGAGCAATGCTATGACATGGCCCAGGACTGATATCCAACGACGATGACATCGGAATGTCTTGAAGATCGATGTTGAAAACATCAGTTGTCGGGGTGCCCAACATGACGAGTGGTAGATGACTTACATACACACATATATATATATGTTTCAACCTTCAGATCTCAACCGTTTAAAGAAATAGTTGTCATTACACGAGTCATTGTATTCAGTGAATCGCCAATCGCACTTGTTTTGCTTTGGTTGACGGAAGATATTGAAATCCATATCAGCAAATGGCAAAAGGAAAACATCTTGATTTTGATGTTGGCAACAAAGACAAAAACACACAGAAATCACACTACCATCAAAAGTGCCATTTGGCTCAGTCGCCCAATCGTGTCTTACTCACAAAGCATATCTGTCGCACCTTCCAACCATGAGTTCCATGGACGATGTGCATGTCGTCCAAGATGATGAAGCGGCGGAAGCAGCCTTTGCTGAAGCTGTGATGGAGAGGAAGGCAATGATGGAATGGTCCGACAAGGTTGGCTATCGAGGTGCACCTTGCCCAGGTAATCCAACCAATCCTAACTACCGTTGGGTTCCTCCTTTCTCAGTACGTCAACCCACAGATGACTGGACCAATTCTGATTGGAAGAAGCTGCAGGAATTGTTGGAGATCTACCAGTGGAAACACAGTTCTGGTTGGTCACCGTTCAGAACCAACGATTCTTCACAGTCGTCGTCAACCAGTTTCATCCAGTTGGACATTCAGCCCAATGTGAATGAAGACACTGAGAAGATTTCCAGGAACACGGGTGGCAAAGAACATGTTCTAAAGAAGCATGTCAAGAAGTCAAGAAGAACCGGGAAGGTCAATCGCTACATCGGTGACTACCTTATCATTTCTGAGTCTGAGGCTGAGGGCAGTAGTAGTTCATCGTAGTTAGCCTGAATGTGAATCGAGAATGATCCAATGACCCAACAAGACTAAAATGATTTAGCGATTAAAATCACGGGGTCAGGATGTATATGATGGTTACTGTTGGCATGTGGGATGTCGGCCCTGCATTGGCGAAGCCAAATGCAGTATTCTTGTGACCATCACTGTGTAGGATGCGATTGCGACAAGAACTGAAAACCCGACTTGATGGGTTTGCTAGTTGTTTGGTGTTGTCGCTGCACCTGTGACGCAATGTGTGCTTGTGTTGTGATCTATGTAGCTACTCAAAGAACACCAGAGTGTCTGGATGGTGAACGTTTCAGTGCAGCTGTTGGGTTGGTGCTCCACTAATTAGCACTAGGATTTAGACTTTAGGTGTGCCGAACAAGAGACATCATGTTGCAACATCAAGATGCAACCTGTCTCAGGTGTCAAAAAAGTCTGTGCGCTACAGCTACTTTAACTGCAGGATTATTTGCTTGTCAAGCTCATCATGAAAATACGCACTGGCAGCATTGACCAAGCCGACATACGAATCATATTCACATGATTACATGATCAGTCAGGTAACAGACTGAACCTGGACTATTCCCCAGCACCACACACACACACACCGCATCATCATAGTATCATGAGCAGCGCAAACAAAATGCTGAGGCATCTACGAGCTACCGGAGCTTCGCCAAAGGTGAAAGTATGGTTACTTCGACTGCAAACCCGAGTGTGGATCTTGTGGGTACAGTAACTCAACGTGTAACGGTATCAACATGATTCAATTTGATTTAACATACACACACATAAATAGATATGGATATTATATTTTAGTTTAAAATATAATATCCTAATCTATATCGCATTTATGTTTGTTGGGTTTTGCTTTCAAGAATTGTATGTTCATTCATAACGAGAGCATTTCGTTTTGAGATTGAGACAGGTCTTTATGTTACTATAAACTTATAACTACATTGGTTTTTATCAAACAATATGTTCTATATGTTTATTATTTACACCAAATAGCTAAATAATTAGACAATCATAGACGTATATATAGATATTTCTATCACATATGAATATTTCGATACCTAGAGGGCAGGGGGTGGCCTAGAGGGGGGGCCTCTAGGGCAGGGGGGTGCCTAGAGGGGGGGCCTCTAGGGCAGCCCCCACGGATCTCCCCCCCGGAGATCCGCAGGGGGGTGCCTAGAGGGGGGGCCTCTAGGGCAGGGGGGGGCCTAGAGGGGGGGCCTCTAGGGCAGGGGGTGGCCTAGAGGGGGGGCCTCTAGGGCAGGGGGTGCCTGAGGGGGGGCCTCTAGGGCAGGGGGGGGCCTAGAGGGGGGGCCTCTAGGGGAGGGGGGTGCCTAGAGGGGGGGCCTCTAGGGCAGCAGGGGGGGCTTCTAGGGCAGGGGGTGGCCTAGAGGGGGGGCCTCTAGGGCAGGGGGTGCCTAGAGGGGGGGCATCTAGGGCAGGGGGGGCCTAGAGGCCGGGCCTCAGGGCAGGGGCCTAGAGGAGGATCTGAAGTGAAGGTCTCTTGGGGAGAAGCTTAGACCTATAGGGGATCTTCTAGGTGAAGGTAGAAGTTAAACATATCAGGTAAAGTTTAGGGGAAAATAAGACCATACCAATCAATTACTTTATATCATATCAGGAATATTTTTGTTTAAATATGTTTTGTTAATGTTGTGTGCAAGGGATTACTTGCGGTCATTGAAGAACTTGTATTGTTATGCTATAGAGGAAATGGTTTATTTTATGATTTATCTATCTTGGTTGCAGCAGTAGTAGTAGTTGTTGTTGGTGTTGTTGCTAAAGTAAATTGCATAGCTGTCTGATGTATGGCCACCCAAAGAAATGCATAGCTGTCCCACGCTTGATGCGACCCAGGTTTCACACCACACACCACATCCCAGACAAAACGCCAGGGCACCCAGCGCTGTTGTCTCAGCCTTGTGGACGTGTGGTATGATTCAACACATGTGTACTTTGAACTTATATGAGTTTCGCTGCATTGTTCAAGAACAGGACATCATGTCATGACATTTGGTTGATTCTGGAGAAGACAGAATCACAACACAGCAGTTACTATTGAATATGTTTCTGATTCCGTTGCTTTACAAGAAGGGTACCACTGGTATTCAAATAGTAGGCATTTGCAGCCATGCCAGCACACTTTGGCATTCTGCGGTGTGACTACGATGAGCTGCCAGACGTGTCCGCTAAAACTGTCATTCTGCTGAGGACATGTAAGTTCAAAAACATAACAAATAAATAGATCCTTTCATGTTGTACATGGGGTTTGAATCAAATCTTCTGTCGGTTGTTCAATCAATTCACTCCATCATGATCAACATCACCTTGTGCTTATGTAGCATCCCTGACAGGAGCCATACAGTGCCTGCGAAGGCAGTGTTGGAAAACATCGCTGTGATCAACAAAGTTGACAAGACCTGGTCGGTGATTGGGTTTGCTGAGTCAGCCACATGCTTGGTGGCCGGTGATGGATCTTCAAACCAGTTCGAAGCAATGCCACCCGAGGTAAAGAAGGTCTATAGGGATTTGAGACACATGAAAGAATGTATGAAGTTGGACCGAAACGATTCCCAAAAGGTTGTGGTGTTGATCCTACATGACTTCAAGCGGAAAGGTCCCACTCGGTATGATATCTCTGACCGAAAGCTTCGAAATGGTTATGGTGGAGTGACTATCACAGTTGTACCACCTGATCTTACTCAGAAAAGCGTGAACAATTTGTTTCGAGTTCCAGAGTCACCCACTTCAGTTGAGCAACCGCAACAGCATCCCCCAGATACTTTCTCTGAAGTTTGAAAGTTTTGTTCTACTTGCAGATTGGAGTCTCAAGTCAATACGATCCAATTCTCCAATCTGTGTTATCGAATTTGTTTGTCATTTTCGTATGTCAAATGAAAGGGTATACAAATTCAATTACTTTTATGATTTTATGGGAATAAGCTCCCCAGCCCGAGGATGAGATTGATGCGGAACCTGTGGTCGCTTCACAGGAAATGAACACTACTGATGAGACTGATGAGAAGGGAAATCCTGATGAGAAGGGAAATCACAATGTGGAGGTATCGGACGGCTCTGTCGTGAAAGATGATTGTGTCGCCCAGAAACCACATGAGCCCCATCAACATCAGCATGAAAAGTGTGAAGAGGGTGGTAGTGGTATTGGAGAAACCGCAGAATGTCAAGACGAATTGAAAACCACCAGTGAATCGACCAAAGATGAAGTCAACACATGTGATCAAGGTACTACTGGCCCTGACCCTGACCCTGGTGTTGGTGAGCAACCGTCCAACACACCACAGTCTCCACAACAAGGACGTGATGACACCAGTGAATTTAGCAAAGGGAACGTCAAGACTGACCATGACCTTGGCATTGGTGACCAATCATCACCTACACCCCAGTCTCCGCAGCATGGCCGTTCGCAGAGTGGGCCTCAACGGCCTCAACCAATGATGGATTCTTCGCCTGGTTGCCGATCACATAAGTCTTTGATCTGATCTTAAGAATATGTTTTGATCTGGCTCGGTTCGGGGTGAAACTAGTTTTTAAGACTTCACTCCAAACCATTTTGAAAGCTAAGTAACATCAAGTAACACCAACAGACGAACGTCGTGAGGTCTGATGCGCCATCTCCGAAGATTGGGCATGGGGATTTGTCAGTGGATGCTGCTACTGACCTCGAGTCAGCGCATCGTTTCTCAATTCAAGTTTATTCTTGTAACCACTGACTACCGATGGGATGGGAACTTGTTGCCAATTTGTAGTTGGGAGCGTGCAAATTGTACACAAGCTTTAATTTGTGTTTGTGAAAATTCATCAACTATCAACTGCTAGGATGGCCAGAGATCTACTTGAATCGTCTCGCATCCAGAGACCCTGAGAATATATCTGTCCAGCTTCCAGAGGCTGATGCAGATTCATTACGCACATTGGCACGGAGAATGCAGGTGAGTTCCTACAGTACGGTGTTTTCAGGAATAGACTCACCAGGTACAGCGTTTGCTCAGCTACGTCGGGCAGCAGAAGCAATACTGGGGACACCAGTTCATGACCCAGAGCATGTTCATGCCGTGGACACTTGCCATAGATGAGTTTGTGTGTAGCTTGTTGGCCAGTGAATGTTTCGATTCAACAATCAAGAACAGAACATATATAAACTCTAATGTGCGGATTGATTTCCTGGATTGAATGATATTTGGTTTCAATTGCGAGGAGTGGGACAATGCGGCCAACACGGAGCTATTGTGTCATCCCTTCCCTCCCACATGCCTCTACAAAGACATAGCCGGCTTCCTCAAATCGAATCTGCGATGTGTCCTGCGTGAGTTGCAATCAGCCGACAGATTGACCAGTGATTTGGAACCATTGATCGAGAAAAACCAGGCAGTCAAAACGTTCTTCGACTTTTTCTATGTTCAGTCAAACATTTTGTTTGTAAAAAATATGGGGGCAACACAAAGATGCTAAGAAGCTAGTTACCTTCGCAACCACGTTACTCACCAAAGTACGGTTTGGACATGAAATTGTTCATATCCATTTGTTCACTTGTGGAAAAGCCAACCACCAACCAACTGCCACCTTGCTGAGGTATGCCTACTGTGTGGTTCATAACCGGGAATGCTGTATCAAACGCATAGTTGCAATGCTCAATCTCACAGGGACTATTTGTACAGGACATTCTGCCATGGGGCTGAATGAGAGGGAGGCGGCAATCACATGAGCTTATTTTCTCATCTGGGTTGGACAACGCAGACTATGTGAGGAACCCTTGATAGTGCAAGAGTGTGTCGACACATTCCCGCGGGATAAGATGGCGTCGCTGTTGCCCCAGTACGATTTCACTTGGGCCGTGCTATCTCCGCATCTTCACGGTTGGCCGATCAGAAGGGTTAGACAATGGTGTGTGTGACCTGTCAAACAAACAGCATTCTGTAATATCCTTTGGTTTGATCTACTGTTTTGGATGAACAGGAACGTTTTGAAAATCAAATCAGTTTTTTTTTCAGCCGATGCCTATCACAACCTAGGGGTCGGCACAAATTGAAGACGTTGGCATTCAGAAGCCTGCTCAACATATTTTCAGACCTCTTCCAGAGAAACCACAGCTGCTCTTGGGAAATGTTCTTCACGGAGAATCTTGTTGGTCATGAATGATTTTGTTCAGCTGATTTTTCAGAAAAGAAAAATTCTACGGCAAACAAACTACTGTGACCTTCCATCGCACAGTGAGTAATGGATTGCGATTGTTCTGTCGTAGGCTTGGTGAACTCATACTTTACAACTTTGTATATATCTCATTTATACCATATCCTTATATTACGTGAGATCAAACCAAATTTAGATATATTGTGCTATGTCAATGTTTCTGTGTTTCTGTGTTACTGTTACTGTCACTTTTGTCTCTTCAGGACATCCGATGACCGGCTTCAGTTGGAAGTTGACTGGGCATCTGGCAGGCCTGAATCTCGATGGCGTCCCAAGCTTCAAGACCATGGTCCTCCGAAAGTGGGTTCAAATGATGATGATGGGTGGTCGGCTTTTGAATCTTCTTTGACTACAAACGAGTTTGATTTCTACCAGAAGTACATGGAACTTTTCCCAGGTGGCATCTACTCATTGAATCAAGATCCTTCAGTGAAACCAATGCGCAATCATGGCAAGGTGAAGGGTTGCAATAGTGAGTCGTCGGTGGCATTTCAACTGTTCTCTTAAACTACTCACTTTTTTGGGGGCTCGGACTTGTGTTTTGATATTGTTTACTTAACAACTTACCCACCTCCTTAAAAATATGTTTCAATATGTCTAATCCCTGTTTCAGGATATGTGCACTGTGATTTCATCGGTCAACATCCTCATGTCATCAAAGCACAAACGATGGCTTTCACTTCGTGAGTTACCAGCACTTCAGGGATTTCCAACAGACACCATGTTCACATACGGGAAACCAACCTCGTCGTTTGCTTTGCGAACCAGCTTGGAGCAGCAGGGTCTTCCGTTCGAAGCGTGGCCTAGCAGAAGGGCATGTTGTCATCAAGTGGGCAACAGCATGCATGTGTGCATCAGTGGCCTGTGTTTGCTTTTTGCATTTTCCCAAGTCAAGTTTGACGAAGCGCTGATTGAAATTCAAGAATATCAGCGCAAACGAGCACTGTTACCATCACTTGATCAGCCGCAGTCCATTTCCAAGAAAGCGCGGTTGTGACAGTTGATGCAATTCGCAATGACGCCGGTGGCTGACTGTCAGCTCAACGTTTTTCTTTTTGTATGTCAAGACACTGCTTATGAAGTATGGAAACCAACCTGACAAGGTACCATGACTCAACAAAGATGTTAACAGTGTCTGTACATTTGTACATGTTACTTGAGGCAGGACAGTGTAATGGCCTAGAGCGGTCATGTGAGCCATCACTGCATCACAAGTACAGACCACACAAAAGTGTGTATGGCCTGTGGGCTGGCCATCAAATGGTGATGTGATGTGTGATGATGGGAAACGGAATCAACCATTTTGGTTCAAAAAACTTTATTTGACGCATGCTGCCGAAATTTACAACGATGTCGTTCAGCATGATTCATTATGAATCATGAGTCGTTAAGAATCGTTATCAATGCACATGCATGCATCACCACAGGTGAATGTGCATCTTCTGCATCACCAAGTTAGTTACATGAGCTTGCTAGCAAATATTGATGTTGATAAACTAGTCCATGCATATGGTGGAGGAGTTGAATATGCTATTGCTGAGTCTCTTTTGTGTTTTGGATAGCCATTTGGCAGTCAATCTTGACACACGTGTTGTGGCACCGGCATTGGACCATTGGGTCGGCGCCTGTTTGCATCCTTGTTTGTGGCCTGCATTGGCTGGCTGACCATTGCTCCAATGGAACCACCTGTTGCTTCACCACCCAGTGCGAAGTGTGGGCCTGTGCCAGGAGTGGATGTGTACAACCCGAACCTGTCAATCAAGGAGATCTTCGGAGACCTTTCGGGTGGCTCTCTCTTGGATGCAATATTCGCTACATACCAAGTGGGTGAAAAAACTCGTGTGAAGTTTTTCTTAGATCAGAACTCCACTGATCACACAAACTTCCCGTTCCATAGTCGCCAAGTGGGCATTGTCCGACACCAACACAATCAAAGGATGCACTCCGGAATCAAGAAGGCATATGTGAAGTCATGTTGTGCACGTGGAATATGCGAAGGTGTGAGAGGGGAAGCATGGCTCACCGAGCCAAAGCCAGATTCCTTTGGCCATCGTACCGGCCCTTTTCAAGCCTTGACATATGGAAGCCTCTGCGAGGCATTTTACAGTGCTCTTTGCCAAGAACCAGAGAACCAAAACCTTCACAGAACGCTTGGCCGCGGCTTTGAAGCAAGAGTATTTTCACACAAACTTCCGGACAGCATCGCCAAATACATAGTGAAGATGCACAACCGCTTCCACGGCGGAGCATCTACCAACTTCGTGGAACTTGTGCAAGTTGTTCCAGATGTTACTCTGGTCATGTTATTTCGTTTTGGGTTGGTGGGGTGCGGTGGACAAAGTCAATCATTCTATCCCACCACAAGAGTAAAACTATTCCCACATAGCCACATAGCACTGTAGACTCTTAAGACTGTCTTAGATTTAGATTAGATGTTCCCATTTCCCAATGCCTTTGCCGCCTTGCCTGATGCTCAGGTTGAATTCCAGTTGACGAAGTGGAAGTCCGAGAATGGTGTGAACTGGTCATCGGAGGACTACGAAGCCAAATGCACCTCATCTGATTGGGTCTTGTGACTTGTGATGCCGTGTGTTGATGCTGGATGATGATGGTGATGATGATGATGATTATAATGATGACTGGTTGGTCAACATCTCGTATGATGATTCTGATGATCACTGATCACAGTCTGTCCGATGTTTCCATGTCAAATGTTTTGAGTTTTGAGTAATTTCCGTTCTGATCATTCATGGAGTTGGAAGAAGGACCATTGTCAGCTATCAGTCATGAATCATGATCATAGTGAGCTGGTTGTTTGAAGAAAGGTGATCGGCGATTATTACCTATTGTAAATTCAAGTAATATAACTATACCATATATGACCTCCGAACCTCACAACCTTAGGTGCGAATTGGCTTCGTTCTCATCAGGATTTTGGCGAAACTTTCAGTGAGTGGAAGTTATATGAATCGGCAAGATCTGCCTTCAACCTGTTCTCGAAACGCTTGGAGAATTGGGAGGACTTCATGGCTGAGATGTGTGAGTGCTGTGACTATGGCAATGCCAAGCTTGTCAATTCCACTGTTCTGCAGAACATGGTGTACTGCACTCAAGCGATTCTTCCTCAGCTTTGGGACGGGACCACTGACGAAGACCTGAAACTTCTGGTCATGGAGACTTTGAGACTGTGTGTGACTTGGTTCTTGTCAACAGAGCAGTTTGTTCGGCCCTTTTCAGAATGTCAACCGTCAATAATCATAGCATAAGGGTTGTAAGGTTGTAAGGCTGTACCTAGACAATGGTCCACTGGGTCTCGTTCCACCACCCTTTGACATTTGATATTGTAAAAGTATAAGGCTGCAAACTAAAACCAGATTGTATATAATATATAGTATATGCGGTATGATATGATACCAAGCTTTCATCTTGCTAGCTCTCAGCACAACAGGTACCACTGTTGGAAGATGCCGGTGAGCAGAATTGGATCTTTGACAGTATGTCCAAGAAGGGCCTCATTCACAGGTTGTTCACGGTGATGGTTGGATCAGTGGTGTGCACCGAGACCGCTACAAGTGGTGGTGCCAACAAGAAGCGCAAAGCTACCAACGCTCCTGGTCAAAAACGTGCGAAAGCCAAAGCAAAGGCAAAGGCAGCTCCATCTGGAGTCCAGGAGATTGGAATACCAGAGGAATCTGACATGAAGTCAACTACAGTTTCATGTTCAGCTGGAGTGCGGCAGAAACTTTGGGTCGATGATCTTTTGGGCCTTGCCAACCATGTCGTCTCGAGCTTGAAGCAAAACAACCTGCTTCAGTCTTTGCCTGCCGCTGAGTTTGACCATGTCAAACGTGACATTGTGAGGATTGGCTTGATTTTTGCGCTCAAGGGCCTATCTGCTACCCATCAGCGCAGAGAAGGGGAAGCTATATCGAAAGTGGTCATCGTTCAGGCCTGCGTTGAAGTGCTTTGCCATCAGGCAAGTGGCAACGGTTCCTTAGACTTTGTTTGTTGTTTGATTTTGTAAACTTTGCAAATCCACATGATGCTAAAGACGGGTCGAACAATAAGCTGATACTGATAAGTTTTCGTCAAGTTTCAAAACGGTAAGTAGTAAATAGTGTTATAGTATGAGCTTAAATCACTGGCTTACTTGTTTGTTTTGGCTTTGATGTTTTGAAAGGGTTGGGGTTGGGATTGGTTTCCTTTCATATGTTTGTCGGTCATCCATCTTAGGCTTGGCGGTCGCAGCTGTCGCAACTTGTTTCACCAGCAGCTGGCAGTGCTTTGATGACTGAGGGTGTTGACAAAGCGGCTGATGGGATTGATGCTTTGCTTGGCTCTTCGGAAACATCCTTTTCAGATGACACCATTGACTACAATGCGAAGCTGTGTCTGTTTGCCACTCCAGTGCGAAAGTTTTTCGCAGGTGAGCCCATGAAAGCTGATGTCTTGACAAATGCAAGCCCTGTGACCTCACATGCGACCTTTGGTCACATGAAGGCATCTGTGATGATGAGTTGCACATGCAGCCATACCGTGAAGGGTGACAAGAAGGATGCTGTTTGCTCGTTGCATTGTGATGCCCCATCACTTCCAGACTTGATCTTTGTCATCGCCAATGCAGTGTACAGCGTGTTTGATGATGGCTTCATGTGCTTCGCAAACATGCTGGTCGACAAAATTTCTTCAGGCCTGTGTAGCCCCACATGATCCTATACCATGTTACATGGTCCGCGTTGAACATTGAGCACGTCAGTGCATATCATGTCAAAAACTATGAGGGCAGCATGGCACATATAAATATATATATATTGTCTTAGAAATTGTTTATGAGATTAGTTCATGTTTAACATACTAACACAGCTTCATTCAGCTGGCTGCTTTTTGAAACATAGCGATGCAGTTGCAGGCATTGTTTTCATGATCTACTGTAACCTCTTGTGCCACATGACTGACCACATGTCAATATCGTCACCCTTGTGGACAGGATGGGCATGCGACTTTGATTCCGACGAAGTCGCTGACATCAAAGATCTGGGGCTTAAAGCAGGGCATGTCATCCCTTTGCTGCGATTGCGTGCAACATACATGGTTCAGCTCCTGGTGAACACATGTGAAAGCAGTGCAAAGTCTTTGACAACTCTGTGGGTGAACTTGCGAGACCAAGAGATCCTCAAGGCCTTGGCAGACTTGGACACCTGTGTGATTGGTAGCGCTGATACCTTCTGTGAGGTGTGGACCACGGCCCTTCAAGAGCTGAATGTTTCATCTTCTTTTGACATGGCACCAATTTTGACCAAGCATGATGTCAAGGCTTTGACATCTACGGCCAAACGGTCATTGGGTGTCCAACAGAAGAAGCCCGGCGATGGTTCACCCACTGAATCAAGCAATTTGTTCACCGTGAACGAGTTGATCCAGTACACCATTTGCAAAGATGTCCTACCAGCTGACCAGAACTTGGCGTTGATGCTTCAGATGCAAGTGCAGCTCTTGTCGACAGCAAGGCCGGGTTTGTGCCCGGCTAATCATATAGCATGATCTTTAGGCATCCTTTAGGCGGCATTATATGAGATATGAGATATGAGATATGGATGGTAAGGGTTTTTACTTCGCCACATATAGTTTGAAATCATCAGGACATCAGCAATGAAGCCTCTGGAGACAACTTATAGTTATAGTACCTTGATCTTTTTTACTGAAAACATAAATGACCCCAATGGCCCCATGGTCTTGTGAAGGTTTATGTTCACCCTTTCCAGGCGCATGGAGGAATCCTACGCTGACAAGCTTGTGATTTTTTGCAGTGCGACCGAATCAGCATCCAACAAGAGCAAGGGCTTGGGCGAGCTGTTGTGGCGTATTGAAGACGCATCTACAATCATGACCTCCCCTGAGTCAGATGATGTGAAGATGTTCAAGCTTCCCACTGATTTCAAATTGGCTTTCTTCGGAATCATTGGATGCTTGCTTGATTTTCAAACCATTCATCATTGATCCTGATCAAAATGATTTTGATTCTGATTGCTGAATACCATTCAAATCAACATCACCCACAGGCATCAGGGAACAAGGAGACAAATATATGTTCTCACATAGCTAGAAGTAGTACAAACACATGACATAGGATGATTATGAATGACATCAGTGCGGTGACTGATGGCTGAGAATTCATGATGTGATGGTGGTTGTGATGACTGTTTGGTTTGGTGATGGTGGCGGTTCATGCTGATGGTGGAGAGATGATGATGATAATGATGATGATGACGATGATGATGATGATGACGATGATGATGATGATGATCATGATCATGATGATGAGGATGATGATGATGATGGCGATGATGATGACGATGATGATGATGATGGTGACATCATGATTGATGCTTATGGCTTGATGGCAACCCTGGTTATACAAACACCAACATACCATAAACAATAGGACCATAGACCAACATACATACACACACACAAAGACTATTGCATCAAGTATCAACACACTATGACTATCTTTATTACCATTTGATCATTTATGCCCCAAGTGATTCAGTAATAGTACAGCAAAGCACGGGAATCCAACACAGGCCGGGTGAGCGCTTCAAGCCTACCTGTGGGAAAGCATCCAGCGTCGTGCCGCCGAAGTGTCCATTTGAGCCAACCGACGGCGCTACATCTTTTACACGTGTGACAGCCAGCGGTTCAGCCGCTGCGATCAAGGCAAAACATTCTTCGGAAGATGATGAAAACCATCATCACTCACCACTGCTGCTCAAGACTCCTAAGGATTGCCAGCATTTGGTGAAGTGACTTAGTAGCTAGGAAAAGCATCTAGAATCTAGAATTGCTCAGGCCATGACTTTGATTGGTTTTACAGCTCAACATTTTCCAATACAAATTATCAAATACCACTGGCTTCACAACCAAACATGTTGGGATTCTCAAATCAGAATTCTATACTATATACCGCATCAAGATGTAGTAGATCACCATCAGTCATCACATGATTGATGTCAGAGTCACAGGTCTGTTTTGAGAGCCTCGCTGCTGAGTCCAGCTGTCCAGCATTGGGGTGCGGATACCGGACCACACAAGGACATGTTACAAACTGTCACACAAGGTGACATCAAGAAGACAAAGACGGTGTGAATGATGCGACACAAAAGGATTCTGGTTTACCAAATGATTCGATAGCTGACCGGTTGTCAAGTTGGCAAGGTGAACCGGCATACGCTCACATCATCACATGCGAGGCTTTGTTTTTGTTGGTCAAGTTAGTTCAGATCATGATCCATCCTGTTATACCTGAGGTCTGTGGATATGCCAACGTTCGGGAACCGCAGCTGGCAAAGTGCTGCGCACGTGGATGGTTTTTCATTATCAAACACATCATTGCTTTCCAATCTTGGAGGCTTAACACATTGGGATTAATATATATTTAAAGTATATACAGTTCTAATTCATATGTGTGCCTTGTGGCATAGTGGTACCCAAAGATGTCCAAAGGGCCTAACATGAGCCCATATGATATTTAGTGGCTCACAAGGCTACCTAGAGGCCATCTCCAGGCTGCCCCCAAGGTAGGGGCAGAAGGCTTCACTCTAGAGAGGCTGAAGCACAGCCCTAACCATGTTTGCAATAATCTGCCACCAAAACACTGTGATCAGTGCTGAGCGAGGCTAGAACTGATCTCTTGTGCCAGGTTTGCAAGTGCTTCATGACCGCGTGTTCTTGATTGATTTGTGAATCTTGGTAGCATTTGTCAATGATGGATGGGAGTGTCAACTCAAAAGTATTGGCTTCGGTGTGAGGATCAGGTATTTCCCAAATAAGTGGGTTTGGGTCACAATTTGAGATGGAGCGAACCACAGATGTTAATCGTTGTTGGTAGTTGTCGAGCGTTCAATTTTCAATCTAATGTTTGCCAATGCTCAGTTGGCAACTGTTTGTTGCGGCAAATTCTATGTCTCTTGAAATAAATGAGTCACATAGGCTTTCAATGCCAAGTTGACAATAAAAATATCAAAAATCAATAATTTATGTTACGGCTTGCTAGTTTCATGAACTCACAAAATATGTGATCAATGCTGATGTGGTAAACCCAATAATAAGCAATCCACAAAATCAGCATTTTGATGGCTGGTACAAACCATGCCCAAATTGTGGTTGCCCACAATATTCATGAATATTTGGGTAAATTTTTTTTCAGCTGATCTAACATGTTGATAGACTTGCTACTCCCAATCAATTATAGTACCCGGCTTTGAAATATATCATAGTATGTCTGTTCTGCAGGTATCTAAAATCAGTCATTCTCACTGAACATGTTTCTTCTATGAGAACTGGGAGTCCAATCACAAGGGAATGTAATGGAAGTTGAGAAAAATGATACCACATAAAAACAAATACTAACAAATAATAACAAATAAAAACAAGTAATAACACATAAAACCAAATGAACTAAAATAGTATTGAATCAAGGAAACAAAGGAAACATAGGAAAAATGATAAAACATAACCAAACATGAATACACATAAAAACACAGAAAAAAAAACTAAGTATAATATGTATATTATTGAGAACATACATTGTTAGATCTATATCTTGACATAGCAATGGACAACAACGGACCATAACGGACCCATAGCCTGCCATGTCTGGCAACTCAGGCGTCATCATTTGCGGCTACGTGGAGATGATTTTGGACGCCTTATCCTCAGAGGCGATCGTGGCGAGGCCGGGGCCAAACCTAGGGTTTAAACATGGTTTAAATGCAAAGAAAGGGGTTCAACATGCTGTAACTATCAAAAAAGTGTTTGAGCATCTAGGAAATTGAGCAACAAGAAATGATGAAACTTGTGTTTAAGTCCTTCCGTATTTGGTTACCATATTGCTTCCCGGTCAAATCCAAGCTGTTCCGATTGTGAATGTCCAGGGTTTGCTGGTGATATCTACTCTTGCTGATGGTCTTTTGCTGCACCACAACCTTTGCCAGTGAGATTCTCATGTTTGACAGAGATTTGTTTGGTGTTAAGTGTTAAAGGTTCATTCTTGTTTGTTGAAGCGTGTTGAATCCAGTTTTTCTCTTGTGTTCGTTGGTGACATGATCATATTTCTTTCGTAAACGCACATGCTTGATGCTACGCGTGGCTAGCCTCCGGAATTTCTGACATCCAAGCAGAAAAGCGCCGCAAACGAATCTGTACTGGTTTCAGCGACCACACCGAAGAAGGTTCGCAGATGCTGGATTCCACAGAAAAACTCTGGGATTATTTCCAATGATGAGTTCCAGTCCAAAAAGTACCGCGCTATGGTGCGGTACAATGTCCGCGGGGATGGCTTAAATCCTCATGGTTGGTGGTGAAGTCCTGTTTGGCAAATCTCACTTTTTGCACTTTTTGTGCAGAATTGGTGTATAGGAAAAATAGAAGAACCCAAACTGTTTGATGTGTAAAAGGCAGTTTCGTGCAAAATTACCCTTCCACCTATCCATTGATTTTGCAGCTCATCTCGTCATCTTCCTTGCTTTGTTGGTGAAATGCTTGCTTGTAAATCCGAGTTTTTCTCGCTTTTGTCCAGTGTTGGCTGGTTACAACTTATTGATACCATCTTCATTCTTTTGAAACCGAATATACCCAATGATCAAACAGAAGTTACAATCGGCTCATCTCATCTCTTTGCACACTAAATCTCGCCACTGGTGAAGTCCCCAGTTTTCTTCACTTCTTCTGATTTTTTTTGGGGTAAACCTTGGACGGGTAGTGTTGGATGTGTGTGCCGTAAATGAGGATGTATATATGGATGTATACTCTATTACCACCAAACAAAATGGGCCCATATCTCAGCGTGGCAGTGCTTATGAGGGACGTGATTCTGGAAATACATGAATGATCATGGAACCAGTGTGAAACCATGATTTTCTTGGACTACATCTCCAGGATCACATCCCAATGTTGGACGTGACATCTTCTGAATCTATGTTTATCAAAGGTTTATTCCTTCTTAACCCAGATATGGGTATGGGTCAAAACCCTGTGCCTCTGGTGTTTCACACCAAAATGCCATTACAAAAAAATATCTCTTCTATTGGTCTTTCCTTTGTATCCCGTTTTCGGTAAGATCTCAGTAAGCCCAATCTTCAATAACATATGATTTTAAAGAATCTTTTTTTGGTCCTCCCATCTTCCTCATAAGAAATACCACCCTAAAACCACTGGTTTAGTAATGAGATGGGTTTTGGGCCTAAAATAGGGCCCAAACATAGGGTGTATTTAAGATTAATTAGGGGGAAAGGATTACAGGATTACCCGCCGGCAATCAAACATGGCTACTTGTAGCTGCGAAACTGAAAAAAATGGAGCTTTGAGTGGGAAAATCATGGAACAAAACCGGGGATGTTCCCCATGATATTTCCATCCTAAACCCATAAATGATGGTGAAAAATCCCATCAAGAATTCCTCTTCTAAGCCACTATAGTCCCATTGCATAATCCCATTATACTTCCAGTATATCCCATTCTATCCCCATTATATAAATCCTGTCAACTCTAATTGACTATGATAAACCCATTATAATCACATAAATTGATTAGGTTGTATAATCTGCTCAAACAATCCCATTACAAATGATGTTTAAATCCCATTATAGCCCCATTTTAATGCCATTCAGTTGTATATTCCCATTATAGTCCTTCCCATCATACGCCCATATAGATTGATGATGTATAATCCTCGTATGACCCATAGATTCTTCCCATCACTTATCCCATGAATATTCCCATAGTCCAATAGTCCCATGATGTTTGCGGAAGATACAGTAAATATACAACTACTCAAGGGAATACCATGGGAATAAGCATGGGGAACAGCAACTCCCATTTGTTTATAGAATGATTACGTTGTATAGTTCCCAATAATCCTATACAACTGGGAGTTGTGTTTTTGGGAATTAATACTATAATTACCAATAATCCCAACAATCCTATACCTAGTATACAGCTCCAGCTCTCCCCATCTCTGCCAGCTTCGGCATCCTCCGACTGCTACGTCTGGCGCGGGTCATGCGGCTGCTGCGGCTGCTGCGAAAGAGTCGTGCCTTGCGGGAGCTGCAGAAGTTCCTCGGCAAAGTGGTAGTTTAATGGATGTTTCATGGGATTCGTGATGGGATTTTAGAGTGATGAAATGGGAAAATCATCTATAAAAGTGGATATGAATGGGAAGTTTATAATGGATTATAATGGGAATTGCTGGGATTTGTTTTGTGATCAATAGGAATTTCACCAAGAAAATGGCAACATGGGGATATTAGTGGATGTTTTATTGAACACATTTGCTATGAATGCGATACTGATATGGCTAGCCAAATGATGGTATAAAACCAACCATTTTATGGGATGTTATGGGACGTTAGCAACGAGGTGATATGTGGGGATAAAGAAATTTATATTTATTGAAAATTGAGAAGGTTCTGTGTCAGGTCAGCTTTATGATTAGTGCTGGATCATGAATAGTGGATGGAAAGATGAGTTGGGGGGAGCTGTTTCCAGTTTCCACATGTTTCCACTATTTCGGGGCCGGTATGGCAACTTTGTCATCAGTGGCCAAGTTTGTGTTTAGAGCTTCAACTTTCGTTTTCTTTCCATCAACAAAAATGAAGCTTTGACCACCTGAAAAGGCAAAGTGGGCATTCGAAACATCAGAAGGTATCCATGCAGGTAGACCCCGCGGTGAGAATATTTTCCAGGATGTGAAAACGGATATTCAAAGTATCCTCATTATGTATAACCATACCTAATAAAATAGTTGTGAATCTTTACACCGCAGTACCTGAGCAAAGCCGAGTGAATCGCTGATAGGCTGACAAAAGAATGTTGAGATATAGATGAACTTGGGAATGATGTTTGATTTTGTTTGATCCGGAATAAACCATTAGAGGAGCAACAATTCTCCGACGTTCTTCACAGCAGGCGCAGATAGCTTACAGGTAGCCGTCGCAAGTTTCTTTGCAAGTTTGGACTACAGTTTGACCTTTGACCATGTCAACCCCCACTGGCTGCAACAGCGCGGATTCTACAATTTCGAGCCAGCACAAGCAACAAACATCTGCACACAAGCACGGGCATCCATCCCTCAAGGGGATCCACTCTCCCCTCTGGGGCTCAAGCAACACGGCACTTGGCCAGGAAAGTTCGGCTTGTCGAGCTTCTCAAAGACTAGACCTTCAACAACGCCTGACCATATATATCCATATATTAACCTAGTGTTGTTGCACGGATTCCTATCTATATCGTTTGATTCCCCCTGTGTTTCTTATGTTTATTCCACCTTTTACTGCTTTATCCCCGTCTTCTTTTGTCAGTTTGCCTGTATGTGTTTCTCAAGTTCTTAGACTGTTTAAAGTGCTATCCAGTTTGCAGTTGTTCTGCTGGAATATAACTCACTGTACGTGTTCAGACTTCCCATCCTTTGTAATGAGGTTTTCTCCCAGTTTTACATTAGTCTGCTGATATCTGCTGATGATTAATATATATAATATATAGATATTAATATATATATATATTAATATATATTAATATATATTAATATAGAATTGTGGTTATAGTTATAGAATGTTATAGATACAACAATATTATAATAGAATAGCTTCAATAGCTTCAATTCCAACAGCTCGCCAGGTTGGTGATCATGATGTCTACCTGCATGAAGGCGCCCGGGTGAACCGGGCCACTGGGAGATTTGTTGATCCCGTTTTGCATATGTGGATGATCTATTCATAGTAACTCATGTTGGATATATACATGTGTATATATATATTAGATGTATATATATATATAGATATATATATATATATATAGATATAGATATATATATATACTTCAGGAGGAACAAAGTTTATGCTTCTTGAAGGCTTTACGACACATCCATCTCGGTCACCCGCGGATCACATTTCCAAGTCCGTTNTAGGATTCTAAGGGGAAAGGGTGTGCAGAAGAAGAAGCTTAACATGTTCACTGTTGGAAGCTCAACAAGCGCAACTTTTGTCCTACCAGTGTATAGATATATATATATATATATAGATAGATATAGATATAGATATATATATATATAGATATGCATATATATATATATATAGATATAGATATATATATATATATAGATATGTATATATATAGATATATATATATATAGATATAGATATATATATATATATAGATATATGGATATATAGATATATATATATATAGATATATGGATATATAGATATATATATATAGATGAGTGGATACTGTCATCCTCCAACTCATGTTGGATAAAGAATGATAAATAATCAAAGGAAATTTAGTTCACAAACTTCCGAGTTGCGGACGAATGTCAAGGGGTAGTCTTGTCGTCGCCGTCGTCGTCGTCGTCATCATCATCATCATCATCATGTCATCATCATCATCATCATCATCATCATCATCATCATCATCATCATCATCATGTCATCATCATGTCAACATCACATGTGTGTCAAATTCACAGGTGAAAAGCATTCTCGGGCCCGAAAACCTGTGTTTTTTTAGGTAAAGTGGCTTCCGTGGGCGCCGAAGGAGGGTCTCTGTTTCCGCGATTGCGGGGAAAGCCATCGACAAAAAGTGCGCAGGACTGTAGCGAGAGCTCGATTTCACATGAAAATCTTAAAAAACTGGCGACACCAGAGCAGCGCGGAATCGTCCCCATTGTCAGCGCTGCGCGAACGTTTGTCGATTTGTTGCGACGATCCCTTCATTCATTCATTCGTTCATTAGTTCGTTCATTCATGCCAAGAAGCATCGTTTGCTTCCTTCATTCGTTCTTTCGGGCTGTCTTTTTTCGTGCACTTCATCTTTCCTTCGTCAGAAACCTCATCTCACAGTCATGCTGCGCACATGTAGGGCCAAAAAACGTGGACAACGCGATTGAAAACGCGTTTTTTGGTCGATTTCGCGCCATGTTGAGCTCACATGGAGCTCAACTTGGGCCGGGTTGCTCCCAAACGGGTCCAACTTGGAGCCAAGTTGCACCATGTTGTACCCAAGTTGAGCCCAAGTGGCCTTGTTGGCAAGAGTTTATCCAAGTTGGGCCCATGTTGCGGACACGTCGGGTCGAAACTGTGAATTTGGAGGATGTTGCATTGATTTGAGGAAACGTGCAAATTACCACAGTGGGGAACCTCTTTTTGTCGGGGGGTCGATCTCAAAAATGGACCCCCTCGCTGAAGCTGCGCCGCTGAACGGTTGGTTCACTCGATGCCATCGGTTGCTTATCACGTCTCTCACACCGGGTTTCCTATCTTTGGTTGGTGGACAATGTCTTAATATATGTTGTAAATCCAAACATGGGGCACACCGGTTTGCACTTGCATACCCAAACTGGCAATGTTAACTTGAACATGATACAAAAATGGGAGACACGGGAGCACCTTATTCTTAGACCTCAATCCAGAGTTGATGCGCACCAGGCTTTGATTTGGTCCTTCATCTTCTGTTTCGTCATCATGACGGTATGGGCGATGCTGATGGTTGAGATGGTACATCCCATCATTCAGGCAGCAGGGCACCTGATTTGGGCAGATTTCAACCCATAAGAAATGTGGCGCATTTGGTACCAAAGCATCGCATTTTGGGTTCAAATGGGTTCAATACGTTCTAGCCATGGCCAAGCAATATGTTTCCTTTTCGAGTGTTTGGGTTCCACTTCTCAGGCGACATGGGGGTTCGGCCTTCCA
Source organism: Symbiodinium sp. clade C Y103 (assembly GCA_003297045.1). NCBI lineage: Eukaryota > Dinophyceae > Suessiales > Symbiodiniaceae > Cladocopium > Cladocopium sp. clade C. The sequence continues at coordinate 236,237 of BGPT01000275.1, forward strand.
AACCGATCAGAAGGTATGCGGGAGAAATTGGGCTGCGTCACAAACAAAAGATTGACATCATGAAATGTCACTGTCAGTTGACACGTCCTTTGTCAATGATTATCATCATCATGGTCAGAAGGAAACCCTTCGGGAACCTAGGAGAATCGAGTATGGAAGAACTTGGGATGTGTTTTGGTCTTCCGGTTTTGTATGCCATTTGGATCCATTTGGGGTAACAATGTACTTAAAACCTGTTGGAAACTACGAATTGGTTGGTGAAATTGCGAAGCATCCAGCCACGGGTGTACCCCAATGTTGACGCATACCTGAGCAGTGGCTGCTAAACCACTATTTACGATTGTTTGATGATTAGTTTGGGGATTATACTAACCAATACACATTGGGGATCATCATAAACCGGTATGGAAATCCCTAGTATCCAACCAGTATAATGGAACGAAAATTCGGGTTTTGAACACCGCTCATATGGTTGGCAAGTTAGGTGTATCCAGCCAGCCTTGCTTCAGTTGAGCACCGGTCTAGTCTGGTCCAGGACTTGCACAAAGAAGATCCAGGTATTTTTGGAGATTGCGAGTACCTTTGTTTGCATCGTGACCTCCATGTGAAATCATTGCAGTGGGCCTAGACCCTCAGAATACCTTGCTTTGAGGATCATCCCACTTACTAACTGGTTCGAGAGTGGGGGTGCAAGATGGTACTAACCATCTATATATTTGCAACGTGATAAAATGACCCACTTGGGGGACGCATGGACTACATGTTTTAATGTTATTCATGTGCTGCTGCTTTGCCGGGGATGCAGCCTGAGGCTTTTGGTAATCCAGATTTTTGCAACCTCCAACGTCTAGTTCGGAGAACTGTAACAAAATGGCACAGAACAAGTGTTTCGGAGGATGCCCCCAAGGCGCTGGAAGGAATCTTCCCGGTCAATAGTTGGTTGGCTGTAAAGTCGATACTTCACTTGTCTATCCCGATGAAGATCAGATTTCAATGATGTTTCTTCAACCAGCAGGGGGCACGTCATCGATCCTTTTCCTAGGTTTGCTGAAGGTGATTTCGTTTGGTTTATTGGGATTTGAACCAGCGACATTCGGCAAATTTCACTGCTTTGTGGGTTGTTGCAATCCCTGTACTGAAACCTTACGCCCAGAAGTCAACTACCATCTTCAGCATAACTGCCCATCACACATGTTTGCTGTTGATCTATATATAGGTTGAATGGGATTGGTGTAGGATTGGTGTAGGATTGGTGTGAGAGGAAGCAACAGCACTTTAGTGAGTATACCAAATTACTGGCCCATTTGGGTAGATGATTTGTTAACAGCTGGGATCTTTTTTGGAGTCAGTCCTGAAATTGAAGTTGCCCACACAATGGGGAAGTCAGCTTCCAAGTGAGTTTCAAGGTTTCATTGTTTTATCGTACAGCTTTGGACCCCTTTTTCCTCAAGGCAATGTTTACGAGCAACTCAATCTGTGATGGATGCGCTCCTGGGCTGCACGTCCAGCGCTGTTGCCAACACGCTCAAGCCGTCCAGTGATTAGAGGGAGCGGTTCGGAGCTAGGGATATTCACATGCCCCATGAAATTAGCAGGGATCCCGTGGTTCGCATCGATTCGCATCGATTCGAAAAGGGGGCAATGAACCGCGAAGCGGTTCGCATCGGTTCGGTTCCGGCGCGGTTCGTGTC
>BGPT01000275.1:241842-271712 GCA_003297045.1 Symbiodinium sp. clade C Y103
TTCGGTTCCTGCGGTTCGTGTTCACTTGACGGTTCCATAACCCCCCGGTTCGTTTCGATTCGTGTTTGCCGGTTCAGTTCAGTTCGTGGGCTCACTGAATTAGGAGCCAAGGAGCTACTAAGAGTTTCCCAACCACATGATAGTTGGGTTTGTTTTTTGGGCACCAATATAGTTTCTTTAATGGTTTCTGTGTACATAACACATCATAAAACATATAAAAGAACCTACTGGTGACAGCCCATTGATCGAATGGAACTCCCATTTTGCGGGGAAGGTTGAGCTTCTGCGAGGCAATTCAGGTTGGTGAAGGGTTGCATTCTTGCCACAATTTGTATATATATATATATACATCAGGTGTAGTATATATATATATATGTAAGAATTACACACACTTTTTTATAAAACACTGTTACTTCTGAACAACCCAAAAAACAGAAGGTAGCTGGTTAAGAAGGTATGTTTGCACCGTGTGCTTGACAAATATAAAGAAGCAATGAAAAATATTGCATAGTTGTATGGTTCAGGGTATGGCAGTGTTGGTTGGTTTTGTATGGTAGCAGGGGTTAATACCTACAAGCTGAAACATCTCACGCAGTTGAACATTAAAGAAAGTTTCAAATGCAACTCAACATTGTTTTCCAGGTTCCAGGGTTTTTGACTATGGGCCCTGGAAATTTCACGGAAGTGACTGATGGTAATCTGTGAAAGATTCTGATCATCCTGGCAGATATTGCCTTGGCCTCTGAGATATGTTAGGATGTTTACCAGTGTCTTGCGATTGGCGCGGTTGCTACAACCTGGGTTTGTCTGAATCTTGTGTGTACTTCTCAAGTGGCTATTTGAATAGGGGAAAGTGATGATTAACCAGTGGATTCGGGGATACCCTATTCTCAGACAAACCCATGTCATTGTTTGTTGTTGGTGATGTGCACAAGTCTTTGGTTTTGTCACCATGTCTACTCAATCATACCTCCGCGGACAAACATAAGATGTTTACTGTAAATGGGTGCAAATGGGTTGAAACATGTTGAAACCACAACCACTCATAGTGCTTGGTGAAATCTACTTCCTCCAGCTGTACCTCTTGTTCCACTGAGGAATTTGCTACTCTTCAAGACTGTCATCGCGGGGGATTCATGGGGCTTGATCGCGGTTCCTGTCATTGAGCAACTCGGTCAGACAAGTTCAGGCGAGCCCACTATCCAAGTGGCTATGGATCAATACCTATAGATACCATTCTTAGGGGATGAACATCCATTTACCCGCTATTTTGATGTTCACCAGGGGTACAAGGTTTTGACCCATCCCCAAGTTTTGAAATAATTTGGAACATGCTAATGAGATTCTGATGAGCATGTTTTTTGGACCTGCATTGGCTGTGGTGCCAGAAAACCTGCAGTTTCTTGAGTCGTGATTTCAAACATGGCAATGGTGATACATGGTGATTTAGCCCACTTCAATGGGAGCAAAATGGTTATCCAAACCACACATTTGCTAGAGATTTCAAGGTAGAAGTGCCGTTATTTTTCAAGATGCTAGCTGGGAAATCTAGGAAATCCATCGAAAACCTCAATAAATGGAGGTGTTTAATGCGAAAATCGTAGAAATCGTCTAGAAGTGGAAATGTTCAAGGTAGAACAGTAACCATCCCATAGGGCTTCTCGCAGCTGATCGAGACAGCGAGTACAACTATAGTTTGGACATCGGTAAATTGTCTTCCAAAAATATTCCAAGAAATCCATAGAAATCCACGATTGTTTTTTATATATTGTTTTGTAATAAGTAATAAGATTAAATTTGTAGTTAATAGTTAATCATTATGGTTCTTTGTTTCTAGAATTCATTCTTTGCAGGATGTCATTCATCTTGAATGATTCTTCTCAGGAAACATCCCGCCACGGCCATCATCTTCGTTGGCTCCCTGCTGACCTTGGTTTTTGGAGTATTGAACTTGATCGTGGCAGTCGCCTCTCGGCCCGGACAATGGTAAACCCCTGGTTTATTACTCTCCAACAGACATAGACTTTGCAACATAGGGGCTTCGAAGACTACAGTCCCTGGGAACTGCATCTATTTTCATAGTGATTAGGTACTACTTAAAGGAGCCCTAGTGAATAAACTAAAGGCTTATTATTCTGGAGTTGCCATAAACCCCAGTTAAACTGGAATTCATAATATGAATCTTTGGTGGTTATAAACGAGTTTTGAGGTGTAGTATATGTCTCACCCTGGGTTATATCCGTGAAGTTATCAGTTTGAACCCCCTTGGATTTCTGTTCCCAGTTGCTATCGGCTTCGTGAGTGGATCCTCAACTCATGATGCCGGGCTCCTGATCCTGGTAGTGATTAGCATGGGAAAGGTAGGTTGAACTTCAGGGTGTTTGGATGCCTACGACATGTGTCCTTCATCCTACCTTGGGCTATGCTCCCATGATTTTGGCATGGTTTGGGTTGTAACATGTTGTAACCTATAGAGCCATCGCAGGCCTTGCCTCAACACAAACAAAAGGGGGAACCTACCAGAAATATATTGGGTTTGTCCGTTTGCCTGATCAAAACGATAATTAAAATATGCATAGATTGTTCTTATAGTGTTCCCACATATATAATATGAAATATGTTTACAGTTTACATTATATATATATACTAGCAAAACTATAATGATATACAATGATACATGTTTGGTTGAAACATATATTGTACTGCACTTATACTCAATATGTAGACTATCTCTGAGGATAGTTAGCTAAATGGGTCATGGGGATTATCGGAAGGGAATTGTGGGGATCTGGCAGTTGGTAGCCACACTCTCCAGGTGTTCAAACATTGTTGTGGAGCTTAAAAAAAATCTTCTGCATGGGCACATGCGGCTTGTACCATGTTGTACCCAAAAAGTTAATTCAATGCGTATCCTAGCACAGAACAATCGTATCTCGGCCATCACACAAATCACACATTGCAGTTTTTCACCACCAACCAGCTGAGATGTCCATGTCGGAAACTTGACACTGGGGCCCACTGTGGACCATTGATTGACTACCAGCTATGAATCTGGGAGTCGCCACTTTGAGAAAGGATTGACGACACAAAATAGATGAGTTTTCTCGGAGTAAACATTTTGGCAACAGAAGCTCAGACAGGGTGTCAGGGTGCCACGCAGATTTTGGAACAAAGACAAGAGGGGTGGTCATTGCAGTGCTAGTTACGGGACTCATTGAAACGGGGATGCAACAATCATGAAATTCAGATCTCTAGTACATCTAGCATATGCAGACGGATCTTTTACCCCACAAAATTGGGGTTGGGGTTGGGTGGGGTGGGGTTGAGACAGATCATGGCTTGAGACGGCGCGCGCCAAAACGTGATTTGCCAGCTCGCTGCGTTTTGGCCTCCAAACTCATGTCAGCGCTAACGAAACCAGAAGAACAAAAATCGATGTTGCCTTTCGGCACAAATAACACTTTGACGTACCGTCTCATAATTGTGAGACGGAGACTGAAAGATCCGCCAAGTAGTATATGCAATTCCGATTAGGGAAGGTGTTATCCATGCCGTCTTTTTGGGCTCGGGGGCGGCTGGTGGAGCTGCTATTGAGGTTCCTTTGCCATCACGCACTTGATCCCACGCTAGTTTGTTTTCTCTTTCTTGGCTTCCATATTGATGTCATGCTACTAGTTTCCTGTTTTCTGGCATCCACGTGCACTTAAAAGCTACGCTGCTATACGCTGCTAACTTCCACATGCGCTTGATGATCACGCTTGATGATCACGCTTGATGATCACAACTAGCTCTCTCAGGTAACTTCCACAAATATGGACAGCTTTGCGGCAATGGCAATAGCCAAGACATTGCCATTGCCGGAAGTTGCTGCATTGAAAGAAACAAATCGAATCAAATCGAGCTGTTGCAGACATGCGAAAATGAGACGTACTAGTATATAAAGAAAGCTCCTTGAACGTCGGAAGCTGTGACGATTTCCAGAATGTTATTTTTCCCGGGGATTGCAAGACCCTGATATACCCTGTTATGTTCAGAAACATGTGGCTAACTTTCCACCTAAGAGACACGATGTTTGAAAACACCAACGCGGGTCAGAATATTTTTACAAGACTCCAACAGAACAAAGCGTGAAAACTGACGGTGTTCAAACATCCGAAGGTCAATGAATGACAGAAAAAAAGAAGACCGCAACGCGGGGAAAACCACCCGGTGGGGGTACATGTTATTCAGATAAACAACAGACATATCTATCTATCAAAGGAAGTTTAGTTGGAGAACTTCCGAGTTACGGACGATTGCCATGGGTAGCATTCCCACCATCATGTCAACTACATCATCATGTCAACCACGCATCATCAAGTAGTTGGGAAGTGTAACAATTCGGGAACGTAGAATTCACGGGCTGGGAAGTCGTCGACAAAAAGTGCACATTCAGGACTGCAGCGAGAGCTCGATTTCACACAAAAATCGCAAAAAAAAACAGGGCGTTCGGAGCAGCGCGAAAAAGTCCGCACTTATAATCGTGCCCAAAATGTTGCTCCGTTTGGTGCGACACTCCTGCTATGCGCGTTTGCAACTGGCTGTGACAAAACCTATTGGCACGGCTGCGCGCAGCAAGGCATGAGTGATGCTGCGAAGCTCCGGGTAAGCCGGATTGCAGCTGGAGGCTGCTAAACGCATTTAACAGCTGCGCGAGAGGCAGTTCTTCACCATAGTGCTACTCTTGTGCTTTGCGGGATTGCAGCTGGACGTTGCAAAACGCACTGTGCTGGCTGCGCGAAGAGAAGAATTGGGCTGCAGAAGCTTCAGAGGAGGTTGAAAGCTGGGAGGCAGCCCAGAGCAGAAGTAGCCCAGATAAGTGGCTGCTCACAGCAGAAGTAGCTAAGAGAAGAAGTGCCACAGCGAAGAGCTCGCTTAGTGAAGAAGTAGCTCAGCAAAGTAGCTCACTCATCTTGGCTTTCCATCCACCCAATCCATCAACTCATTCATTCGTTCATTCGTTCATTTATTGATTCATTGCATCATTGATTCAGTGGTTCATTGATCCAATGATTCATTGATTCATTGATTCATTGATGATTCCTTGATTCATTGATTGTGGCTAACACACTGATCCAATGCTTCATTGATTGGTTGATGCATTGATTCATTCATTCGTTCGTTCGTTCATTCATTTATTCGTTGATTCATAGTTGTTTTACTTCTTTCAAACCTTCGCCCCGGCATGGGCCAGGCACTACCTGGTATAGATCATAGTATAGCTGGTTGGTGGTTTCATGAAGGGATATTTGGAATGATGATCCCCACTGGAGTAAATTTGGACGTTTTACGGGCATGGCCTCCAAGCGTTTCTTTGCACACAGTGACTCAGAGCGCATACAGGAATATACCGGATGCTTTATCTCATACTGCCCAACTTGCACCAACCTGAGAACTGACATTCAAACAGGGGCTTACTTCTCTCCCTCTCTCTTCTCTCTCGGCGCCCCAGACATGATGACAGTCTTCTACTCGGCCCGCGCGCAACACAATCCAACACAGAAGCAACGAACTTGTCAGCCTCCGTCCAGGAGCTGTGGAGGGAGCGTGGCCCAAAGATGAAGACAAACTGAAATGTAGATCCGGCTGAAATGGCCATTCCTGCCAGTCTTGTGCTTCATGATAGACTTCGCGTCGCCTTTCTCGCCGCGCTTCCATGTTTTGATGATGTAGACAAACAGGCGGATCAGGCAACAACGAATTTCCCCCTCTCATGTGTTCCTTTGTAGTAGTGCTTGTTTTAAATGTGGTTGGCCAGCACAACCCCGGCAGGTTGCTTGCCAAGATGCATGGCCGTATTTGCTCCTGCTTTGCTGCCATGACTGGCGGGATGATGGTTGCAGACGGGGGAGTTGTGAGCTTGTTTGTTTACCACGTCGTAGTCCTAAATTTTTTTCAAGATCCTTGAATTTTGAGTCTCCCAGCTGCGAGGTTGTGGATACCTTCGCTGATGCGAGGGACAGAGACATCTTAAACTTGGCAGAAGAGATGGAACAAGATATGGAAGCAGACAAGAGGCCTGGGAATTGGGAATGGGTGTACAGTTCGGTGTTCACCTGTACATGTTGAAATAGCATCTGATCAGTGCTAACCATGTTTTGCCATATTTCCGGGCCGTATCCACACACGTCTGGAGGAAATCCTGGCAAGGAACACATTGTGCGCAGATGTTAGGTGCTAAAATGGATATATTCGTGCATATTGGAACATGACCTTTGGGAGCCCTTGTTTTCAAACGGACATAGCTTTACACATCGACAAGTGTGATGGTATGGATCATGGACTCATTGAAAATTGGTGGCATGTCGAAGTCAGCAACGTGGCTCATGTCCCACCGATGATTTCAGCGGCAAATGTTTGGCATCATATTGACATACCAAGCATCCAAGTCTTGTCCACACTGGCATGACCAAGAAGAGTGCCCTAATTCTTTTTGGACGTCTTCAGCCAATGCTCGGGTGGGGTTTCAACGTGGGCTGGAAAGTATTGTAGAATCAGGAACGGTGTGACGTTCCCTCATTGTTTTTTCTGGACATCATCCAACGGTTGTGGTATTTGGCAACATGAACTGGTTGTTTCATTCTCTGGACGACATTACAAGCTGGCACCGTTCCTTTGAACAATGAACGGTGCGTGGTGATACAGTTTTTGGTCGTGTTTATATAATTACCACAGTTTCACCAATGAATTTGTATTCCTTTGTATGAACAGTCGTTTTTCCGCAACAAGGTTTTCACAATTGACCAAACTGGTGTTTCTTCATAGTACTGGGTTGTTTGTAGCATTAATTCTATGTTGTTCCTGTAGTTACTTGGCACCGACACCATGATCATAGGGGTATGGGACAAAACATGTATGATGAAGTATGAAGGGCCAAAAGCATTCAAAACCCATGATGATGCTCTGTCTGGGGCCATGAACATCCATATATCTGGCAAGTATTTGGATGGGAAACAAAGAGTGCCTATCCAGAAACATTCTTAGTTGCCGTGTCAACTCATCCCAAACGAACAGAAATCAACTACGACCGCCGTGCGCCTCAATTTCCTGGTTTTTTGTTGTCCCACCGATGCTGGACGTTTTTGCGACGCAGATTCCTGGAACGGATCTTCAACCGGATTGACGTGGAAAAGTCCGGCCATCTGAGTTTGGAGCAGCTGGTTGACGTCGCCTGGCATTGCGACTGGGGTAGCGCATAAACAAAGGGATTCCAAGGGGTGAAGTGATGGGAAAAAAAATGAAATCGGCATGAAGTCAAAAAAACACAAATTGGAGGTCGGAAACATCTAGAAATAGGAATGACATTATTGAAGTCTATAGATATACTGAGCAGGGGAGCTAAAGAGAGAGAGAGAGAGACAGACAGACAGAGACAGAGAGAAAGAGAGCAAGAGAGAAAGAGAGAAAGAGAGAAAGAGAGAAAGAGAAACGGGAAAATAAGTGGCTGGGCGAGACATGGGAAATTTACTTTCAAATTGGCCTCCCTTGAGGATCAAATGAGCAAATCAAATCTAGGGAGGCACAAAGCGCCGCGCGCCTGCCACGCGAAGCACATGCGCGAACCACAGCAATCAAGCGCGCAACGACAACACCAAGCAGTCGAGGCACGAAGTGCTGCGCTTGCTACAGGAAACAAAGGCTGGGACCACAGCTGCAGAGCCCAAATGGGATGGTGGTTGAAACTTGCCCAAAACCCCAAACCTGGATAGTTCCAAGTTCTCCACACCCACCCCACCTCGAGCGAAGTTCAACGTGCCAGATGGGAGTTGCAAGCCCCAAGCAATCCAAAGTTGGATGGTACCTGCAAGTCCCCCACCCAATCCTCTAAGGTTGGATGGAGTTGAAAGTTCGCCCCCCCAACCCCCCAAAGTTGGATAATACGTATATTATATGTGGGCGCGCAAGCGAGTGAAGTATTGTGAGAGGGTGCATAAGTGAAGTAGGAGTGTGTACGTGAAGTACGGTGCGTGAGTGAAACACGGTCAAGCCTCAGAGAGGGCTGGGCCACACAATGGGTGACAATACGTGGAGATACGCGGGGAACTATGCAAGGCATGGGCATGAAAAACCACCAAGAGAAACAATTTTGGTTCAACCCTTTGCTCCACCCCATGTTGGGAGATTAATAGTTTTATCATCCTGCAACCCGGAGATTTGCAGAAGGGTTTGGGTCAAAATCATAAACCTTCCCCATGTTTTTCAAGACTTACTGGCAATTGATGGGTTCAAACATGTTCAAACATGACCCCAGGGTGCACGGAAAGATGCGGAGTTCCAGAGTCGTTTGCGGGTCATGGACATCGATGAGGTCACAGGGGCTGGGAGACGCCACGGGTTTTGTTGGAGAAGTTGGAGGTGCAATTGGTGATTCCCTATCTGAAATATTTCAAAATCATTATAAAGGTGTACTTGGGGAAAATCTGGCAACTCTGAAAAGCTAGATCTTAGTGCAGTACTGGGTATAGCCCACCTGTTTCATGCTGTTTGCTTGGGAAAATCATTGCTTTGATTTCATTGAGAAGGCCAAGGCGAATTCTTGCGTGCTAACCTTTCGGCTGGTTCCATTTCCTTGTTTGGGATGCTTACACTTGTATCATTCCCATTCTGCACTCGGTCATTGCCGTCCTACCGGGAGAAAATGCCACTTGCGAAGTTCTTGAAAGTAGGGAAACCTAAAGTCTCCCAAAATTGATGCCAATTGATGTCACATGTTTTAGGGAAAGATGAGAAAGCAATGGTTTGGCACCCCAGTTTTGCCAATTTGGATCATCCCAGTGCAATCCCTGAACACATCCCTTCGCCACAGATGGATTTGGCCCAACTCTTTGATATGATCGACGCTTGGACGGGTTACGGACGCAATGGTTGTCCAACAATTCAAGCGCTACTTGTGTGGGGTTAGGTAGCTATGGATATGCGCGTGTGTTTGCGTATATTTTTTATAATTTTTATATGTACTGTATAATACTGTATATGTATTGTAACCATAAAACGTTAAACGTATAGTTTATAATAGTTTATAACCATAGCCCATCCACAACCAGAAATAATATGATATCCATTCAAGGGTGTTTTCCCTTGAACTCCTCCACAGCGATTCTGAGGACACGGACGGCAGCGGTTTCATCGAGAGCAACGAGTTCATCCGTCCGCTGTCACGCTGGGTGCACGACAGCAAGACAGCGCCACGTGACTTGGTGGATTTTAATAATCTTTTAATGGGATTCTAATGGGTTTTAATGGGATTCTAATGGGTTTTAATGATCTTTTGTAGGGGGTTGACATGGGTTTCACATGTTTTAACTATGTGTACTAGCCCTGGTGAATTGGTTGTAGAATGGGAGTTCAAGTTTGATCTTGTTTGGGTTTTTAAACATCAAGAATCCGGGGAATTGAAAAACGATTGTTGCTTATTGTTGCTTGATGTTGCTTGATTGGTTATCCCAGGGCTTTTTACTAACCTTTACATATTGGGGAGCATCATCGTCCAACATTTGGTTTTTTACCGACCAGTCTTTGTGGGAAATCAACCAGTTTTCTGTGGAATCTATAGGGAATATGTTGGATTATTTTGTGTGGGAGCTAGTCTTAGGCCAGGGTTTTACAAAACTCCCAGTTTGTTAATAGGGGGTAACAATTTCAAGATTACTATTTTGAGGGCAATCCACCAATCAAAAGTCAGGGTTTATTCATCGGGGGTTGACATAAAATTGACTATTATTGGGTGGAACTAATCCATACTCTGAAATAAATCTACAATAATAATCTGGAATCTACAATTAATGTCAACCCTGGATGAATGTTAACCCCTGGTTGATTGAGAATCAACGGATATCAACGGATCATATTCCTCTGCTACTAGAAGGGTACCTCCCGCCCTTAAAACCAATCATGAGTTACGACAACAAAAATGGGTCAAAATGGTGTTTTTACAACACTAAAACGAGGATGAATTGGGATTTGCACCAATGAATTTGGGCTTTGGGATTCACCAGAAAACATGGGACAGTTGGGGACTCCAACCAGCGAACGATTGAAAGATGTGGGACATCTTACCTACAAACATGAGCAAACACGAGCACGGATGAAACCTTTTCAGAAGATTGGGATGCGAGAGATGCGATGTTCATTGGGAGTGGAGTGGTTTTGAATCATCCCACTGCAAGTGGCCCTGAAAACGAGCGAATTGCAATCCTGCCAAAGGTGGCTGCATCGCTCACTATGGCAAGCATAGGTTGGATATTTGGATGTTGAATAGTTTTAAATCATTGATGCAAATGGGTAGATGATGGAACTCAGGTAAAGATAGTTTTGACAAGTACTATAATCTAAAGCTATTGGTTGTTATTACCATTGACTATGTTTGGATTTTTACTATTGAATAGTGGTGTCTACCATTCATGATACTTCAAATTGAAGTCAGGTATATCATTATGAACCATCATAAAATTTCATGAAATAATCATACATAGGATTACATAGGTTTATAAAATATCAATGACCAGATGATGAGCACCACCCATGGCTGGGATATGTATTGCTTTTGTCAGGCTGGTGTCACGGTTTTCGTGAAAATCGATCGAAAGGTGAGAAAATCTATGGATGGAACGAAATGAAAAACACTCCTCTGGGTCAATTTACCGATTTCTTTTGCCAGGAATCACCTCAAATTCAGATGAAATTCGCCAAACATGATTTTGGCCACTGCCATTGAGTCAGGCTCAGTTGGACATGTGTTTTCGATGTTTTTTCAACTCAGGATTCATCAAGTACAACTTGATGCGCACCATGCAGCAACAGGAAGAGTGTTTTGGCCGATTTGATGGGGAGGATGGTGCTGAGTGTTTGGATGTTCGTGGTGAAACCCTGAGAGAATGCTGCTTGGTCGAAGTTGTTTCCCATGTACCACGCGACGCCAGGCGATTTGTGTGATTCAGAGAGGTCCTTCGTGCCATTTTGGAAATGAGAGCAACGAAATTCATGCCACCAAGAAAGTTTAGCAGTCATGTTGCCTGTAGGCGACATGATTGTATCATATTGTATCTGTTTGGTGCTATCAAATCTATACACTGATGATCAGTTATGTCCTCTACTGGGATGACTACGCACATCTGCGCATGTGGTACTTGGGATAATTATGGATAATTCAGATTCTCCGAGGATTCAAGCTGAGCAGTCAGCCTTGAAACAGAGCATCGAGAAGAACTTCAACGCGATCTCCGAACGAATGGCCACTCGCCTTGGCAGAGTTTGTTGGCCAAAGTTGACTAAAGTTGTTGGTGGTTACTTTGCGGGCTAACTGCTTCCAATGGGGACACTTGCAATACACCATGAGAATCCCCTCAAAATCTCATAGTTGATTGCTAGATTTATTTTTTGCACATGTTCATTCTGAAAATCATCTCCGGCAAGCCCAAGTGGCCTTTTTTATAGGACACCGACTAGGCCCCTAGGCGCGTTCACGTGATGTTGGAGGTCAACTCCGGTTTTCTGGAGTTGCATCCATCTCTCGTTTGTGATGCTCCTATGTATTCCTCAAACTCGATTGCAGGTCTATGGTGAAATCCTCATTCTTTCAGAAACATGTATTTCTCAGCACCCCAAATTCTTGGTGTAAAAACGCTATCCATTCTTTCTCCCCACGATTGCACATCACCACAGCACCCTGCGTCCCAGGAGTTGATCTCCCAACCGTCCAGCCCATTGATTTCCCATCTCTCGCGGAGTGAAATTCCTCGAGATCTCGCCATGCAGAGTGGTTACCTGTGGCAACATGTGGAGACGCAACCCATGGAAGCTGTGTGACTTGGCCGGTTGCTGCAGAATAAAGCTGGAAACCAGGAAACATCAAATTCCAATCGTATTCCAAATCAACATCTATCATCATCATCATATGAAACGTGATGAAATATGATGAGATCCTTAAAAAATTCAAAAGTCATTCTCCGTTCTCCAATATCTCATCTTTGAAAAGTAAAGAACATCATTTTCCCCACGGGTTTCCCCATAGTTTCACCAACCCCTGAAGCCCCGAGGCTTTCCCGGCGGGACGAGGGTGTAGAGCAGCCACATCCCTCCAAAAAAGTCACCACCTTGGTGCAGAAGATGGAAGAATCCGAGGCCGGATTCTTTGGTGATTGGAGATGGTCTAGTGATATAGCCAATAGATGCCAATAAATGCCAATAATCATGAATAACCATCAATGACCTTTAGTATGTTAGGTATGTTTATGAATATTTATGAATGAATAAATTCGTGGCTATGAATGCTTACTAATGTTTGACTGCTGATGAAAATAAATGTAGGGATAGTTTACCCAATGAAAATGGCTTGTAAATATTGTCCCCAAATGGTAGGTTTATGGCATTGGGCAGGTGGTTGATCCACTGGCTGGTGATTGGGGATGGTTTATTGAACTAAAGGTTAAATGGCTTTATCAATATTGGGTATAGTTTATATAACAACCCGTATTAGCCATTAGTAAGCATCAACAGCCGTTACTATCATAAATATCATAGATAATAGGTTGTAAAGAGCTGATTATTGGGGGTGGATTATTCATATAGCCATTACACCAAAGGGTATGGTATTCATGGTTGTGAATGGTTATTAATGAAAATAATGTGACATTCACCCAATGCCATAGCCATCATCCCCAAGTTTGAGGTTATCAAATTGGCTATCCCCCTATCTATTTTATTGGGGATGATGTAAAACGACCCCAAATGGTTGGAAAATGGAATGGGCTAGAATTGGGTACACCACATTAGAGGCTTCGCCCCATGAAAACAACCCCTTATTGGTAGAGGATAAGAAATGTTCCTCTACCATACTGGCCCCGATGGATTTTTCCAGGACAACATTGATCTGAGACCTGCGAAGAGAAATGGTTGAGAATATGGAAAAATGGGTATGGCCCCCCAAGTTCTGGCAATAGGAAAAATGGTGATGAACCGATTTGGGGATACAACAATTCTCAGACAGACCCACATGTTCGGCCTTTTACATGTTTTTAACATATTAACGCATGAAAGTAGGGGAAAAGTGAGACTTCAAAATTGGAGTTCAATACCTGGTGCAAAACTGATGATTTTCATGAGCAAAAGTAGTTTGTTCACCCCAAAGAGCTATGGGATCTACAGAATTTGACTGGGACGGTGTTGAAACAATAAATCAATGGTCCATAAATACAAAATATATTTGTTGCAACACGTAAGACACACTTTGTCACACTGCGCTGGATTGCAGAAATGGTTTTACAACATTTGGTTGGGGCTTCAAGTACATTTGAAGTATCAACAACAATCATGTAGTTGATGGTTTGAACTATTTCTTGAGTTCGGATGATGATTTATCTAAGTCAAATCCCAAAGCCTGATTGAATTACCTGAGTGAGTGATCAACATTTTTGGATGATGGTATGGAATACTGGGATACCAATTTTCATGAATTGGTGGAAGGGAACAGGAAAATCGTATATTTTCGGTCTAGAACCAATGGGTGTCCTTCCCGTTTCATTTCTCCCAAACAGACCAAGTCAATCTTTGACTTGGGCAACACCTCCATTGATTCCGTGATTCTCCCATATTAGTATGGTAAAAGCCAGTGATAAACCATCCCAATGACAGAAAAGGTGGATTTTTTCAAACTCTCCAAGTCGGGGTAAAACCCCAGCGGCTCCATTGATTCCGTGACGCCACTAGGCAAATCTCCAAGGGGCCATGGATCGCTTGGAAGATCTGGTGGGGTCCTCCCAGTCATGTTGCAGAGATTCCGCAGAAATCACTGAACTAAATTAAGGTTTACAGCTAGAAAATCCATGAAAATGACCTAGAAATGGAGGTTATGGGAAGATCAATGAACACCACCTAAAAACGAAGGTTTTAATCTGAAGATCATTTGTAAATGGGGAGACCATTGTCAGGTTTGATTTCCAGAGGGTAACCCCTGAATTTCGCGTAGGACCTGAAAGGTAGGGTTCCATTTTTGTGATCGTACCACTGGGTATGGCGCGTGTGGACTGTGGAGTAGTCCTTAAACCTTGAAAGGGTTTTGCCACAAAAAATGTGGAAGAACTGGTGAAGGGTACTTAAGAGGCGTTTGTTTGCACTCAACCAAGGAATATCTAAGACAATATGTTATTCTTTTGGCAAAGTATCTCAGAAGGAGAGATATGCCAGGAAAATCAAGCATATAAGTTTGTGTGATTATCTCAGACACTTGTTGGCAGAAGTAAGAAAAACAGAATCGAAAACGGCAGGGCTGGTTGGCACTGGGCCGGACACAATGTTTCTGTCTCCGGGATGCAGGGGCCCATGACCCCAGGGTCTTTTACGGATTATTCCTGAGATTTTGAGGAGATGCCAAGATTGATTCTGAGGATGTTCTACATTGTTTTCCCTATGAAAATTGTCTGCTGGATACCTCCAACTGCACTGTTTTTGGATCCCAACGTGGTTGAGGTAATGAAAGCCACTGAGTCGGCCCTAAAGGACTCCACAGCAACTTGGTCAACTTGGTGGCAGCCTGGATTTGTAGCCACGTCATAGAAAAGTTGGAAACCTGGGAATCATGGGGTAAATATATGTAAATATATGTGATGATATGCAATAATATGTAATAATATGTAATATGATATAATCAAACTACCATCCTGGAAAGATTGTTCTACACATTTTTTTCGGGACCCCATTTTTCTTGGGTATTTGGATTTATTATAACTTCCTCACTGCGACTGGGTAGGATTGGGTAGCCCAAAATGATCGGTCACTCTTCAGGTTGGTGACAAACTGTTGTAGTTTGGCCAGATGGATATGGGTCAAACTATGTCAAACTTATCAATCTCCATATCCATGGCTGGCTCGAATATGGGTTCATCCATATCCATAGTGGAGTTAGTCATGTAGCAAGAAGTGTCCAAATGTCATATATCTCACGGGCATGTCCGACAACATCCGACAACTCTTGAATACAAGAGTTGAATCCAGCAATCCCTACAAGCAATTTCTTTGGGTACCTCCATGTTTGTTGGTTAGTGATCGTTGGATGATTCTACTACGAAGGTACGCCCAAAAAGATCCAAAAAACGATGCATTGCTTTGCGAATATCCTAGCTGGGAGGCTAGTGCCTCCTCACTCATGTCTCTTTCATGGGTTGACGCCACCAATGGACTCAGTAGCTGGTTGAACCACGGGTCCAGTTGCCACACTGTACGAGTCAGAAAAAGGGGTGGTAGATCTACAGAAATATTCTCCCAAAACAAAAAACAAAAAATCTTTGCAGCTAATGTTGGTAAAACAATAATAAACCATCCCCAAAATCACCATAAATAGTTGGTATAAACCATTCCCAAATGGGTGGTTTATTATTGTTTTACCCACATTATGCTTTTTCTCTTGACTTATCCCCATCTCAGGACCTCATAGGTCACATGCTATTGGAGAAGCTGAAAACCTCACCTATTAGTGAGGCCGCTTGGGATGGGATTTCTTGATGAAACTGGCGGGATTTCACACCCCCAAGGTGAACGCATGTTTTTGGAGCCATACGGAAACACTTGGAAATTAGTTCCACAAGAATTGTGTGTATGTGATGGTCGTGTTTCGTATGAGTCAATCCACAGAAGAACTGATTTAAGCCGCGAGAATTTAGGAAAAGTGAGGCTTAAGTCACAAAAAAAAGGAATCACATTGGGATATTTACCAGCAGCAAGTGGCAAAGGGTCACACTCAATGATTTTCCCATGTACATGAGCACCGACCATTGAAGAGCTGAGCTGATCGTAGCCATGCTTATTGATTGGATACGATTCATGAGATGATCATTGTAGCAAGAAAGTATCGACACAAATATAATCGAGTCTTGTCTCATCAAATCTTGTCTATTGAATATCTCTGTTCATATCTCCATACATATACATGTGGGGGGTTCTTAAAATAGGGGTACCCCCAGAGCATCCATTTATAGATGGATTTTCCATTGTAAACCATCCAGCTAATTGGATACCCCCATTTTGGGAAACCTCCATGTACAACTGTGTATGTATCTTTGCCATTTTTTATGCCCCAAACGGTGCTTAGGTCAAGCCTTGTCGCCCCACCAGGAGCTGCACTTTGCTTGGCCCACGACAAGTCGCACTGCCGCGCCGCATGCTGTGCCGGCATCAGATGCTGTGGCAGTTGTGGTCACTCGGTTGTCCAACTGGGAGAATTGAGATTCTAAGTGACAGAAATTGTGGTTTCTCAAAATGCTGGTGGACCGCAAAATCATAAATTGTAAGTCATTCTGAATGGGGAACGCAATGGTTTTGGTATGCAAATGGATGCATTGGGAATTTCACCAACAGATGATAGTGGCTGGAAACTTTGCTTCTTGATTCCAGGTTGCCACCACTGGTCCGCGATTTATAATGGCTTTACAGTGTGAACAGATTCTTGTCTTCCCACAAACCAGCCAATATGAAGGGGTTCGTGCAATGCTATTGCCAGTGCAGATGAAGAGGCAGGTACCTAGCATTGACATATTGACCATACCCATGTCTGCAGAAACCGAAACATGTTTAAGTGTTTAAGTCATGAATTGTCAACTGCCTAGGTTGGTTTTCTCCGAAATGCGGTATAATCACCCCATTTTGGGGGCAAGAGAAAGGAAGATGAAGATTTGGCGAAACCCATGCAGTCCTATGCACATATAACTCGGAAAGGATCCCCAACCCATGGCACATAATGGAGTCGATCACTCGTTGCAAGACATTGATGGAGTGATTGGAATGTCATAGGAATGTCATCGTGTAAAGGATAGTAAAACAGCAAGCCATCGAAAACCTGGATATCCGTCATTGATGTCCCTTAAGCACAAGCATCCACGCACCATCCCCAAGGATTACCGAAAATGGGTTTGATCTCAACCGTCCCCAACATGAGAGGTTTTTGTGGTCGGTCCCACATGCCCTCCCTAAAGAGCCCACACATGTTGCCATGGTTTTCTTTGGTAATTATGTAAGATACCATCAAATCCTTGCATATAGCAAATTGAAAGCAAGAACGGCTTGTTGTGGGTACGCAAAAAGCCAATATTTCCCCTCAATATATTAGACGGTCTAAAGCAATATTTGCTTTTGCTGTCCATACACAGGGCTTTTCTAGTGGAAATAAAGCTTGAAATGTTTAAAACCACACACACACACAAAAAAAAAAGTTTGGGGGACTACTTGGAACTAGCCGCTACTAGCTATGTTCAGACGAGTCTGGAAAGCATTGTTGGTTTTGCTTTTTCCGATGTATTTGATCCTAAGGGTTAATCTATGTTAATCTTTTGTAATTAGAGAAACTCCGAGTTACGGATGCAGCCTAGTGTGAGCCCCACATCTCTCAATTTCACATTTTCTCAACAACACATTCACTCAACCTCACGTCTTCTGCAATTACTGCCATGGTGTACCAATATACAATTTCTCAGTGGTCTCAAGCAAAATCCAGAAAAGCGTCCTTTGGGATGATGTCCATGTACCACTTATGATGGTACCAGTTTCTGAAGCCATAGCCTGCTAAGGACAGAGCTGAACGGAAAGATAGCTTAGGAAGACCTCCACAAGTTGGGTGTTCCTAACCTTTACTTGGGGGTGCAGTTGAGACTATATTCTAGTAAGTTGGGATATCACCCCTATAAGTCTGGTTATATATCCAGCTATGGCTGGAACTGCACTTCCCAGTACCTCAGAAAGCTGAGCAGCTTCCAATTCGCTTCACAGGATCATTGTGAAGAGGTGTCAATCCTATTCGGTCTGGTCATAAGTATCAGTGCAGCCACTGTGGGAATCGCTATCAACCAAACACCACATCAAACCAAATATGTGGATATGATGGAGATTTTGTATGCGGATTATTAACCATAATAACCCCAAGACTGACGAATACCAAACTATGCGCAATACGTTTTGAAGCTGCTCAATTCTGACTTGTCAGAGAAAATATTGCCAATGGGGTTGCAACCAGCAGTTTTAATCCAAAACTGACTCAGCAGTAAAAACCCAACCATGGTGGCTTGAGTCTATTAAATTGGCAAATCAAATACTCTTGTTTTATTTGTTTTATAATAATCGTGGGTTGTGAAAAAATAGTTGTTGTTGAGAAGATTGGTGCCACGATTTTCATTCTCATGTTATTCTGTTTTTAAAACATACAAATTGCTTGTTCCTTTCCGCCACCCAACAAAGCGACGATGTCAACAAAGCAAAATATGTGCAAGATGTACCTACGGGGGTCCTTGTGTAGAGCCATCAAGCAGGAGGATGGAAACGAATGGCTGTGTCTGAAAATGCTGGCTATACCCCAAGTCATGGCCAATTTGTGGGGAAAATATGGGAAAATGATTATGGCCACTTCAATCTGGCAGCAATATACTGTGTTTATACGTATACAGTATATATGTATGTGTATATATATACATATATACATGTATACAGTGTCTATATAGTTATATAGTTATATATATATATATTATGGCTTACTATATGTTATCTATATTATATTATATCATATATTGTCCATAAATATTATACATACTGGGCACATGGAGGACACCAGGACTAGAGACCCAGGTTGTTGGAGACAATTCTGGGGTGGAGCAATGGCGGATAGCGCGATGCGCAATGAGTTTTTGGCGGTTTTGTTGAAGGGAAACTGAAGTTTTGAACCATGGGATGGACCGGGGTACCCTTTTTTTCAGACAAAATCATAATTCAATGGATTGGGTTAAGGGAAAATCTACAGGAAACCATGGTTTTTACCATGAAATATGGGGGGTTTCCTGTAAATTTTCCCTTAACCCAATCTAATGAATAATATGAAGATTTTTTAAGAGGCCTTCATTGTTCTTGGGAAGCAGAAGCACATGTTTGAAACGGAGTAAGTAGTGTGGGAAACGACGTCCAAGCTTATGACGTCATGTAGTCACCATGTACTTGTAGAAAATCCAAAAGCGGTTTGACACATTGCAATGGTTCAAAACCGATAATTCCCATTGCATATGAATGGGACCGAGGAAGATCCAGCTGTACAACTATTTCGGTGTTTAGCAGATTATCAGCGATTTTCACTACCACAGTAGTAAAGCACCTTGATCAAGGGTCCATGATCGTCTATGGGTTTGTCTGAAAATAGGGTACCGCGAAGTTTGTTGCTGATCATCATATTCCCCATTGAAAAGGCTATCATAAATTGCAGTAGTTTTGGACAAGCCCATATCCTGTTCCTGATTAAATTATGTATCCATATATATATATATATGTATCCTACTTCACTCTGTTTCATCTGATCATATCTCCATAGAATGCCAGGGTACATATAGGTACATATGATATGCCAGTTATATCTCCATAGTTTACTCAAATTAGATACCTTTTTTTACCCCAAGTTTCAGATGGGCAGTTTGCCACAGTGCGACTGCTCCATTGCTCCATGAACGACTCCGACCCACATCCCAAAGGGATGGCATGACTCATCGGTGATCAGATCCGATGCCATCGCGTTTATACTTGGGTGACCAAGCAACACATAGCAATGTGCCATAGTCCAAAGATGGATGATGTGATATAGTTTTACATCACCCAGATTGGGGGATGGTCATCAATCAATTGTCAAAAGAATTTCGATTGAGCCATGGCACATTTATGAGAATTCGTGTTGGGATCACCAATCGTCCAGGAAAATTGGGATATAACCAGCAGTAAGGTATGGGATATAATACAAGTACATACAAGTTGTATTCGCCAGCTGGTGATTTGGGCACAACATCATTTGTTGCCATTTGCCATTTTGATGAGAATAGAAGGTGTATATGTATGTATATGTATGTATAACATTTATACAATAGTATTTAATATTATATGATATGATATACTATATGGTTGTATATTCTATATATATATATACATGATATATGTAAGATTGACCATACGATCATTGCCTTCTTAATCTGCAATAAGATTGGCCAACAGGAATGGACATCCGTTCGTGGGGACGATCGGAAAACAAAACTGACGGTGGATCGATTGATTGTCTCATTAACAGGGCCACAAACTATACCCTGCGGTGATCCTGGGAATATTACGGGAATGTTATGGAAATATCATTGGAATATAGAAATTATTGGGAAAATTCTGGGAGTATAAAGATCAATTATTGGGAATAGTACGGGAAATTGTGTGGCATATAACTGTTAGAATGGGATAAACTAGCGAAATAGGGATTTGAAATTGGATATAACTACTGTGACAATCAAGCATGGGGTCCTGCAAAATCCCCCATTTAGTTCAATGAATGTCCCAGCTATAAGCCTCCAGTAGTTCCGGGATTTCCCAGCTTGCTATGTTTGATGACACTGGGAGGGGAAATTGAAGTATCCCAGATTTTTGCATAGCTTTATGTCAAATCACATCAAATATGTGGATGAAACAGTCATCCGCGAAGTCATTGGCAGACCCAGTGGGCTGCAGGATCTGAACCTGAACAAATTAAGCTCTCAGGACTCCTGAGGAGCTGGGAAGAACGCACACGTGATGTCTCCGCTGGACATGCATCTCAAGGCCAAAACAGCAGGATATGGCAGGGTTGGGTCACCCGCGCATCGCAACGGTTCAAGGGGTCCTTAGATGCCTTAGATCTTAAAGCAGTTCAATGGGGTTGATTAATGTTGAGTATGGGTTGATTAGATTGTGAACAACTTGGATTTGCACCCAAAATCCAGTCCAGTTCTATTCCAAATACTGGCCACTCAGTTTCTTCGAGGAAATTGAAAGGGGGAAGGGAATACAACTTGAGTTCAACCCCCTTCAACATCGTGAAACAAGTTGGTCGTGACATGTCGTTACTAATTACTTGGGATAATTGCACATATCTGGTGGTGGGTTGGAAAAAGAACACCCCCGAATCCCCGAATTGTGTGTGAATGAACATCCCGCCACTTGTTTGGTTTTGGCATATTCACCAGACTGCCGCACTACCCGCAATAATTGTTCAACCAGATATATAAGGTTGATATAGGTAAATTTGTCAACTAAATCATGGCTACTCAAAAGAACCGCAAGTTATTTGGAATGATGAGTTTATTTGAAGCGCTGATCCAAGAGATCATTGTCCCGCTAAACATCACTGCGTGCATGATCGATTCTTCCGAGATCTGAGATCCGGTGCATTTCAACTTCGGCGACAGAGGAAGAAAACTTGGACCGAGGGATGACTTGGAAACGAAACCCAGGGTTTCACCATGTTTCACCTTGAGTTTTGAAAGCTTCACCAGTTCTGCCACACATTCGTAATCGGGATGATTACGGACTTAGTGACCCGATTTTTAGGATTATTTAGAGGACCTAGCATCAACAAATCAACCAGATTATGTCAAATAATAGTTGGAGGTTCAGTTGGTATCCTGCTGTCCTTGTCGGAGCCTGGTTTGAAATCGATAGATGATATAAAGCTCCATTTTTATAACATGCCGAGGAAGGATTCGGCCAGTGCCTGGGTGAAGTTGTTTTATGTCCCCCCGATGACTGATATGCGCCAACAAGCATGAGGCCCAGAGACTGGGTTCTACTTTTACCTTCTAAGCCACCATGTTCAGGATAGACTGGTACTGGGTAACCCTGTATATCTAAGAAATGGGAAGCTCATGTTCTGTTGGTGCAATGCCACCACAAACCAAGTCCGACCAACTGGGTTGATGCGATGGTTTCCGTGTGTTTGAGCCAGCCACTTTGGGTTCAAATAGCGTGCTGGTTTTGGTCAAATCAGGCGAAGATGTTGGTGCAATCAGTGAAATCTGAGTTTCCTGAGTTTCAAACGGCCAAGAAAATATATGTGGTGGCAAATGACTCTCGGAAGGCTGGTCGCTGTTGGACCGTCTCCAATGCTATCCAATTTGGACTCATAGATACTCATAGGCAGAAGATGGAACTTGTTTATCAATGATGTTGCTCCACCAGCGCGAATCTGTTAGAACAGAACACAAAACCATAGTTGAAAGAGTTAGCTGATTGATACATCTCGGCCAACCATGAGACAGCAGTAGAGGAGAGACTATGAAAGCATGCAGAAACTTTGCCAGACAAGTTGTCATTTCTCACAGCAATACGCCTGCAGCCTTGAGATTCATGGAATCTGCACAGTATGTATCTCTTCAGCAGTGAGGCTGAGAGGATTCTCTTGGAAAGATACAGGATTTTCACCAGCAGATGTGTGCCTCAAAATTACAAGGGGGTTGGAGGTCCACTATTGTTGACCTGTAAGCTCTGAAAGTTCCATGAAATTGGGACCTGTTCATTCAAGCGAGTTGCAATGATTACTTGGTTTAATCAGTTGAAACACCACCGCGGTGCCCTATCTGAAAATTGCCTGGGCACTGCTGAACGCCCTTGGGAGTCCTCGCTAGAAACTGAAGGTCCTCTCTAAGATGGACCTCAATTAGATCAAACATGAGGAATGAAACAGAATGAACCACCAAAAGGGTTTTGAGCAACCAACAAATGGTGGATTTGATCAGCCATGGGGATATGGCCGAGTTGGAAGTTCAACCGTCAACAATGCACATTTACGCGCCAAAAAAACAAGATTATGTAGCCACAAAAAGAATAAGGATACAATTAACATAAGACTCTGGCTACAGGATCGTTTTTGGGGAACAAATTTCTGAGATGACATTTTGAAGAAAGGGAGCTCGCCCCGCAGAATGCATGTAAATGTCATGTTAAAGTCAAGAACTACGAATCCCATCCCCTATTCATATTAGTTGATTTAGTTACACCCCCATTCGATGGTCCCCGGTGATTTCATCCTCATCCACCATGGCTTCAAAGGGAGGTGGGCAGGAAGGGATGATATTTCCATGAATATCATTCTGAATCTCCCATAAAATCTCATGACATTTTTCATGTGGTTTGGCTGGTGGTATCCCCATTCATTTGTTCTTATTTGATTATATGGGATATATCACCATGGCAATATGAAAAAAAAAACGCGTCGGAAACTACGCGTGTGCATTAGGTTGAATCCCATATTCTCCCATGCGAGTATTTTACCCCATAATCTAACTGATGATCTATAATGGTATATTCATACATATATGTACATGGTACTATGGTATGTATACATATGTGGTACAAATTTCTATGCTTGAATCCCTGATATGAATTGCATCATAATAATCCCACAATCATAATGGATATATGTATATATACATTAGATAATGATAATATTAATGAATAAAAATAACAAGAATCAAAATCATACTATTAATCTCACAATAATATCATGACAATCCTATGATTTCCCCCATGATATGACTGAGGATCTCCTCACTGACGAGAACCGCGACCTGGGACCTTCTCGGCTTCGCCGCATCGGGTGGCGTACGCTGCCGGCAGCGGTGCTCGGTGGCTTGGTGCCGAGGGAAGGGATTTTTCCCTGGCAGGGAAGGTGAATACGGTGAAGCCCAAGTTGCGGGAATTTTCACCCCTGGACTGGATTAAAATGGGGATGGTTGGGTGAACTGGTGGAGAATTCATGTGCGCTTCATTTTCTATAGGCCATCTACGATCAGCTAAGAAGCAACATGACGGGGAGATCAGCAAACGGGGGGTGCATCGAATTCATTGGGTGTTTCGATTTAACCTTAGGAAAGATTTTTTTTACCAGGTTGGCCAGAAAACAGTACGGGAATACACGACCAGCAGCTGGAAAGGTACATAGTTCACAATGATTCGCCAACCCATTGAGGGATACTGTAAGTGTGCAGCGTTGGTCAAAGATTGTTCATGTTTTAGTGAAAACACATGGTATTTTTATGTAATTATTGTTGCAACGACGATTGGAATACTGAAAGCACAAACTCAAGACATCGCTAGCCGAAAACAGCTACTCCACCAACAAAATTGCATAATAAATAGATGTGATTCGATGAATTGAGCAAAGATTTTGGATTTTCATTCTAAAAAACTGAAAAAACATGAGAATAATCAGATGAGCCAATTGGAGATGTTGATAATCTTGATCTTGCAGATTTCACTAAATCTCAATCTCCTTCAAAAACTGCCATGGCTGAGGACTCTTTGCCCTGCTGACGCTGGCAAAGGTTTCAAGACAGCCACTGTCGGAGCCCGTAACGGGCTCCACTCAAGTCGCGCAGCCGCATGTGACCGACCTGGATGTGGCTTGGTTTGATGGAATTCAGGCGGTTCGATTTGAGGATGGGTCACACCAATAAAACAACTTGGGATATTTGGGATATTTTGCTGCGAAAAATTGAGGGTTGCCAGTGACCGGGGATACCCCAAAATTGCAAGTTGAATAGAGAAAATTTCAAGCGCCATTCTTAGACACCCTATGACATCCGCCATTGGGAAAAGGGCTGTTTTCCTTTCGCCCACAAACAGTCCAGACATGTGCTTCACTGTGTTTGGCTACAGGTTTCAAACACATATTTTGAATAAGAATATGACAGTCCATCCCTGATTGGTTCCAAATCCAAAGAATGAGCAGATTTTCTGTCCCGTTTGGTCTGATTCACTACCATGCCGCTGAAAACAAGCGGCTGCAGCTTGCAAACCGGATTTTCCACGTTGGGCCATGGGCATTTGGGAGGTGTGTATCCAGTTTTGAGGATGTCAGTGTTTGTACTTTCAGCCCGCAGGGAGTTCCACAGAGTTGAGACATCATTGATTCTGGTGGGAGTAGGCAAACTGTAGGTTTGCGACCCTGTATAGTATATGATATGTGTACATGTCTACACATGAATATATATAATTTTTGTATCCCTGAATGTACTGATAAACATGAGATACCAGCCACATTCATGCACACGTCAACACACACACACACACACAATATATAGATAGATATATACATCCCATTACATCCCCATTTTGTCTCCATAGAATGCTTGGAAGATGTAGACCCTGGGTGACTTTTCAGCAGGCCTCAGTGCAATCCAAGAAGGCTCCCCAGTTGCCTGAAGGCTGAACTGGGGATGGGTCAATATTTATGGGACCATTTTTCTCCATTGGGGGTGAATCCAGGATGAACATCCACAAAAAACAGTTATTTTAGTGTTCTCTAGGGTACCAAGGTTTGACCGAGCCAACTTGCAATATGAAAGTGGAATTAAGACCTTAAGCACATTTAAGCACACACTTTTTTGCTTTGTTTTTTAGGGAGATTTCGGTAGGATATCCAAGAATGCACCGCACATAAAATGAGAAAGACGAGGCATTTGGCACTCTTCCTTTGAATCCAGTGTGCAATTGAACTCAATGAATGCTTGGCAAGTTGCTGTGTAACGGGGTCATATTATGGTCATTGATCAGCCACGGTCATCATGCAAAATACAGCCATAGTTGATTATTTGACCGATCATTAGGCAGTGCAATCACGAGACTCTGCAAAAAATCACTGGAAGTATTCGCATTGCTGGCCACATTGCTTCTTGCGATTATGCTGCATGTAGGGCTTGGTGATGTTGATCATCCTAAAAAATTGATATATATATATATATACGCCTTGGTACTTGGTGCTTTTGGTCCGTCCTTTGCATGGTTTTCAAATGTAAACAAGGATCAAATCATGGATGAGCTATCCCATGTGACTGCTGCGCAGTCTACCTGATTAGGGGGATGACTACAACCATCGATACAGACTACTATGACTACTACTTAAAATGGTGGGATTATACCAAGAGTGATCCATCGATACAGTAGTGATCCCCCAATGGGAAATCTATGGTTCCATTGGTAGCTTCCATTTCTTTCATCGCCAGGAACTGCCCCATACTCTCGCTCCACGGTGAGTTTGCCTAGCTCTGCCAGGGGGCCCTGGCAGTACATTTGCTGCCGTTGTCCGGACAAACTTTGGATGGGTAGTTCAGTACTTTGATTTTTTCCAATAGGAATAGTAGTACATAATAGTAAACTAATCGGTATGTTTTCAGAGTTAACAAAGATTGGCAATGGTTTGCTACGTTTACCTGTTGCCATTTTGATGGGGCTACTGTATATTCGGCACACTAGTGAGACAAAGGACTCAGGTAGATTTGTTCTGAGATGATGGTGATGGTGCAGGATGGAAGTAGACTGGCAATCAAGGATATGTGTATTTTAATGTGTTTTTCACTATCTATATATAAATACAATATAAATACATATATATATATATACACTTCATATACATATACTATATATATAATATATGTAGATGCATCCCTATGTATACTCCTTGTTGTATTGTGTATCAATGTCGTCTTAAACAGCAGGATTTCACCCGCACATTTGGGGAGCTGCAAAGTTCAAACCTGAATCCTCAGTGTACCAAATTCCATGATGTCCATGGTCGATTGGAACCTCCAAACATGTTTCATGGCTAATTAGTAGGTTCCATATATATATATATAAAAGATACAACAATTGTATACAATTGTGGTATATTGGAACCTTGTACCCACAATTCTATATAGTATGAATTATCACTATATACATATCCGCGTTTGTTCCACGTATCCAAACTCTATTTGGATCACCAGGTTCACTGATGACTAACTCTCTTGCAGGCTTCGAATGCCAGCAAACTTTTACCAGTCGCACCTTGGAACCCACGACGGCAGTTTCAGGGGGGAAAGTATTGCCATAGAATGGCGAGAAATGATATACATACATATATATATATATATGTCTCTATATATATATATATGAGATGCATATATTGCTATATACCGCTATCATTAGATAGTCCGGTTAGATGCATGTTTTTTTAGCTGGGTATCTAAGTGTATCGAAGGAAAGACACTGAGATTTAGCAAGCGCGGATCGTGTGGAAGTGGCGCCTATCATTGCATTAAGCCTACCCTGGACCTTATGGATATGGATTCAGGTAGTTGCAGAACTTCCATTTGAGAACCCGATCCCAGCGCTGTGCAGCGCGGCTGATCCCAGGTGATGTTTCATGGAGCAGCAGAGTCCGAGAGGGAGTTCGTCCAGGTGAATCACTGGATTCGATCTGAACACCCAGGACGAGAGGGTCGAGGGTTGAGTCGAGGGTCTGAGACAGGGATAAGACCAAAGACCAAAGATATGGATAGATGACGTAATCGTATGGAATGGTAGAAGATGGTAGAAGCATGTGATGAGCTGACGGTAAGCCTCTTAAAGCAGCCGGATTGGGTTGATTATTGGATATACGTTTGTATGCCCTTATTTGGGATGATGTGAGATAACCCCCAAATGGTTGATTCTGCGATGATTGATTAGCGGGTCTACTACATTACCCTCGGCTTTGGTTGTATCGATTTTACACGCAGTTTTTCAGATTCTCTTGAAGTGGAAGGTGGCTGTGGCCTACTTGTACCTGCTGATGCCTTTTCAAGTTGATCTGCAAACGAGCAATAAATCGCAGTGTTTTAAACACACAGTTTCAGGATGTTTTAGGAGTTTTCGGTTTGATGTCCTGCAACATCCGAAATGGTGGAGAAGCCCAACAACAATCGTCTATTGTCGATACCCTTGGGATGGTGATCCCAAGAAAAGCTTGGCTCTGGGAAGTTCGATCCGAAAGGTTTCTTGCAACGTCATTGTTGATTTACAACCCCATTTTTGCTGAGTACATCCACATTTCTGGGTGTAAATGGACTTCGTTGGGTAATTTGATTGTTCTGTAGTATACTCTACGTACTGCTATTTTGATTTGGATATGTATACTAGCCAATCGAAGGATAGAACAAGCTATCTTTGATATCTTTTGCGGTCGTTATGTCAGATTAGCCATGATTTTTTTGCGACATGGTCAAAAGTTGGAGTCCCATATTGGGGGATGGACATCAATCCGTTACTGTAATAGGGATTGCTCACCATACCCTATATACCATGTTTTGACCATGGCAAATATGATTGTGTTTCTCAAAATGGGGATACCCCAAATCACTCATTTCCGCTTATCAAACAGGACCAGTAACTTAGATGACAACTTGGGTCGTCCCGATAGCTTAGGAAACAGAGCTGTCTGAATTGATAAATTTGAATTGTTGATGGGTAATCCATATGATTCCCAGTGTGTTTGTTTTATTGTTGATGGCTTAATCATTGTAATGCCATAAAATATCACCAACTATCACCATCCATCACCATTCTATCACCTATTTATCCTATCAGAATATCATTCCAATGAGCGCGATTGGAGCCAAGACTCAAATCCCCCTAAAGCCGCTAAATCATCCATTGTTCTGGGTAAATTATAGCGACCTCACGGCGACCTGGAATCATGGTTGGGATTCGGGGAATTATCCCAAACTAACCCAAGATTTCAGGTTAGTGAAGTACTATAATTTACAATAATATACCTTAATTAATATCAAAACTTAAAAAATCCGCCATCCGCTCAACGGCCAGGAACCTTCACTGTGCTAGTGAACCTCTTCACGGGTACGAACAGCTTCAGTCCACTGGAGGAGCAGCTGGTTCGCTCCACTGGGAGTGGAGGTACACCAAATTCCAATGGATTATTGTAATGTTAATGTCCATGTTCCCCATTATAATGGCCATTTGGGATATCCCCCATTTTCAGACAAAGCCATGTAGTGATGATTGATGATTATATATAATTGTGTATCATTGTATATCTATATGATTGTATATGCTTAGATTAATTATAACTATATGGTCTGTATGTAATGTGCGTCATACTTATTTTGGTTCATGAAGCTACAAATGTAGAATTGTCAACACAGGCAATGGTGATTTGTCGTTCAACCTGTGGGCTGATGCAGTAGAAATCGGCATTGCCCACGTGTCGCACGGTCCTGAAAACAAGCAACTATAAATGATGGATTTTCCATTGCTATGCCTGATTCCCGGAGGGTATATCCAGCAAATGAACTCAATCAGGAATGAAGATGTCTGACAGAACACTGCGCCTATGCTTTCTATACTGCAAACAGTGCCTGTAAACTCCCAATTCATCGATTATGATAGTCCCCAAGATTTAAAGGCCAATCAGATTTGTACAGTAACCCCAGAAACAAAGACAAGGAAAAAAAAACTAATTTCTCATCATATCCCCATGTTCGACACTTAAGACCGCATAAATGATGGTAGTTGAATCCCCATTAACCCACCCACCATGGTTTTTGAAACTAGTAAATTGACGGTTGACCCTCAGGTTCGATGGTTCAAAAGTTTCAACCACCGGTTTTGCTGATAAACTCATATGAAATCTCTATTCTTGCTGGTAACCCCTGGCCCTTTTTGAAACTGCCACGGCCGAAGGAGCAAGTCGGAGGGCTCTATGGGTGCCCAGGGAGGACAGGTTTCCCACTGGTGATCAGTTGGAGGGGAAGATGAGCTGCACATGTCTAGTTGTTCTTGAGTATTACCCATGAGCCTGCCACGGTTTAGCAATGTTGAACATTCGTGTCATTTGTCGGCTATCTCCCGGTCATTTGTTGGCTATCTACCTATCATGTCTTCGCATGTGGGAAGATTTTGTGCTTTCTATGCCAATGGTTACATGTTAGGATTTGCTATAACATGGCATGTCACTCCTGACACCGTAGCCCTTTTTCACTCAAGCTGTGCCTAAGTGGCACAAGGGTGGACCACTGAGTCACNTGTTAGGATTTGCTATAACATGGCATGTCACTCCTGACACCGTAGCCCTTTTTCACTCAAGCTGTGCCTAAGTGGCACAAGGGTGGACCACTGAGTCACCCAAAACCTGACTTACGCAGTCGGAAGAGAAAAGAGCCCAATACTACTGCTGCTGCTGCCTTGGTTGTGACTTACTCCGTCAAACCTTTCAT
>BGPT01000275.1:281655-291912 GCA_003297045.1 Symbiodinium sp. clade C Y103
TGATCGCAGTTTTCTTTTTCATTTGGGGAGCGTGCTATCTCCGAGGAAGACAGACGCAGAAGATCCCAATTGAATTTACACTGTACAAGGGGCCATCGTTTTCAAAGCTGCATCTGAGGAAAGATTGCCGACACCTTGCACGAACGAAGGAAGTCGAACGAAGGAAGTGCAGGAATGGTCGATGTGCCGGACGTGTACAGAGGCTTGGCTACAACCGAAGGTTGATTAGCCAGAGCCATAAGAGGGCTTGAGTCATCAGGCCAAATCCAAGCAGCTGTTGAGTTCCACTCCAGCTGTGGCGGGGTGTTAGGATTTGCTATAACGTGGCATGTCACTCCTGACACCGTAGCCCTTTTTCACTCAAGCTGTGCCTAAGTGGCACAAGGGTAGACCACAGAGTCACCCAAAACCTGACCTGCCGAGTCAGAAGAAAAAGAGCCCAATCTTGCTGCTGCTGCCTTGGTTGTGACTTACTCCGTCAAACCTTTCATTTTACACCAAAACCGGATCTCGGCGCCAAAGCCAAAAAAAGACGGTTTACAAACACTTCTTGAAATAGACCTTGATAAAGGAGAATCACCAGTGCCAAAATGGAGAAAAATATGCTGTAAAATCACCATCGCGAACTTTGGATGCAGCCACTCCAATAGGATTTACGACTCTCAGCTGCAAAAGACAATAGTATGGCGCACGCAGCCGCAGCCGCGAGAAAGCTTGACGGAGCCACTCCACTGTGAACTAGAGACACTGAGTTGCAAAACACAGTAGAATGAAACACGACAAAGCACTTCAAGCTTCACGCTTGACCTTGACGTTGCAATTCCGTTGCGATCTCCCATCACTGCCTTGCAAATCACAATAGAACTGCGCCAACCAAAGCTGCAAACAAGAACATGAAGCAGCCATTCCAGTGCAAAGTGCCAGCCTGGATCACTAAACGCAATGGCAGAGCGCAGTCAATCATCTCATTGACATACGTCAAAGTCAACTTTACAATGGAGGAATCCAAACGACCGTGAAATCGTCATGCCGCACCCGTCGCACAGACAAGGTTCCCCACATTGACGCTGAGAGCCACTTCATGCGAGGCATTTCGCGGGGTTTCTAACCTCCAAGCATCACCTGGACGAAGCAATTCCAGTACAATCTCCAATCACTGCCTTGCGAATCACAATATAGAATTGCCTCGCCCATCCTCACATCTCAGCTGTCTGCGCATCTCAGCTATCTCAAATCTCAGCCATCTCACATCTCAGCTCTTCACATCTCAGCTCTCTCCACATGTTAGGGCTCTCACGCCTCAGCTCTCTCACATCTCTACTCTCATCACATCTACTCTCCTTACATCTCAGCTTCTGAGCCCTCTTCACATCTCAGCTCTCTTCGCAAAACCGATGGTCCG
Source organism: Symbiodinium sp. clade C Y103 (assembly GCA_003297045.1). Classification (NCBI taxonomy): domain Eukaryota; class Dinophyceae; order Suessiales; family Symbiodiniaceae; genus Cladocopium; species Cladocopium sp. clade C. Next base: position 283,058 of record BGPT01000275.1, read on the forward strand.
CACAACGGAGTTTACACATCTACACTTCCTTTGACAATGCGTTTAGCATCTTCCAGCTGCAATCCTTCATAGCAGGACAGGGGCAACGTCACTCATGCTTTCCTGCGCGCAGTCGTGCCAATGCGTTTTGTCAAACCTGCATAGCAGGAGCGGCGTACCAAAACGACCAACATTCGCCAGCGCCAACAGTGCGGAACTTTCCGCCCTGCTCCGAGCATGCCAGTTTTGTGGGATTTTTTGGAAATCGAAGTCTCGCTCCCGTGCGCATTGTGAGCCGACTTCATCTTCCAAAAGTGTTCCGAGACCGTCAGTGTTTTAGCCTTTTGAAGTGCAAACCGAGTTCTCGCTACAGTCAAGTGCACTTTTTGTCGACAGCTTTCCAAGATCGAGGCCCGGACCCGCGGAAACAGAGACCTTTGTCGACCCCAGGAGCCACCATACCATGTTAAAACGCAGGATTCTGCGCCCGAGAATGTTTTCACCCGCATTCTTTCACTTCCCAATTCCTTGGCTGAATCCTCACCATGTCCGAGACTCGGAAGCTTTCTAACTAAACTGTTTAGTTAAATAGGGTTGGTGAGTTTTTTTCTCCTGCATGTTGTTTTAGCTAACTGGCCGCTTAACGGCTGTGTTTTTTTTTGTTCGGTGGGCACGGTGGGGCGGTTGATGATGATGAGAATATGTGCGTGTTTCTACGCTCAAGATGGGGTGGGGTGGGGTGGGGTGGGGGGGGGGGGCGGATGGGATAATTAATGGTCATGGGATATAAACGTTCATGTACATGTGCGCGCGGCCATGGTGCTAAGTTGATGATGTGCGCTGATGATGCTTCGCTGAAGATGGGGTGGGGTGGGGTGTTAACGCTCATGTACACTACTTGCATACAGTGATGATGCTACATTGATCATGTGCGCTGATGATGCTACGTGGAACATGGGGTGGGGTGGGGTTGAGGCAATTACGTTCATGTGGCGCTGCGCATGTACCTGTTGCCTCGTCATGGATTGGGTGGGGTGAGATTTGACAATCACAAAGCGGCGGTTGAACCAAAAAACTGGGGTTGAGCCACAAAGCGGTCAAACACAAACACGTGCAGTTTGTCAGCCATGATGCCCCTGCTTTGAAAGGGCAAAACAAAAACATTCGTACTCAAGAATTCGACTCCTCATGGAAGGACTTCAAACTATATTTGATTGCGCAAGTCATTGCCAAAGTCAAAGAAGAAGGGGTGACTACTTACATGTACTCCTTTAATGTTCCAGAACAAAATCAACCAATTCGTGGAAGGGCAAATAAATTGTACAAGGCCAGCAGCTGAAGAAGGAGACAGAAAGCGTTTGCAAAACTCAGGGGTTTCCTCTGTGATTGAAAATCCTGGCAGGCGTGGAACACAACCCACATGAAGCTCCAAAGTCAAACAAATACCATTTAAAACTAGACGACGGATGGCCCGAGAGCGAAGGGAAGCAAATTGATCATATATAAGTATGAGGTCGATGTGATAGAAGAGAGATGAGAGTGAAAGAAATGAACAGATGTGCAGATATGCAGATGTAAGAGATGCACATGTAAGATGTGCAGATGTGAAGTTGTGCATATGTAAGATATGCAGATGTAAGATGTTCAGGTGGAAGATGAAGAGATGCATAAACCCGAGTAAAGAAGAGTAAGAAGACACGCCTGATGGAAAGAAATTTAAATGCACTATATATATGGGGGAGATGCAAACTCATGAAAGAAGATACAGCAAGGAGAAAGAAGACGAGGATCTAGAAATCTAGATCATGTAAAAGCGTCTGTGTAGAAGGGGCCTGTGTGTTTGAGGTGTTTTGTGCCTAAAAGGCATCTGTGTGTAAAAGCGTCTATGTGTGAAAGCTTCTGTGTGCACAAGCGTCTGTGTGTAAAACGTTTGTGTGTAAACGCGTCTGTGTGTAAAAGTGTCTGTGTGTAAAAGGGGTTTGTGTGTAAAAGCGTCTGTGTGTAAAAGCGTCTGTGTGTAAAGGGGGTTTGTGTGTAAAAGCGTTTGTGTGTAAAAGCGTCTGCGTGTAAAAATGTCTGTGTGTAAAAGCGTCTGTGCATAAAAGCGTCTGTGTGTAAAAGCGCCTGTGTGTAAAAGGCTTCTGTGTGTAAAAGTGTCTGTGTGTAAAAGCATCTGTGTGTAAAAGCGTGTCTGTGTGAAAGCGTCTGTGTGTAAAAGGGTTTGTGTGTAAAAGCGTCTGCGTGTAAAAGCGTTTGTGTGTAAAAGCACTTGTGTGTAAAAGCGTCTGTGTGTAAAAGTATCTGTGTGTAAAAGCGTCTGTGTTTAAAAGCGTCTGTGTGTAAGAGGCTTCTGTGTGTAAAAGCGTCTGTGTGTAAAACGGGTTTGTGTGTGACAGGCTTCTGTGTGTAAAAGCATCTGTGTGTAAAACGGGTTTGTGTGTGACAGGCTTCTGTGTGTAAAAGCATCTGTGTGTAAAAGTGTATGTGTGAAAAAGGGGGTTTGTGTGTAAAAATGTCTGTGTGTAAAAGGCTCCTGCGTGTAAAGGGGGTTTGTGTGTAAAAGCGTTTGTGTGTAGAAGCGTCCGTGTGTAAAAGCGTCCGTGTGTAAAAGGGGTTTGTGTGTAAACGCGTCTGTCTGTAAGAGGGGTTTGCGTGTATCCTAGATCCTCTTCCTCTTCTTTCTCCTTTCTTCATCTTCTTTTATCTGCTTGTATCAAACTCGTATAGTTCGTATAGCTTATCTTCTTTTATCTGCTTGTATCAAACTCGTATAGTTCGTATAGCTTCCTCCCTGTAATGCGTGTCTTCTCCTTCTTACTCTGCTTCTCTCTCATGACAAACGCATTTATGCATGTCTTCATCTTTCATCTTCAAATCTTGGTATCTCACATCTTTCATCTCTCTCAAGATCAAATGCTACATTTTTTTCATTATCTTCTACTACATTGACCTGATGCTTACATCTGATTAACTTGCTTCTCTTCGCTCTCGGGCCATCCGTCGTCTAGTTTTGCTCGATACCGAAAGCTTTGCATACCGCTGCAAGATTGCGACGCTGCAATTCCTCAACAGCATGCTGCAACCACTGCAAGTTGTTCCTAGCTGCCCACCGTGTCAAAAACTCCACTTCATCTTTCAAAACGTCCTTCAGCCACGAAACACCTTTGGCACTAGCATCCTCGCACAGCCGACCCACGCTCGTTCGGAACGAATAGTCTGCCACGCGCGTAGACTCTTCGAGCCACATCTTCTGTGACAACCTCACAACGATCTTTTCCACGTCGTCTCCTCTCGCGAACGATACTGATAACAAAGATGCAAGTGACCGCACCTCGTCCTCGTTCAACGATTTCAACCCGTCATCCAACCATTTACGGCCATGCGTGACCGCGCCGCTTTGCAGCTCCTTCAGCTTCACGGACACATCCATAGGAAGCATCAGAAGCAGCAAGCGAAAAGCAAAGTCTTGAGCCATGAAGCCCGACAGTGCGAAGACCAAAAGAAATGCAAAACAGCAAAAACGGACAACAGCAAACAGATGAAATTCAACTTCGCACGTAGGTCACCATTCCTTCTGTAAGTAAAATCAATGTTTTAAAGACACCAAACGCTTTGCACACACAGTCACTTTTGCGCATCAAAACCGTGAACCAACAATTTACACACGCACACACACCCTTTACACACAGACATGTTTACACGCAAACCCAAGTTACCCGCAGACAAGCGCAGTTACACACAAGACGCTTTTACACGCAGACACTTTTACACGCAGACCCTTGTAACACACTGACTCTTGTTACACACAGACACTTTTAGACACGAAAGCCTTTGACATACGTAAAAAACTCTTAAACACGGACGCTTTTACACACAAACACTTTTTACATAAAGACACTTTCCAACACAGATGTTTTGTACACGCAGACCTCTTTTACACATAGGCCCTTTTACACACAAACCCCTTTTACACACAGACGCTTTCACACAGACACCCCTCTAACACACAGAAACTTTAAGACGAACACACTTTTACACAGACACGCTTTTACACACACAGACGCTTTTACACACAGAAACCTTTTAGACACAGGCACTTTGACACAAGACGCTTTTACCCACAAACTCTTTTAGGCACACACACACTTTTACACACAGACGCTTTCACACACAAACCCCTTTTGCATACAAACCGCTGTTACACACAAACGCTTTTACACACAGACACCTTTTACACACAGGCGCTTTTACACACAGACGCTTTTACACACAGACACTTTTACACAGACACGCTTTTACACACAGATGCTTTTACACACAGACACTTTTACACACAGAAGCCTTTTACACACAAACCCTTTTACGCACAGACACCTTTACACACAGACCCTTTTAGACACAGATACTTTTACACACAGACGCTTTCACACACAGACCCTTTTACACACAGACGCCGTTGACACACAGACACTTTTACACACAGACACTTTTACACTTAGACGCTTTTACGCACAAACGCTTTTACACACAAACCCCCTTTACACACAGGAGCCTTTTACACACAGACACTTTTACACACAAACCCCGTTTTTCACACAGACGCTTTTACACACAGATGCTTTTACACACAGAAGCCTGTCACACACAAACCCGTTTTACACACAGACGCTTTTACACACAGAAGCCTTTTACACACAGACGCTTTTAAACACAGACGCTTTTACACACAGAGGCTTTTTGCACACAGACGCTTTTTACACACAAACGCTGTTTACATAAAGACACTTTCCAACACAGACGTTTTGTACACACAGACCTCTTTTACACATAGACCCTTTTACACACAAACCTCTTTTACATACAGACGCTTTCACACAGACACCCCTTTAACACACAGAAACTTTAAGACGAACACACTTTTACACAGACACGCTTTTACACACAAACGCTTTTACACGCAGACGCTTTTACACACAAACATTTTTTAGACACAAATACCTTTCCACAGAGAAACTTACAAACAAAACGTCCCATTATGCTCGGGAACCCTGTGTAGATTCCTCAAAATTTCAATTTTACCACAGTCTTTGTCACTTTTAAACGATTGCAAGACACAAAACGTCCCATTATGCATGGGAACCCGCTGTAGACTCCCGTAGACCCCTCAAAAATCACAATTTTACCTCAGTTTTTGACGGTCGAACCTCATTTCGTGCGTAAGGGTTGCGCGAGACCCCTCAAAATCGCAATTTTATTTCAGTTTTTGACGATCGAACATCATTTCGTGCGAAAGGGTTGCGCGCGGCCAAGATACATCGCAATTTTACTGCAGTTTTTGACGATCGAACCTCATTTCGTGTGAAAGGGTTGCGCGCGGCCAAGATAAATCGCAATTTTACTTCAGTTTTTGACGATCGAACCTCATTTCGTGCGAAAGGGTTGCATCTCGTAAATCCTCGCTGGCACTGCCCGCCTTAAGAAAGAAATAGAAATTCGCAGAAAAGAGGAGAGAGAGAGGAGAGAAAGGTATGCAGATGTGAAGAAGTGCAGATGTGAAGATATGCAGATGTGCAGACATGCAGATGTAAAGATATGAAGATGTAAGATCTGCAGATGTGAAGACATGCAAATGTGAAGATATGCAGATGTGAAGACGTGCAGATGTAAGATGTGCAGATGTGTGGATATGCAGATGTGTAGATATACATAAAGATATGAAGATGTAAGATGTGCAGATGTGTAAATATGAAGATGTAATACTGCAGTTCCCTTTTTACGAAAAACCCTTCGCAGACGCTCTCGGGAAAAATGTTGTAACAACAATTTCACAAAACGCAACAATAATACCTATAAGTCTAGCAAATGATCCCAATTACAAGCAGTGAAAAACAGCAGGGCGGTTACGCGGCCCGTTACCTGGTTTTTTGGGTTTACTTAAAGTTGGTTTGGCGTTTGTCTCGTGTTGGTTTAGGGCTAGTTTCGGGTGTTATAAAATGTTGATTTAGGGTTGGTTTGGTGCTTTCTTGGTTTTGTTTCAAATTGTATAGCGTTGGTTCAAATTTTTCTCAGGTGTAGTTTTATTGTTTATCTATTTTTTTCATGTTTTTGGCGTTTCTTCAGGTTTGTTTTAACGGATTAATGATTAATCTTAGTTTCGGGTTGGTTCAGGTTTTTTCCCCACCTGCCAAGTGAGGGTTTCAAGATTTTAACAGAGGTCCTCGCGTCTCCTCTGCCAGCTCCGGGTGCTGGCCCATGCTTGGACCCGGACTGCAGATTGCAAGCTCCGGTGGTTGTGGAGTGTGGGCCTGGACCCGAACAGATACAACGCCAGAAGAGAATGTCAGAGATAGAGAGAGAGCGAGCTACAATTTCAGAATACATGTCAGGTAGAATGCCAGGTAGAACGCCAAGGATCTGAGTGGGCAGTGCCGGAACCGCGTGCCCACTGAGACCTGGCGCTCGCGGTCAAGATCCGGCAGTGCCCGGAATAGATGCCAGATAGCATGCCAAAAAAAATGTCAGATAGAATGTCAGAATATATATCCAATATGCACGTTCAAATGGTGTGTCAGAAACTATGTCAGAGTATGTGGCAAGGTGGGGACCACTCGAGGAAAGTAATTCAGGGCTGGGCGTATTTCGGGTTGCTTTACTGTAGGGGTTTTACGCGGTGAGAGTTTGCTGGGAGGGACACGAGACGCGGAGACCACGGGATGAAGGGACAGGATCGACAGGACCTGCGGGCTAAAGGATGAGGGACCAAGGCACCGGGGGGCTAGAAGATTCCTTGTTTTATTTCTCGGTAATTTAAAACATTTTCCCAATGATTTTTTTTTTCTAGTATCATCCCGTGTAGTTGCCCAGTTGTAGTTGTGGCAAGCGCAGGGCTTTCTATGAAGAAGAATGTGTTGCGCCCGACATCACGTCGCGAGCCTTCGAGGTATCCACCGTGAGCACCGCTGACGGCTTGACGCATCCGTCGGAGCAGTCCGTCTTCTGGCGCGACGCCACAGCGACGCCACAGCGGTGCAGTCCCACCGTGCTGTGAAATGTTGTGAGACCAAGAAAAAACCAAAGTGTTTAGCATGCTGAACTATTTGGAGTTGATGTCTCTGACATGTTTTTTTTCTTTGTGATGATCGGGTCTTAAACTCCTGAAGCATGACGCTTTGGTACGGCTACTCTCACATGGATGACCTCACAGGCATGCAGACGCAGCAAGCGACACTATTCATGTGAGACATGTTTTGCCCTGTTTTCTTTTAAGGCTCCTGTACACGCTGGTTTGCCACCGTTACAATGGCATGTACCGTGAGTACTACGGGCTGGGTGGCCTAAGAGTAGCAGGCGACAAAGTATCTGCAAAGGCCAGTTCCAGAGAGAACAGAATTTCTTTCAATGCAAGCAGCTCATAGCAGTTCGCAATATTTTGATACAATGAAGTGACCCTTTGAACTAACGTGGCAACACGTTCTGAAGGGCGCTGCGGAGATGCTTCAACACGATTCAAACAGAGCGATGCCAGAATTTCGCCGAGCCCAGGCTGCCCGTGAAACGGGAATCAGACCCCGAGTGCCTCATTGCAGGCTGTGGCGCGATGCAGGTGGGGCAGCGAAGCCCGAAGCGACGGGGTGACAGCTTGGACAAAATTTGCAAACATCTGATGTTCCTTTTCTGGAGCACTCACCTGCATGAATAGTTGTTTGGCCTAACAAAATTTGATTTATATAGAATAGACTTTCACACAATGATCTCTCTTGACGTGTTTTACAATTCACCGGGATGGCGAAGCCCGGATGGCACTTCAAAACATGTCGAGGGGATGACCGAAGGGTTGACCGGGTGTCTACACGGTGTGTGCTCCAGGATGTGAATCTGTTGGAGTGTTGCGTGGCATACCACGAGCGTGATTTGTTTTTCCGCTTCTTGGTGGCACTGTTCGCGCGGATTGATTATGCATGAGGAAGAAGAAAATCCAATGGCATGCAGGGTAGGGTTCATTGATTTGGAATCAGAGTGTAGGGTTCTACCTGATCAGAGCCGATGAGACGAGGTTTCTGCCTCCCTTAGCTCCTGGAAGTATAAAAAACAGGCTGGCAGTCAAAATTTTTGATTCTAGCCTTCTAGAAGACAATTTTGGAAGTCAAAATTTTTGGCTGGCAGACTGTTTTTTTTTGTTTGGCAGCCAGGTTTTCTTACTTCTTAAAAACGCCTGCCAGCCAAGTTTTTTGACTGCCAGTTAAAAATTTTAACTTCCGTGTTTTTTTACTCTAGCAGTCAAAATTTTTGACTTCCAATTTTGTCTTCTAGGAATCTTGAATATAGTGGCATTTATCTATATATATATATATAAATCTCTCTCTCGAGATCTCTCAAGAACAGCTTGCTCAAGAAGTTGTGACAGCCTGCAAAGGCTCCCAGCCTGCAAAGGCTCACTCATGGCAAAGGCCATGCTGTACATGCAAAGGTTGCTGAAAAAGCAGCTGGCTGCTGGAAGAAGTTGTGAAGCTGTAGTAGGGGGAAGGGGCACATGGTGTGGTTGGTAAAAAAAAAACATAGCAGCCAAGTGGCTCAAACCCAACATGACCATGTGGCAACATGCACACACACACACAAACAGCACACAGCATACACAGAAAAAAACAAACAACTGCAAACAAACACAGGCAAACACACACACTCAAACAAATTTGACCAGAACAACACACACACAACAAAAACAAAAATTCGCAGAAAAAGGAAAAAATTCAAACTTGATGTACATAAATAGAGATATCTATATATATATAAATATAAAAACTACCACAGCAAATACTTCAAACTTTTCCTGCACCTGCCACCTGGACCTCTCCAGCAATGGCCATGGTGCTTCTGCT
>BGPT01000275.1:298443-308566 GCA_003297045.1 Symbiodinium sp. clade C Y103
AAAATGCAGCCAGAAGCTTGGATAGGTGGCTGAGAAGGAACAATACTTGGCCAAAGCTTTACTGGGCCAAAGTGCCCATGAAAAATCCAAAGAAAAAGGGTGAATGATTTCAGCCAGCAATGGCTTCCTTTCCTTCTGCCCCATGAATGGTTGAGTGATTATTTGCACCAACCAGGAGCTTGGGATGAGAATGAAACCAAGTTGTGGCATTCAAAGCCCAATTTCATTTGTTTGCCCACATCCTTGATCTTGCCAGTGATGGCAACCACCCCAAAGACCAAAGATTCTTGGAACTATAGAGATGAAACTATGGCAGGCNTCATTTGTTTGCCCACATCCTTGATCTTGCCAGTGATGGCAACCACCCCAAAGACCAAAGATTCTTGGAACTATAGAGATGAAACTATGGCAGGCACAGCCCAATCTCTATCCTTTCGAAGAGGTGGTAAATTTCAGCCTGGGAAGGCTACTGAGAAAATTCTGTTGAGGTGGATGGCAGATACACCCCGATTGAATCTNAGCCTGGGAAGGCTACTGAGAAAATTCTGTTGAGGTGGATGGCAGATACACCCCGATTGAATCTCAGACAGCCTGCACAAGGCTCACAATCTTCTAGAATTTGACGCAAGCCTGCAAAGGCTCTGACCTTGCATGAATTGCACTGAAAAAAGCTTGCTTGCTGCAGTGAATTCTTGTTTCAAAAATATGCAAGAATACACATATCTAAATATACATGTATGATATAAATATATATAGATAACTATATATATATATATTTATGTAAATATATATATATATATAAATAAATAAATAAAGACAAAAAAATAATAAAAAAACATCATTTTTAAGCAACCCTAGAAGTCAAAAATTTTGACTTCTGGAAGTCAAAATTTTTGACTTCCAAAACTGTCTGCCAGGCACTTTTTTGAGAAGTGAAAAAAAACAGGCTGCCAGTCAAAAAAATTGACTTCTGACTTTTGCTTAAAAAAACTTTCTTCCCGGAAGCTAAGGGCTTTGAACAGTTTTTTCAAGAAAAGTAGGGAATGGTAGTGGATGGTAGAGGCAGTTTTTTTTCTTGGTGGCACCTAGCTTTGAGCCAGTCCAAGAATTGGCTTTCTAGGCCTAGCCATGCCAGAACAGGAGGTGACGAAGAAAATTATAGAAATTCAAGAACGATCATCCACGATATGGCTTAAGGATCATCCAGGCAAACCAACCAGTTTCTCAACATTGCGCAGGATCTTTCACCTGGATGAAGAGGAGAGTTTGATTTTAGGCTTCCCGCCCGGGATTGCAGCTTTGCCCCACTGCTGAGCCCTGGCTTCAGCTTTCGCATTTTTGGAAATGCGATCCAACTGGGCAGCAGCAAATGCAAGGCTGATGCCTTTTCACGCGGTTGGCTTGAGCCATCTGTGATGGCAGGTTCTCAAGTGAAAATGCTATGCACATGAATGCACAACCAAATGCAACTCAAGTCAGACCTGTGCATGGGTAGATTTCACACCCGTAAAAGTCTTTGCTGGCTTGAGTTCCAGCTGCATATACAAATGGCCGCTCTGCATCAAGTCATCCATTTGATCACAGCGCATGTTTTTGGTGAGGCAGTCAGTTGGCATCGTTTTCGTTGCAACCCACACACATAGGTGGGATTTCCAACCAGAAGCCCTCGCTCACGCCACAACTCCTGGCCTGGCGAAGTCCAGTGAGATCGATAGCCAGTCGTTTGTCAGACACCACCGCCGCATTCACATTGGTGAGGTGGTCGGACAGGCTTCGATCTGCAATCTGTGTACCAGGCTATCGTTGTCTCGTCCGTGCGGTTGAGGTTTGCCGCCTTATTCTTGATCACTATACACCATCTGGCGCACATGCTCGCTGTCTTCGCTGCCCAACTGGACTCAGGGCTTCAGCTTGGAGGGTGCTCCTGCAGACTCGTTTGATCACTGCACTTCACCACTGCAGGAGATGGATCTTCCCATGCCCACTTTTCAGGAACTCTTTGGATGCCAACAACAGTCGACCTGACTGTGATCGGTGACCCACAGTGTGCCCTCCATCGGTCACATCCACGCTGGCTGCATGGCTGGCGTCGTTGATGCAAAGAATCACGGCATCCTCAAAAGAAAAAGCATCTGCAGGAAAATGCACTCCTTTGTCTCGGGTTTCCAAGGCATGGTTCAAAAGGCGGTTTGCGATCATCAGATCTTCCACTCTGCCTTCTGCTGCACGGCTTGGAGCTGGTTCACCTGGTACGCCATGTCTGGTCGGCAAACACGACTGTACCAGCTCAAACTTCCAACCACTGACCTCAGCTGTCCGATTTCGGACGGAGTCGCAGCTAGGCCACGCTGCTTGCAGCGTGAGGGCTCGATGTAGATCGCCTTCACCCGATCCAACACCTCTGGTGATGCGATTGTCACGCCATCGCTGGGCCACAAAGCTGGAAGATGCCGTCCTTGGTGTCTTCGGCATCTGTCATGCGAAACTTGAAACGCTTCTGCACCTCATTCATCACTGCATCCATTTCCGGTCCTCCACTCCAAAGCAAATCGTCAACATGGCTGCCAAGTAAACCCAGGACTTCTCCTTGAGGACCAGGCAGGTAGTATGCTGATGTCTCCATTGGCACACTCAGCAGCCCACACTCCAAAAGCGTATCTATAGAGCTCCTTCCAGAAACCTCTCGGAGCATCGCAAGTGCCGTAGACGCGCTTCTCGCAGATCAAAAGTGATCCTGGCGCCACACTCTCATCAGGTATGCCATCAGCTGGCAGTCGCAACCCCAGCTTCCTTTTGATGCGAGTCTCCTGGAGGAATGCAGCTGAAATGTCACCTCCTCGAAGACGTCGCTTCTTGCAGACACTGTAAGAGACGATGGTGTGGAGAAAGAGCTGGCTTGATGTGGGGCTATCAGCGCGCATCTCAGCTGATTTTCCAAGATCGCCTCGAGCCACCAATCGCGACTTGTATAGGCTGGGTTGCCGGGTCCTCTGACTTGTCTGTGTCAACCCATCTCGATGGACTGACAACCAGATCAAGATTGTCAGCCAGGAATTGATCTTGCCCTGGACCTGGAGGCAAAACATGTGCCGCTTGGAATTGCTCCCCAGCTGTTCCATTCCTTCATGCGCTTCATCAGGCGCTTCTTTTACATGGCTGTCGCTCTTCATGTAAGGTCAACTCACGGCCAGCACCAACTTGCCTCTTCTTCTTTGAGCCTTGCGGGACAAGAAAGCATCGAAGTCCCTCCTGGCCAGAAAGGCCGTGAAGCGCCGGTCTTGTCTCAGCTCGGCTTCAAAAGCTTGTTGTTGATCTTGAACAGCAGGAACGGTGGGGTGACCTTGATCGGCCACGGTGAGCATTCTGTTTCGGTCGTGGTGACCGAATATGGCGGCCATCCAAGTCATTTAAGAGCAACCGCCATCTTCAGGCATCCCAACTGTGGACTTACTGAGGCTTTGCGAAGATCTGCAAATGATTTGCAGATCTTCGCAAAGCCTCAGTAAGTCCACAGTTGGGATGCCTGAAGATGGCGGTTGCTCTGATTCAGGTTGATGTTCTTAGTCTTGCTGTTGAACTTCCATGTTGGTTTCACCGGGTTCTCCTGCGAGATCTCCGTGTGGAGGACCATTGGCAATCAAATCCAGGCCTGGTGGCGGCGGCAGCTCAGCTGGCAAGTCCTAGCCAGGGGAGCGCCAGCCTGAAAGACCTTTGAACAGGTGCCTCAGCAGACAAATCCTTCATGGGGAAGTTCAAGGTAGGATGGCTGATCATCCTCTTGTTGTAGATGTGGCAATGTGAGATCATCTGCAAAGGGCACGTCATCATCGCCTTCGTTGATCTCACGCTTCTGCTTCCCGCTCGGTCGCAACTCCAAAATTTGTTTGACCATCACTTCAGATGTCGTGGCAGGACGGATCTGGCTTTCAGCAACCACACTGGGAACCCTTGCATGGATGATCCAAAATGTAGAACGCCCTTCTTTGCCCACAATCCGAGCTGGTCCATGCCACCTTTTGCGACGGTGAAAGCAAACCAAAACACCTGGAGAATAGGGTCCGCGAAGAGGGACAGATTTGGGCAGCAATGCAGGCCTTTTGCAAACCTCATCTTGGCTGCTTGTCGGATTTCCAACTGCCTCGCAAATTCGTCCTCCGGCTCCAGAATCTCAGACTGGACACCCAGGGCATAGCTTTCAGCCTCCTCAGCGGTGATGGATGTAGAGTCGGTCGGAAGCCGACCAAACACCCTGAGCCGGTGTGAATCCATGATGGTTCACTCGGCAATTCTTCACAGTGGTGCTTTTAGCGATCGGCATCTTGATGTCATTGACGCCAATGATCTGGCGTTCTTCTATGGCGCCCTTGAGGACCTCCTTCAGCCACCTTGACGTTCAGCGCGTCCAATCTGGAAAGGGGCCTCAAGGCCTGCAAAACGCAGCTGGATGCCATGCGCTCGAAGAAGGTCATAGACCCGGCCACGATTGTGGACACCTCTGTCACATGTAAAAATGCGAGGTGGGCCGAATGGCTGAATCCATCCATTCAAGAGCATCTCAGCACAGACACGGCTCATGGGCACTCCACCTGCAGCCACCCACCATGCTTGGTGGTACAAGGTTACCACTGACAACACAGTGTGTCCGTTGCCAGCTGCATCATGGACTTCAAAGCAGCCCGCAGAGGTCTCATGATTGAACACCATCTTGTTGGTCTCCTTCACCACAAGGGCTTTCTTGACTGGCTCACGTTTCTTGCAAGCCTCGCAGGCAAAGTGTCTAACAGCTTCACAAGCCTCAGAAGAAGCACGGGCTGTGCGAAGCAGCTGCAACATCGATGAATTGGATCCGTATCCAATCATGTGGTGAAGTCTTCTGATGGCAACACGTGTTTCTCTGGGAATGCGAAGCCACTTGAACTTGCGTGCCGCTTCCAGCTCCGTCAAATCTGGCGGATTTGGAGCTTCTTCCGTGTTCTTCTGCCGCTGCAGCTCATAGCTGTCAACCCGCTCAGGCAAAATCGGGTTTCTGCTCAAATCGTCCTCGTCATAGATGTAGTCCAAACTTCCAAGTTCGCCTTCTCCATACTCAGCTTCTTCATTTGAAACTTCATGGAAGGCTGCCATGACTGTGCGGCTGTGCAAGTCGTCCATGGATGATTGCCTTGCACAAAGGGGCAGGCCAGTGCTGAGGAAGTTTGGTGCGCTTGCCACCTTCCAGGGGTTGATGCACATGTTTGCCGGAGCATCGGCGTTGAACTTGATCCTTCGCACCATTGGAGGCGGTCATGAAGCCCGTGGGCTTGTAGTGAGGAAGGCCATTCTCAGCGTCGCACAGGCCAAATTCACATTGATCTCCTCTGAATAACTCCACAGTTTCATGGCTTTCAGCGTCACATGGCCCTTCCATGACCAGCTTGTCCATGCAAAGCGTGTTCCCAAGGTCACTCGGCCATGGATTCTCCACGATGAACTTACGCGCCATGCGCTTTCTGACCATCTTTTCAATCCACTTCAGGCACGGATACCAAGCATCGCGCTGTTGCAGGATTGCGTCTCGAGTCACCTCATTCTTGGATGAGACGACTCGATCCAAGATCCCCACGGGCCACAAACTGCATGCAAAGGTCACGCAGTAGGGGTCTTGCTCATCAATGTGCGCTTCAATCTCACGACGCACCTTCAATTCGAGCAAGTCCGTGCCATCCAACTTGATGTCAATTGGTGCATCAGGAACACTTTGCATCCACGAGGAAGTGGAGTTCGAGCCTTCCGGCCCTTCAATGTTGCCCATAGGCTGACATCTCCTGCATGAATCTCCTGAACTGGCTGTTCCAGGAATTTGCGCTGGCCCTTGGTCATGGTTTTGCGCATCTCATCTTCCACGGCCACGTATGACTCGTGCTGAAGTTGTAGATCTTGTGTCACATTTTGACATCCCTGAGCTACAGACAAATCCAAGTCCAAGTCTGCGCCCAAAGATGCCAGCCGTTGCTCTGAATAAGGTCCATACGCTGGTAATGACAAAGGTTCTGGTGTTGTAGTGATTGCTTCTTTGATGTCATGGTCATGGGTCTCAATGCAGCCCATGATTGCCAGATGCTTTGGGAGCAATCGCACGCCCAAGAGGCCATTGATGTTGGTGACAATGAGCTCGGCATTGAGGGTCGTGCTGAAGACGCGGTCATTGTCTCCCAAAGTCACCACCAGCCCAAGCTTGAGCTGGTCAGATATTGACAGCAAGAGTGCGCATCACTGTCCTCCAACTCAATGCTGTCGATCTCGCCAACGGCCTTTCCATCTGCAATCTCACAGCAAAGGTCCAGACTTCTGGTGCCCTTGGTGTTGATGGCGCCGCTAATTCCACGAAATCCTCCTCCATGATCTGGCTCCAATGGGTAGTGGTGCTGATCCACGGTGTCCATGTAACGACGCAACCACTTTTCACCATGGCACGTCTTGTTGCAGCCAGAGTCCAAGATGGCAACCAAATCCATTTCAGATCCTCCACCAGAAGTTGCCATCTAGCCAAAATGTGGATTGGTCTTGCGCTGGATGTAGTTGACAAACTCTTTCAACTTGCGGTTGTTTGTTGGTGTCGCTCTGAGCCATGCACCATTGCACATACTTGGGTTCGTTCTCCAAGACGTCCTTGAAGGTACGGCCACGAAACTCGCCAGAGGACACCTGCTTGTTGTCCTTGTTGTCCAAGGCAAGGTCATAGGAGCTTGCTCTGGCAGGTGCTGCATCGACAACCATCGTCGCACTGACAGCATCTAAGATGCGATGCATTGCAGCAGAAGACATCTGCTGGCAGCCGTCTTCATCGGCTTTCACACGTGCGACAAGCAAGCAAGTTCTGAAGATCTCTTGCCCCTGCTCAATGGAAAACAATTCCAGTGGTCGTGCTTCATCAGGTCTTGCAGATGTAGTCGAAGTGGAACTTCGCGCAATGCCTGGTCTATTGTGGGCGTAGTAGCCAGTTGCAACCTTGCCACAGCTAGTGCAAGTGTTTCGCTATTGATGCCCGTTCGATCCTTTCCAGCTGATACGGGGATGTGAGCATGCAGCTTGCTGAGCATCTTTCTGGGTATTCTGTGATGCAATGGCACTGGCATCCTTTGCAGCACGTTTGAGAACAAGGCCACCGTCCTTGCAAGTCTCCATCTCGATGTGCTGATTCGTTCCCTTCCGGGTGATGTTCTTGTGTGGACATTCAGGTCGTCCACCAGGCTGCTCAGGTCGTCCACCAGGCTGCATAGGTGCGGGTGCTGGCACTGAAGAAGGAGCCAATGCCTTTGGAGAAGGCGCAGGCAGGGCCAATGGAATCGGCTGCAGCTCTGGTCTGAAACCTGCAAGCATGTTTTCATGCCATCGTTTGAAATTGGCTTCATCTTTGGCGTTGGCAAGAGGATGTCCTGGATGGAATTCACCAACGCTCCATTGAGGCTTCAGCATAATGTGGGTGGTCTGTCATTCAGCTGATCTCGTCGTCGTTCTTGCAGGGCCTCAATTGGTGGCAGCACATGTTGTGGGTTGATAACATGCACATTCAGTGGGACATGGGTAGCTGTTGCAATGCCCTCACCATCAACTTCCATGTCAAGGTCGCCCAACTGATGCAGGGCAGCATGAACAACTTGAGTTGAGCCCGGTCCAAGAGCCTCCAGCAAAAGTCGGTGTCACGTTCATTGGATGTCATTGGGACACCAGGACCCTCGGTGGGCGAGTCAGTCACCAAAACAGGTGAACTGGGCACAAGCTCATTCTTGTCGCGCTGCAAAAAGCCAGGTTCATATTCTCCTTCAGGACCTCTTGAATCTGCTTCTGACGTGGGACTGTAACTGTAAGTCTTAGGTCCATACGCCTTGTTGGCATCACGTGCAGCACTTCGTCCACGAACAGGTTCTTCCATGTGGGGTCAATGCTGCTGGACGGCTTCGAGCTGCAGCTGCCACAATTCCGGTCAGGCTCTGAGCAAATGTCTGAGCACTGGTCATAGATGAAGATGCCATAGAGCTCTGATGCAATGTCTCCGCCGTCAAAGATGTAGGAGGTGGCGCACAAACGCCCTTGGCTTTGGCTTTCGGTCTGGCGCCCTTCACTACCAACTTGTCTTCATCAGGCTCTTGCTTGGTGGCCGCATAGCTCCATCCGTCTTCGGTCCCAGGATCGCCACGGTGCGAGAAGTACACCACCCACCAGACTTCCCAGCATGGGATTGACTTGGCTTCGTTGAATTGCTGGCACCAGATGATTTCTTTGAAGCACCTTTTCTGTTGCCCTTCGGACACATGGCATCACCACTCCAATGTCCTTTGGCACCACAGCGACGGCGCTCGGTTCTGGCTTTCATCTGGGCTAGTCGTTCTTTGCGTTCCTGGAATGGCACACTGCCGCTGATGTCAAACTGACGTTGGGCTTGGAATCCTCCGTGGCCTTTTCCTTTTCCATGACCTCTCGAAAGGTAAGCTTCATGCTCCAATTGCAATGACTCAGCCGCCAATGCACAGGCCTCTTCGTTCTGCAAATCCAGCCCATTCTCACGCAGCAGTGCAAAGTTCATCACCATGAATCCTTCATCATCGTCATCCATGGTGTCCTCATATTGTAGCTCCGCCGTATACCCAAGCACCTCCTCATCGACAGGGACGTAGGGCTCATCTTCCAATATGGCAGAGAATCCAGTTAAGGATTGAGCCGCAACTTCCCAGTCCTCGTTGTATACAGCAAGGTCTTCAGAGTAAAATCCCCTGTGACGCACCTTTGTGACGTGTTTGGAAGCGCCAACCTTTGGAACCCTTCGCCTTGCCACCACCAGTCCTCCGCTCACGCTCATGGATTGATGGATGCTGCGAAAGAAGCTCTGTCGCCACACTGTCCGTAGTCACACGACCTTGGAGCACAGTTCGAATCATCAGACTCTGATCCTCCGACAAGCCGCTGTTGGAAAGAGTCATCTCCGCCAGCAAAATGTTTGGCACCTTCAGCTCATCATCCAAGCTCTGCAAGGCATGCCACCAAGCTGTCCGCCTGGCCACATAGGAGCTCATTGTTTCGCCATGTTGACGAGCCAACATTCCACCTTCTCTGGAACCTGCAGTGTCAAGCTCTCTCGCCTGCTGCTCTTTCCGGGGCTTCAAGTTGGAGTTCAGGTCTTCAACAAAGTGGTGGGACCAGCTGATGAGGACAAAACTGAAATGTCCACCTGCTGCGCAAGTCTAAGAGCAGGACCACGAAGCCCCTCCACAAGACGCAGTCCAAGTGGACCTATCTTGGCAACCTCCTCCTTTGACATCTCAGCTTCCTTCGCCATCTTTGTGCGAACTCGCCCTTCGTATTCTTGTAGTGCACTGGGGATCCCATCAAAACGAGGTATGCCAACCTTGCCCTCTGTGTTCTGGTTTTCCACCGCTGCAGTCATCTGAGAACCTTCAGGTCGCCATCTCAGATTTTCCAGTAGCGCCGCCATTGCGCTACCAGTAGGGTCGTCCGGTAGGGTTGCCGCCTTTAGCGGCTCCGCTGCCAGTTTGGAACCCTAATCTTCCTAGAAGCTCGTTTCTAGAAGCTCAAAATTGAGAAGCTCAAATTTAAGGCTGGCAGCGCTAAATTCGAGCTTCTAGCAAAAACTAGNAAGCTCAAAATTGAGAAGCTCAAATTTAAGGCTGGCAGCGCTAAATTCGAGCTTCTAGCAAAAACTAGCTAGAAGCTTTAATTTAGAGCTTCTAGGACTCCAGAAGCTTTAAATTAGAGCTTCTAGAAGCTCTAATTTAAAGCTTCTCCAGACTATGTTTTCTTCATGTTTTTGCATGTTTTAAGTAACATCATGTTCATCATGTTGTAAAGCAACAGCATCTTTTTTTGTCAGCAGACCTGAAAGTCTTGGAGCTCATTGGCTCTCACACAAGCCTGTCTCAGGCTTTCTTTAGGCTTCCCTTTCAGCTTTTGNCAGCATCTTTTTTTGTCAGCAGACCTGAAAGTCTTGGAGCTCATTGGCTCTCACACAAGCCTGTCTCAGGCTTTCTTTAGGCTTCCCTTTCAGCTTTTGCAAGCTTTGCTTCCATAGCCTTTTGCAAGCTCCAAGTCTCTGTGCTGTTTGCCCACCTCAACAAGACTGATTCACTTT
>BGPT01000275.1:312629-357866 GCA_003297045.1 Symbiodinium sp. clade C Y103
CAGGCTCAGCCTCTGCAGGCTCAGCCTCTGCAGGCTCAGCCTCTGCAGGCTCCCCAGCTGCTGCCCTTTTTTTGGGAGTTGGCTGCTCCAGTTTCACCCTTGCTGCAGGCCTTTTCATCTCTAACCCGATGCCTGCAAACCCTTTTCCTTGAGGCCAAAAAAGGGACGTCTTAAAAACCACTGGTCAAACGAATTTTCAGAATTTCAGACAAAAAAGTCTGAACTTCAGACTTTCAGACTTTCAGACTTTTGCTTTCTATCTATTTTTAAATTAGTTTTAAATTAAAAGCTCAAAAGCCTGAAAGTCTGAAAATCTGAAAGTCTGAAGTTCAGACTTTTTTGTCTGAAAGTTGGAGCTGGAAAAAAAAACCGTGGGGTGAAAAAAACAATTTTGTGGGCTTACAATTCCCTTGAACTTTTTTTAAGCCTTTTGCAGGCTTTTAAAACATTGGAACCAAATGGGAAACCCTTACCCAAACCACCTATTGGGGAAAGTTACCATCCCTACCTTAAATTTGTGACAGCCCATACCATGTTATTTTTTGGGGTGTTTGGTTCACCAGCCCAACCCTGTTCCCTTTGCAGCAGCTCTTTTTTTCAAAAACTCTCACTGGTCTGTGCCAGGAAGCTGCAGTGTTTGCAGCTGTCCCAGGCTACATCTTCAAGCCTTTCTCCAGCCTTTGCAGGCTACTTTTCTTCTCTTAGCTTTTTCAAGCTGTTGCCTCCACAGCAACAGGCCCCAGACCAGGCCCTTTTGAGCCATCACTGGCTGGTCCTGAGCCTGGAGGTCCATCAGGGCCTCCACCCCCAGGACCATCACTATCATCATCTCTGTATCTCCTGTCCTTTTTGCTTCTTCTTCTTTTTTTATTTTTCTTTTTTTACTTTTTTCAGCCTCTGCAGGCTCCTCCTTCACCTCCTCCATGTCTTCATCTTCATCCTCTTCCTCCTCCACCTTTGCAGGCTCTCCAGCCANTTTTTTTACTTTTTTCAGCCTCTGCAGGCTCCTCCTTCACCTCCTCCATGTCTTCATCTTCATCCTCTTCCTCCTCCACCTTTGCAGGCTCTCCAGCCATCACTGGCTTGTCAGGAACCAAGGAATGCTGGGGGGGATCCCTTGGTGTTCCTTTCCACACTCTTTTCCTTGAGCCATCCCTGGCTTTAGCAGACCCTGAGACATGCAAGGAACTGCTACTTTCACTGTCTGTTTCTGCAGCCTTTGCAGGCTCTTTTTTTTCAGAAGGNTGAGCCATCCCTGGCTTTAGCAGACCCTGAGACATGCAAGGAACTGCTACTTTCACTGTCTGTTTCTGCAGCCTTTGCAGGCTCTTTTTTTTCAGAAGGCAGTTCTGATTCTGATGAAGCTTCATCAATCTCTTTCATCTGCTTGATGAGCTCCTTCATCTTCAGCTTTACATCCTTGTTCATTTTAGCCTTCACAGGCTGCAGGTGGGCAGGTGGGGTTTCACCCCTCCTTTCCATCCACCTTCTTTCCATCCTCCTGCAGGATGACCCAAAGCCTCTGGTCCCTGGGTTTTCTCTCTCCAACATAGGGCTGGTACCAGCCTTCCCCTGACCTCCACCTCCAAGGCTGGTCATCCCTTCCACCTGTACAGCCTGTGGAACTNTCTCTCCAACATAGGGCTGGTACCAGCCTTCCCCTGACCTCCACCTCCAAGGCTGGTCATCCCTTCCACCTGTACAGCCTGTGGAACTGCTTGAAGGGGTGGGCCACTCAGAGCCTGTTCCAGGCTGCCAATCCTGCCAAGCAGAGCCTGTTCCAGGCTGTTGCTGCCAAGCAGAGCCTATTCCAGGCTGTTGCTGCCAAGCAGAGCCTATTCCAGGCTGTTGCTGCCAAGCAGAGCCTATTCCAGGCTGATGTTGGGAGTGCCACAGTGCTTCCATGTCCAAAGGCTGGGCAACTGTTGCACTCCATGNTTCCAGGCTGTTGCTGCCAAGCAGAGCCTATTCCAGGCTGATGTTGGGAGTGCCACAGTGCTTCCATGTCCAAAGGCTGGGCAACTGTTGCACTCCATGCTGGCTCCTCCCTACTGGTCTGCCATAGCTGGGTGGCAGGATTCCAAATAGGGGGCCATTCCTGGATATCTGTCATCATTTGTGACACAGCACTGACATATGCAGCCATTGCTGGCTCTGTGGCAAATGCAAACTCTATGGTTTGCAGCTCCCAAGGCTCCAGCTCTTCAAACCAGCCATCTGGGTGCACATAGTAGTACTGCCCAGACCAAGTCCTCAGATGCCACCAAGGCAGCCTTGCAGCCATCACTGGCCCTGTTGCAAGAGAAAAAAAAGCAGCCATTGCTGGCTTCCAAGCCATTGCTGGCTGAGCCACTAGCAAGAGCTAGCAGCACAAAAGCCATTTGCTGGCTTCCCATGGCAGCAGGGGCACCACAGCTTGTGTGTGGGCAAGGTGCAGGTGCAAAAGATTGCAAATTAAGGCGAGTTGTGAGAGGAGGTGTGATTAATGTTTCTAATTTGTTGTGTGTGTGTGTGTGTTGTGTGCTTTTGTGATTTGTGTATGGCATTGTGTTGTTGCTCCTGCATATTTGAACATGTCAAATTCTATGTGTGAATTGCTACTCCAGTTTGATGTTTCTGTTGAATTTGCTCCTAGTTGCTTCTAGTGTGTGTTGTGTCTGTGTGTGTGTGTGTTTGTGTCTGTGTGTGTGTTTGTGCTGTCTACTTGCATTTGCTTTTGTGCTCAAGTGCACAGTTCTGTTTTGAGCCACATGCAGCAGAGTTGCACATTTATGCACTGCCACCTGCTTCCCTCCCATGTCTACAGAGGCTGCTGCAGCAAAGCTGCCACATTTTTCCGAAAAAATGCCAAGAGGTCTTGGTCAGCCTTTTGCAAGCTCCTTGGTGTTTTACCAAAAATTTCAGCCTTTCCCAGGCTTCACACACACACAGCTGTCTCCAGCTTAGAGGTGGCAAGATTACCTAGGTTCTTTCAGCTTTACCCAAGCTTCACAAAGACTACAGCCTATAGCTGTCTCCAGCTTCTAAACATAAAGCCTTGACAGCCTTCCACAGGCTTTCCATTTTATGAGCTGTTCCCAGCTTCCAAAAGCTCATTCTTGTAGTGAACCAAGCTTGCCTTTGTCATATTTTCTTCCTGTGCCTTTGCAAACACTTTGTTCATCACCATGTCCTGCTACTGGCCTGCTGCCAGCTGGACATTGACTAGGCAATATGGTTTGCCAGCCATCTCTGGCTTTGCATTGATGTAGGCTTTCTGGGAAGCCTTTGTTTCCTTGATGAAACCAAAGCTTTTTGACACTACNTAGGCAATATGGTTTGCCAGCCATCTCTGGCTTTGCATTGATGTAGGCTTTCTGGGAAGCCTTTGTTTCCTTGATGAAACCAAAGCTTTTTGACACTACACAAGGCTCTTTCTTTCTAGCCTTTGCAGGCTTCTTTGCCACTGCTTTACATGCAGCTGGCCTTTTGCAAGCACCATGGGAAGCAGGCTTCTTTGCTATGCCTGCCTTTCCAGCCTTTGCAGGC
Source organism: Symbiodinium sp. clade C Y103 (assembly GCA_003297045.1). Taxonomy (NCBI): domain Eukaryota; class Dinophyceae; order Suessiales; family Symbiodiniaceae; genus Cladocopium; species Cladocopium sp. clade C. The sequence continues at coordinate 316,158 of BGPT01000275.1, forward strand.
TCAGGTGCCTCTCCTGAAAACATATCAGGTGCCACAAGGCCACCACTGGAACCACTGGAAACAGACACTAGGTNGCCTTTGCAGGCTCAGGTGCCTCTCCTGAAAACATATCAGGTGCCACAAGGCCACCACTGGAACCACTGGAAACAGACACTAGGTCACAGCTTTGTGATTTTTTACTTCCAGGGGTGTCAAAAGCAAAGCATATAGCCTTTGCAGGCTTTGGCACCTCTGTTTGGTCCAATGCTTTGTCATGCACAGGTTGTTTGCTTCTCAGCCTTTTCACAGGCTTTTCCTTAGCTTTCTCAAGCTCTCCTTCTGCAGGCATTTTCATGCTGCTGCTGCTACTGCTTGGTTTGATCCCCTGGTCATCCTTTTGCAGGATTGCCTTGAACAAGGCCATGAGGACTGGGTCTGTTCTTTCACCAGTCTTCATATTTCTTTTTTTTCTAAGCAGCCAAGCTTTGTATTCATGCAGATTGTTGACAATTGCTTTTGTCTCATGGCCTTCCAGCCTTCCACAGGCTTCTGAAAAGGCTTTCCTCTCATCTGCTTTCTTGTTGCTTGTGGCTGGGTACCACAAACACAAGAAGTTTGACAGCCTCTTNATCTGCTTTCTTGTTGCTTGTGGCTGGGTACCACAAACACAAGAAGTTTGACAGCCTCTTGCAGGCTTTCTCTGGATCTGCTGGGAAATCTTCAAGTGTGCAATCAGGTATGCAGCCTTTGACCAATGCTGCCAGCTGCTTGGTTTTGTCTTGTTTTAGCCTTTCCCCAGGCTCCACAGGCAACAGCTTAGCCATGGCGATGGAATTAGCTGGCAGCTGTATATAAGCAAACCTGAAGTCTGTGCAACCATCATACATGTTCACATAACTATGGTTCCCTTGCCAACCANGGCCATGGCGATGGAATTAGCTGGCAGCTGTATATAAGCAAACCTGAAGTCTGTGCAACCATCATACATGTTCACATAACTATGGTTCCCTTGCCAACCGTATATATATATATATATATATATGCATGTTTATATGCTCATATATCTTGTCCATGTCTTTGGTTCAAAAGGGGCTGCAGTACATGCAGTAAAAATAGGGCTTCTAGAAGCTCATTTGGGAAGCTCTATTTTAGAGCTTCTAAGGTTGTTTTTTATCAAAAATCTTGGAAGCTCAAATTTAAGGCAGCTGCCTTAAATTTGAGTTGCCAGCCCTGTTTGAGAAGCTCTAATTTAGAGCTGCCAGCTCTAATTTAAAGCTGCCAGCCTTAAATTAGAGCTTCCCAAATGAGCTTCTAGGACCCTNGCTGCCAGCTCTAATTTAAAGCTGCCAGCCTTAAATTAGAGCTTCCCAAATGAGCTTCTAGGACCCTAGAATGCCAAATTAGAGCTGCCAGCTCTAAAAAAAAACTTCTAGGAAAATTAGGGAAATGCGATCCAACTGGGCGGCAGCAAATGCAAGGCTGATGCCTTTTCACGCGGTTGGCTTGAGCCATTGGTGATGGCAGGATCTCAAGTGAAAATGCTATGCACATGAAAGAACAACCAAATGCAACTCAAGTCAGACCTGTGCATGGGTAGATTTCACACATTCGATTTCAGAATTTTGTCGACCACGGAAATTTGGCGAAGATGATGAGGTGATAACGATCACAGTCTGAACAACAGCAGCAGTGTTTTGCGGGCTGAGGCATGAATGCTTTGGGATTCGAGTTGTCGACCATCTTTTACGGAGCTTTCATGAGGTGCCGCAAAAACGTTGGGAAGCAAACCTAGGATGGGTTTTGTCGGAGATGTGGTACAGTTTTTTGCGCCCTTGACACAACTGTAAACAGCAAAGCCAAAAACCCGATTTTGAGCCGCCAGTCTCTTGACAAGCAAATTCTCAAAAGCACGCCCAGAGCCATGCACTTATGTTGCAGTGCTTGCATACTTGCACACTCTGTTGCAGGTGGTATGCCACTTTGATGCCAACTGCCACAGTGTTCCGTTTCTGGGATGCACTCCTCTTCCAGTCCACCAATCCAAAGACACAGTCCTTGGTTGGGATGCCTGGGATGTCTGGGACGTCTGGGACGGAGATTGAAACGGGGCGATGGAGCCCGAAGTTCAGATTTGAATCCCGTCGAAAGACATTGAAATGTTTCACCATCAAGCTCCTGGTCGTGCCTGTAAGTCTCTTCTATAAATGCTTTGTCAGCGAAAGGCGAGGAGCTTCTACTCCAGCTTGCAACTGCCAGAGAATTGAATGGTATTTGAAGCCCGATCAGACCAGCACTTCCCATGGGTGCAATGCACGTCTTCACCACATTTAAGCGTATTTTACAGTATTGTGAGGGTGATGCATGAATTCATAATAACTCACCATATCTCAGCGACTTGTCATTTGTTAGTTCATTGCTTGCGGATTGTCAGGGTGGCCGGGACTACCTCATCGACTTGGCCTTTGCCACACTGCAAGTCAAGCGAAATGAGCTCATGGAATGCGAGAGCGCTGCAGAAATGCCACTTAATTTTAAACTGTGGTCGCTGTGATTTGGAGTCATGTTGCAGAAAGGGCAGCATGTTTTAACATGTATTCGCTAGGGTTTCCCACATGTTTCTTCCATGAACGGAAGAGACGGACAATGACGAGCGCGGTGCTGTGCCCGTCTTGAGGAAGGGGGTGGTGCTGGGTTTCCTGGGTTCTTTGCGCCGGGCTCAGATTGGTGCGAAACGTTGCCTTCACAAAGGACTTGCCGCAGCACTTTTCCTGTGATATGATAAGTTTTTGATGTCTGTGTGCATTTATTCTTCATGGCATTTGTATAACTTTGCTTTCATGAACATTCGCGCAGGTACGACACTACAACTGTGATTGATCTCGTTCACGCAGCAGATTTGTACCTCTGGGGCGGTGCTGGCTTCAGCAGCGGCAAAGTTTCGTACCTGTGGACCCAGAGAGATGAGATGTTCAAAGGCCAGAGGTGAGCTGAAAGAATTGCGCGAAAGAAGTGTGTTTTGCGAATTGTCTAAAGAAGCTTCTTTCAGCATAGGTATCCGATACTTGCGAATGTGGAACGAAATCCAATAGCCTCAGTGTGGAACACATCGCCATTTTTGTGCATCTGAGAAAATGTTGAAAAACCATTTCATTCGCAGCTCGAGAGGCATCAACCAGACCACAAAGTGGCAGAACCAGATCCTTCATCGACTTGCTTTTGAAGGGCAAGTCAGGCTCGGGACTCTAATGTTCTGCAATGTTCACATTCACTTTTAATCCCCATCGCAATAATGTACGCCAACCGTTTTTTCCCCGTTCTTGTTTCACTCCTAATTATTTGACTTCAAAGATGTGAATTAAAATCCCGAAGGATCAGAATGCATCGATTTCTTTATAAACCCCTTCTCTGAATCGCGCAAACAGGGCAGACTTGAACCACCTCGGTCCACCTTAAAGTAACTTACTTTTGCTATCTCAGCCCTTTGCTATCTCAACCCTGTTGAAAGACCAAACTTATAGTGGCGGCCCCTAATCTTTGGGACCGTCCTAAAAATCGAAAGAAAATGCAATTCTAACTTTAACTTTGAACCAATTAAGATTCCATTTCAATTTCAAACGCAAGAGCTTTGAGCCAATTCTCATTTAATTTCAATGAAACGTATGTACCTGCTTTCAATTCGGCATTTGTTTGGCAATACTAAAATGCAAAAGCTTTCCCAGCACGTACTCGTTTTGAAGCAGGCAATTCGTTCGGCAACACTGGACGTGTACTTATGCTTTCGCTTTCAATTAGGCAATTTTTTTGGCAATAGTAGAAATGACCCAAAATGCCATCATGTATTCATCTCCAATGAGGCAATTTGTTTGGCAATAACAAGAATGTCCCAACTTTCAATTCGGCAATTTGTTCGGCAATGCTAAATGTTTTTTTCTCCCCAAAGTATGATTTTCCCGGACCAGCAAACGAGCAGAAAAAAAGGTTGTTTTGGTCAATGATCCTGTTTTCAGCCAATCGACATATTTTGGGGTCAGATCGGGCAATTCAACCCAAACGACCCAAAATGGCTGAAATCAAAATTTCTGTGTGTTTCTGTGGTTTCCCATCCCATAACTTCACTTTCCTGCACCATAGCTAGACTTGTGGCTCTGTTTGACCCCTGACGTGTTTGAATCCATGCGGCCTGCAGTTTCAGGCCTGAGCCCTCGCTCTGCCTTTTTTCTTGATTCTTTGCAGGGTTGGTGCATTGTTCAGGGATTGGACACCAATTGGCATCAATCTTAATGCTGTATGAAGTTTGAAATATTTTGGTTAGATTCTGGCTCGCAAAGCTGTACCATCCGAGACAGGTGTGTGTGTGTGTGTTTGTGTTTGTGTGACTTCACGCATACAACTACTTAAACGGCGTTATTCAAAACACCAAGGCAGAAATGTAAAACACGTATGATTCACACGTGTTCACGCCGCATGTTTGGTGATGATTTGGGACCACAACTCCCAGTAAAACAACAAATCGTCAATTTTCGTTTTTTTTTTTCGGGACCAAAACTACCCCGCAAAACGGGCGCAAAAACCCGCAAGCAGCACGCAAATACCCGCAAAAAACCGCAAATCAGGTTTTCTGCCCTGATATGTTTTGACAAATGTATTTTATCGCAGCAAAGCTGGGTTAAAACGGCAAAATTCTTTAGAGTGGGTCAGCCACTCGCAGACACACCAAGAGGTTGATTGCTGACCGCATAGCTGTAGCCATTCTTGGGATGCTGTTCAACACACTTAGTGGATCAGATTTTTCATGAGGCCCGGTTCTACATTTGAGCAGAGGGTTTGGAAGTGCTTTTCAAGTATGGGTATCTTAAGATGATTTTCTTTGGCATGGCCCAGTGACTGAAGCTGGGGGTGTTGGCAACACGAAGATCACATCGGAAGATGTTCACTGTTGTCACGTTCATGTCACCCCCTGCTTTATATAACAACACAAAAATGTTTGCACAATACCAAAAAAAAAGTTGGGTGGTTTGATGTGATGTGGCAAGAGACTCTACGTGTGGAAATAAAACCGGGCAGAAAAAGTTGAGATCGGGCAGAAATGGCCCAAATCGGGCAGAACTACCATCATTTTCTGAAACGGGCAGAAAACAAAAACGACCAAAATTTAATCGTTGTTTGATGGTACAGGTTATTCCCCAAAAGTATGATTGGCTTCAACATGGTTTTGGGATGTTTTGGGTACTAGTATATTTGAGGGGGGGTGATTAGTATCATGTAAACATTTGATTGGTCGGAGATGCAGCCTGCGGCAAATTCCATTTGGATTGTTTCATGATCGTTTCATGGTACTTGGCTGAGCCGATTGTGGGTTGCTGGTCTATCATTTTTTCACTGAGACTTGTTTGACTTGGGGTAGAGTCCCATCAGGGATAAGTTCCTACTACACGCACACATATATATTATATGTACGATGATGTATTCTTTGACCGTTGACCATTTTGTTTCATTTCAGATTGAAAGCACTCTCCCAGAAGATTATCTCAAACTCTTTCTTGTGGGAGTTCATGATGATTTTTTTTGAATTTAAACAAATGTTTCCCCAAACAGCGTGGCCACACTGAGGGGGTCTTGTACGGTAGGAGTAAAGGCCTGGTTCAGTCGAGGTGCGCGCCATTTTTCTTGTAAATTTCCATATAATGTGTTTCATCCTTTCGTTTCGACTGCGCAGGCTCGCACAGATTTGCGGCTGGATTTTCGTCATGTCGAAAGGTGTCGTTTTACCAGCGTGCCGTGCTCGTTTTTTGAGCCATGTCCATTTCGTGTGGCAGGCGTGGGACATCCGAGACATTTGGAGGTCTGAAACGTCGTTTTGTGTGGTGTGGCAGGCGTGGGACATTTTGCACGTTGCTAAAACGTTGGCAGGTGTGGCTCAGAACCCAGAGCCTCCAATAGTCCTTATTTAAGAATAGTCCTGAAATAAGGGTTATTTTCTGTTCTTAAATAAGGACTATCGCAGTAACTTTAATAGTCCTTATTTAAGAACTAGTTTTTTGGTGCTTTTTTGGTGATATAATTTCTAAGTTAGTGACAAAAGTGCCATGTGAAAACTATTGAATGATCATGTTGAATTTTGCTTCTGGCTTTGGACTATCTTGTCAAGAGTTTATAAATGCTTACTTTTCCAATTGCTTCAATCAAATTAGAAATCAAAAGTGCTTGGAAAGTATATGTGGCAAAACTTGGAATGTTGAAACAAACAATTGTGTCCAATGCACATTTTTCGAAAAACTTCTAATGCTCCTTTGGATTTAGAAAAATAAATCCGTTTGTCAAAAGGCCCTCTTCAGAGGACATACTTTGAAGCAACATGTGGCATGCAAGAATCTCCTCTGAGGAGATCATTGTCCAAAAGTCTCTTGACTCCTCGAAGAAGAAGCTGTCCTGCCCAGGGCATTGTGGCATTGCACAGCACCAGACTTGAAAGCAGCAATGCACTTACCCCAAGGACTTACACAGAATCAGGGGACTTCTTTTGCTTAAGAACCTTTTTGTGTTGTCAATGTCCTGGTGCATCATCTTGGAAGATGCTTTCAGGCTTGAAAAGTCAGGCAGCAAAAAATTGCAGCTACTATACATGTATCATTGGTGTCCAAGAGCAGAACCTGCACAATGCCCCTGGAAAGGATATATACAGATTCACATTTGCTTTGCCTTTTGGCACTTCTTGTGTGAACTTCTGAATTTGCTTCTCTTCTTCAAGCTGTTGAGCCTCAAATTTTTCAAAACCTTCTGGATGTGCCTGCACTTGTAGTATAGCTTCCATTGCTGGATTGTCCACACCACCCTCCAGAACCCAGCCACCCATGTTCTTTCAAAGAGAAGGCTGCCACTTCTCCATTGCTCAATAAATATGGCAGGCATTTTGTGGCTTGATGCATGGAGCNAGAACCCAGCCACCCATGTTCTTTCAAAGAGAAGGCTGCCACTTCTCCATTGCTCAATAAATATGGCAGGCATTTTGTGGCTTGATGCATGGAGCCAAACCTGAAGCTGATCTTTGACTGCTACACATGCTTGGGCAAATTAATGTTGCTGTTCAAATTTCTCATGTCTGCTTAAGATAGTAGCAATTATTCCTATACCATCCCCAACACAAAACCTGCCAGCCTGCAGCTTGATCCAATCTGTGAGCTGTAGTGCAGGATCCACACAAGTCTCTGCAGCAGGGTCTGGCCTCAGTGCATCAAGGGCAAGAAGAACATGACTGTGTGAATGATGGGATGCAGCTGAACATGGGCAGCTTGTGCAAATCATACTTGGTACTTTCCAATAATATCCAAAAACCATCTCTCCTGAGGAGATTGACATCATTTCACCTCCTCTGAGGAGGTACACAACAGCAGCAGAAACCAGGAAGAACTTGGAAGAACTGCTGATGATTGGTCTGCTGTTAGCATTGTCCAGTCAGAAACCAGGAAGAACTTGGCTGATGGGTCCTTCCAGGGAAAACAAGAAAACATGTAATGAGAGGCAACTTTTTTTCCATCTTCTGCTCACCAGCTCGACTGCAGCCTCACTGCAAAGCTCAAAACCGCTATATCCTTCTTTGCACCCTATATATCCTATATATGTGTATATGTATTATATAACTATATATGGTAAAGTTTATGTCAACTCCATGTATGTGTGGAAGTGTTGCTACAACATATGTATAGTCAGAGTTTAGAGAAGGGTTTCCCCTCCAAGGAGCTTAGCCTTCAAGGAGAGCTTGGATTCTCCTTTTAAAAGCTTTCAGCCCATCTAGGTGCTGGCTTCCTTTTTCCTTCCAGTCTGCCAACTTTTGACAGATGGCCTTGGCCTTTGCCTGGTCCATGTTGCTGGAAATTTCCATCTTGGAAGCAGCAAGGTCACTTCTCAAATCATCAAGGGCATTGCCCACCCGGTTCAAACCATCCTGAAAATCATCCAATTTTTTTTCCATGTCCTTGCCAGGGTTCTGGTGCTCAGCCTTGAGATCCTTCCAGAGACTGATGATAGCCTCATATTCTTTGGCGACCTTGGTCTTGGCATCGTCCACCATTTTCCATGAGCCCAGGCACTCAGCATAGGGTTCTAGCTTGATCTGTGGATCTTTGTTGCCCAAAGCCAAGTTCATCTTGCTGACATGATTGTCTGCTGCATCAACCCTGACCTCAGATTTCTCCATCTCTGCTCCCTTGGTCTTAGCTTGCTCCGGTCGGTGAATGTAGTAGTACTTGTTCAACAAAGGGTTGGTGGGATGTTCCTTCTTCAGTGGTGGATCCTGCTGGGTGGTGATCCCCTCCCTTTCATAGCATTCTTTGAGCAAATCTTCAATCACCTTGATCCTGTCAGCAGGCTGTAGATCATTCCAGCTCCAGCCATGGTGCTTCAAGATCTCAGCAGCTGACCTGAGGTGAAAATGTAAATTGCATGATGCTTTAGAATGCTGGTGCCAGACTAATGTAAATATCTTGGTGGAGCAAGACTATCTGCATATATCTATCCATCTATCTATATGTATGGATATATAGGATAGATATTCAAGTTGATGGATGTACATAATATAAATGTATGTATGTATATATCTATATGATATGTGGCTAGCTACAGGATCTCTTCAAAGAAAATTGATTACTATGTGCATCACTCCTCAGAGGAGTTGCCCAAGTGTTATGTATCACCCATAGGATGTTTCTAGTGGAAACAGTAAACATACTTGACAAACACCTAGAGACATGTAACCTTCAATAACTTCTGAGGAAGTTTCCTTACTGGATGCGCTGGATTCTGTAGCGCTGAGCATCTGCTGAAGGCTGCCCTTGATCCCACCTGCAGCCATGTACTTGGCCACAAGGCCCCTCTTCTCATCTGCCGGCAAGGAGTTGTATTTCTGCAGCGTGAGGGCTGCAATGGCATTGAAGATCAAAACTCAGTGGGTTCCATGCAGGTTGGATTGGAACACTATCATGATGAAAATATAAATGGATTTGGATGTTGATACTCAGATGCAAATTCAATATATATATATATAGGTTGAATTGATTACACCTTTGATTCCCCATTGAGATATATATATATATATCTATATAAATCAATGTAGATATAAATATAAAATTTCTTTTTCTTCTAACCACTCTCCTCCAAGACCATTTGAGCACCCTGAGCTTGTGGATCCTTTGGGTTCTTGGCTTTGTACTTGAGGCCAGTGATGAACTTGGAAACTTCTGCTCTAGTTACATCAGTGGAACCATCCACAGGCTCAACTTCTGAAGGTTGGCTAGCAGCCTTAGCCTTAGCTTTGACCTTACCTTTCACCTTGGCCTTAGTCTTGGGCACAGCAGTGGACTTGCTCTTTGCCATGATGGCAGCAACATGAATATGGTACTTGAACCAATACCAGCTTTGCAAAGATACATAATTCAGTCACCAAGATCACAAGAAAGAGGATTCACATCACTGCTGAGTTCGTTTGTGTTAAAATCATTCACCAAGATGACAAGAAAAAGGATTCACATCACTGCTGAAGTCATTTGTGTTAAGAAAGTGTTAAAATGTTCACATTTTTAACATTTTTTAATTGTTAAAAAATATGGTTTATAATTGAAAAACAATTTAAAACCTACTTTTTTAACAATGTTAAAAAAAGTGTTAAAAATGTTAAAATTTTAACACTTTCTTAACACCATTGATTTTTTTCGATTCAGTTTTGAAATTCTTTTGTTTCCACACTTCCACCATGACACCTTTGATTGGGGTCCCTGGCCATTGGTAGCCCAGCCATTGTGCTGCCACCTCTGAACCTGAGTTGGCAAGTGCTGACATGTGAATGATGTTGCATGTTTGGTGGAAGGGTTCAGAACTATGTCTCCTCTGAGGAGATTTGAATCTATTCAGATCAAATACATATATCTGGAGCCAATATATTTGTATGTTGAAATTATATCTGGATGCAATGGGGTGAATGGTGACTCCTCTGAGGAGTGCCACTTTCTTAGATGATCAGACTACATCCAAGTCAAGTCAAGAGAAACTTCATTTCTGTCCATTTCACAAAACAAAAACTTGGAACAAGATGTGAAAAGTAGTCTTGTATTTGAAGACTCTTGCACTCAACACAATCTTGCCTCGGCACGGTTGGCGGCAGTTTGAGGATCCACACAAGTCTCTGCAGCAGGGTCTGGCCTGAGTGCAACAAGGGCTGGAAGAAGATGATTGTGTGAATGTGGTGATGCAAATCTTGGTTGACAAAAACAAAAAACAAAACCATCTCCTCTGAGGAGATTGATTTCATGTGAGACATTAGCTACAAGACCTCCTCTGAGGAGGTCCACAACCTCAAAGAGCAGCAGCAGCAAGGACCCTTTTTTTCTGGAAGATGTGCCAGGCAAATCGACGATCTGTGCAAAGATTCACATTTGGTCACTTACCAGACCAGCATTGCGCATGGAGCTGTTGCCATGGATCACTTGGTCACTTACCAGACCAATTCCCAGACCACTTACCACGATTCCAGGGCGCTGTCTCGATAGCGCGCTGCACTTTCTGGTCGAGCCATGTTTTTTGGGGAATCTGACAATTCTGCAGGCTCTGGTGGTCCCACCCAAGTGCCTTTGGCTTTCTTTGATTGTATGGCATGGTGTAAGGCAAGCACGCGCTTGATACCTTTGCTTCTCTTTTTCTTTGATGCATTGATCACTGAGTCTTGGTAGCTCTGGCTCATCGATTTGAAGTCAGGCATAGGCATAATTGAATCAGCTCCACCATGCTGCCATGCTTCTTGGGTATCCAGGTCCTCCACAATCACTGGTTCGTTGATCACTGGTGCCACTGGTGCCTGCTCCACTGCTGGAGCCATTGCTTCACAGATCTCGTCCTGGAATTCATTGAGGTTGGACTTGAACTCTTCTGCAAGTCGACTGCGTTCTATTTTGGGGAGGGCCTCCCTGCGCCAATCTGCTGGAGCCCACTTAGCTCCTGCTTCGAATCTCCCTTTTGCCACAAGCTTCTCACCGGCCCTGGGGTCGAGCATATAAAATGCTCTGCTTTTTAAATTGGGCACATAGGCCTTGCCTGAAATAGAGGTGGCTGTTGCATAATTTGCAAAGCCGAAGGCTGGATAGCTCCTTCAGCTCCAACTCCACATCCTCAATGATATCCTCCTTGGCTTGGGTCAAAGGTGCATCTGCAGGTTTGTCATCTGCAGGTTTGCCAGCTGCATGTGCAGCTTCTGCAGCAGCCTGTTCTTCTGCTTGCAGCTCCTGCATCTCAAGCTGCCCGTGCATCTCCTTGATGTCTTCAGCTGCCTTTTTTTCAGCCTTTTTGGCCTCCTCAATGGATGCCAACAGAGCTTGCTTCCTCAGTTCTTGCTCATCTAATGCTTTCCTTCTTTGAATTTCGTCCTGAATCCTTTGGGCAGACTTCTGAGCAGAATCATCTTTCTTCTGCTGCTTCTCCAATTCCTTCAGGATCATCTCACTGGCCTTCTCAGCTTCTTTGGCAGCAGCCTCCTGAGCTGCCATGGTCGTTTCCAGGTGCTCGATGGTCAGCTTCTGAGGGATCTCCTCCTGGGTTCGGTCCAACAGTGCCACTGCACTCTTAGCAGTGGCTCTTCTCACCTCTTTCTGGTGCTTCTTCTGCAGGATGATGTCTGTTGAGTATCCCCTTGCTCTCCATGCAGGTTCACTGCTTGACAAAGATCCTTCAGGGGTTGTAGGTAGTTCTGGATGTACTGCTGGATCTTTTTCTGCTTCCTCCTCCTCATCTTCTTTGTGTTCATTTTCATCTTCAGGATGAGGTCCATCTCCTCCATCTCCTCCGTCTCCTCCATCTCCTCCAGCAGGAGCACCGTCTCCAGATCCAGGTCCATCCTGATTTTCACCAGCATCTACTGCAGGAGGTCGACCATCTGATCCAGGTCCATCTCCTCCACCTTCTCCATCTGACACAAGGGCAGGCGTAGTCGAAGTTCCATCACCTTTAAAAGTCACCTGGCCAAGCTCAGGGTGGATGGTTTCTTGGAAGCCTCCTCTGAGGCGCAGATGTTGGGGTGTATTCCGGAATGGTTCCGGCCTTCCTGGGGCCATGGATGACATAGACACAGCTCACATAGCTTTGTTTCTGGACATCAGCAGCTATAGCCAGAGCTATGGGGATGGTGGGCCACAGGGTGACAATGTCATTCATTAAGTGAGTCAGGTCATCTAACTAACTCTGACTCTAACTGTAGCTCCAGCTAATGATACTAATTACTAATGCTTGTGGGTGGTCACTAGGTCACAAGTTTTCACTGGTGACTAGTCACTAGATGATTAGACTGTGGCTGTGAAGGCTATGAGGGCGGCTATGACTATGATCATATATTGTTATTAAGTTATATTTACACAGTTATTACATATAGTATATTGCTTCAGTGCTACGGGACTATGACTAGGGCCAGGATGCCAGGAACAGAGCCTGAGTAGAATTTAGGAGGGCCGCGGTACGGTTTCTAGCTGTAGCTTTAGTAATAAAATGGTTACACCCCCATTTACATAGATTCAGATACAGATAGGTAGATTATGATTATGATTATGATTGACTGTAGTATAGAGTACAAATTCAGTAAATTAGTAACTAGTAGACTTAGTAGATAGCAAGCAAGAGAGAGTTGGTACCTGGTAGAGTTAGAATAATGAATATTGGTGTTAGAAATTTAAGAACGTATAACCGTAACCGAACCATGCGACCAGAGGCAACCAACCATCACAGAGCTTGGTCCAGGTAGCAGCCACGGTAGCGGGTAGGTAGCGCCTTTAGATTCTAGATTTTTGGGTTCTGCTCACCAGTAATTTCTCTGCACGTACAAAAAAAAATGAGCCGTGGCATGGAGCTCATTCAAGCGCATGGCTGCAGCATTTGACATTAGATTCGCTGTGACTGGATCGGCATTCGCCAAGTCACTCCACTACCGGGATCATCTTGCACACTCGTGTGGGTGCCGAAAATGAAAGCTCTTGCAACTCTTGCGCTTTTCCGGGCTTGAAGCATCGATCTGACAGTGCGAAATGAATGAATGAATAAGCTATGGAATCTATGGCCCTTTTATGATTATGATTATGATATCTAATCACGAATCATTGTTTTGATACTGTTTCTCTTCTATTCATTTGGCATTGTTGAAGAGGTGATTGAAGCCAGGGGAAGCCCCTTTGAGTTTCCTGATTCCTGTGTGAAAGTTGGGCAGATCACGACCTTGGGGGTTCAATTTCAGAGTTCAATATCTGTGACGGTTACGGTTGTTCACCCTCCCCTCCTAAAACATCAAAAAATTGTCAAGATTCAAGGCATGCAGCCATTGTCATTTCTGATTTGGCTGAAACCATGCGAATTTTTTGCGGAATTGTATGGAGGCTAGGCTAGGCCAGGCCACGCAGCCACACTTACGCGGCCAGACTTGGTGGCATCACAACTTGATGATTAGGACTTAGGACCTAGGACTTAGGACTTAGGACTTAGGACTTAGGACTTAGGACCGGACCTAGGACCTGGGACTTAGCGGCTTAGTTAGCAGCAGGCTTAGCAGCAAGTTTAGCAGTAGCAGAGTAGCAGTTAGCAGTTAGCAGTGTTTAGTTAGTTTAGTAGCTCATCGGCTTAGCGGCTAGCGACTTAGCGGACTTAGCGACCTAGCCAGCAGCAGCAACGCACATCCAGCAGCAAGAGTAACAGTCGTCACTAGTCAGAAAATTAGCGGTGTGACAGTCGTAGTGTCGTAGTGACGTTGTAGTGGTTGTAAAAGTTTGGTGACCAGTTTGGTGGGCCAATTTTCGGAAGTCGTTGCGATTGTGTGGCGTTTAAGTTAGCAGCAGTAGCAGCTGGTGACATGTGAATTCTGAAACTAGCAACGCTCAGTTCAGTAACGCCTCTAGACTCTAGCGTCTAGGTGATTTCATGCAAAGATAGCGGGGGGCTCAGACATAGACATAGGCGAACATAGATCATCCTGACCTGCTGCACCATGCCTGGTGGTTCCTCTGCCTGAGTCAGCTTGGCGCAGGATCCGCATGGTTTTGCTTTTGCTCTACACTCTAGAGCTATCTTTGGCTCGGCTATGAAGGCTCTTACTTCTCAATCAATCTCTGCCTGCATTTTTGCTTTGGTTGACTGCCCAAATTTGTGGGTAGCGGCTAGCGGCTATTGCCTTGTTTGCCAAGCTTGTCTCACTTTGTCTCCCTTGCTCACCCTTTGTTTCCTCTTCTGTCTCCTTGCTCTTGCCTGCAGCTGCTGCTGCTGCCTTCTCTCTGTTCTCTGTTTGGGAAGGAATGGAAAAGCGTGTGGCTGCGGCTACCAAAGAGTTTGTCTTGGCAGATCAATTTCCTCAACTTTGACATCATTCGAACCTCGTTCGGACCTCTTTTAATGATGCAGCCAGCCAAAACCCAGCTCCACTGGTCTTTGAAAGGTTTGCCAGTTTAGGTCAGGTAGTTTAGGTCTAGGTCTAGGTGATTCCTGGCTGGGAGAGGAGGCAAAGAAGCGAGGGGAGAGGAGATACAGTTAGGGGAGCTGCTGTTCTGATGCTGATTGTTCTCCTGCTACTTGTACTACTTGTTCCTTTTTGCGAAGATAGGGCGGAAAACCGAATGAATAAGTGAGTGGCAGAGTGGCATGACAAGGGTGTGACATTTCAGGGTTGCGCTGACAAGGAAAGGGATTGTATTGTAATGATTGTAATGATTTTGATTATGACTTATGATGATATAGTTGCAAGTTCCTAGCCGGCCTGGTTCTAAAGCAAGTTAAAACTAGTTTTATTATTAGGCCCGCAAGAGTATTTTAACTGTTCTGCAACTTCTGCCGCCCAGTTCATAAGGAAATTACATTCTGCAGGAACGCGCTAGGAATGCGTGAGGAATGTGCGAGGAATGTGCGATCCTGAGCGCCAGCATCCTACCTACTGCAAGTAACATGGAATCATCTTCGGGGAAAGTAGTCTTCTTGAATGCTGAGCTTAGATGGGGAACTGTAACTAACAGCTAACAGACTAACACTAAGAGATCAGGTCTGTGCAGGGACAGGGGTCGCGGCGGGCATTGCTTACCCTGCATATGTTGCAAGGACTTTGGCAGGCCTAGGCCTGGCCCTAGCCCTAGGCCCTAGGCCCTTGATTAGATCCTTTAACCCTAAGATCCTTTAACCCTAAACCCTTTTCTTTACAACTGTTAACCGTTAACCCTAAAATCCTTGAACTTTAGCCCTAAGACCCTAAGACCGGTCTAGACTCTAGACTCCTAAGGGTCCTAAACTAAACTAAACTAAACCCTTTAACCCTCAAGCACTTTAACCCTAAAACCTTTAGGGTTAAATGTTCAAATCCTGTAACCCAGAATATTTTAACTTTATCGCGTACAACCTTTGACCCCTAAGGCCCTAAGATCCTTTAACAACCCCTACTAAAAAATCCTTTAATTTAACCATCTTTAACCCTAAGATCCTTCAACCCTAAGTCTCTTTAACCCTCAAACCCTTTCTTTAACCGACTTTAACCCTAGCCCTAACCTAACCAAATCCTTTCACCTTAACAGCCTGCCTTAACACATCATTTAATTCCCCAATTCTGGCAACCCTTTGAAATTCTAAATTCTAAATCCAAAACTCCCAGACATCTAAGACTTTAAGACCGAGGACTTACTATTAGTACAACTTTCTTTACTATTCGTTACTAAGAAATTATCACTAAGACTATGACTAAGGCTCGGCCAAGATTATAAAAATCTAGGATTCTGAGCATCCTCTGAGCAAAAGCTTTGAAACAATCAGACTTTAGAAACCATTTTTCCCAAAGCAAATGCTGTGTCAGCATGCGCGGGCTGACTGAGCCTAGGCCTAGGCCTAGGCCCTAGGCTTCCAAACTTTGCAAACATTCATTTGCAAACTAAGAGCAGCTGCGCCTATCAGGGCCTATCTGGTTTTTCAAACAGGCGCCAAAAACCATGTGGCAAACATAGGCAGTGTAGCCATGTACCAAATTCAAAACTTGACTTAACTTTGCTGAGCTTGATTTTACCCTTTTCAAATATGAAAAATCAGAAATATATTTTTTGTTGTTAATTTTGAAACTTCATTTTTTTCATTTTGAAAGTTCATTTTTTCATTTTTCCTGCTGTTTTTCATCTTTTTTCTGGACATCATTTTGAAAACTGCTTGGTATTCCACCTGGTATTTTGAAAACTGGTAGTTTGGAACTTTCTTATTTTCAAAACTGGTTCTCTTGGCTGCCTTTGTTTTTCTAAAGTTCTAAGCTTGTGAAATAGTTCCTTTTGAAAAATGCGTCAAAAATAGTTCTCTAAGCTTCAAATAGTTCCTTCACATGCCTTTGCATGTTGCCATGCGCTACAGCATTGCAGTGTGCTTACGTTGGTATGACAAGAGTTTGCAATGAAAAAATGCACAGCTCCTTTTCGATGGGAAACCTGGTGGTGATGAGGTCTTGAGATTTTCAACTGGGCATGTTGCCTTGTTTATTTATATATATTTTTTTGGCTCGATGTTGTCACCATGAGGTGAGTGGATCAAACATCCGATGACTCAACAACGATGTCCTTGACAAAATTGCTGACTGAGCCACAGCACCCTGAGTGTTTGCATTAATGGCAAGACCATAGCAACAGGCTTCGCTTGCAACAATGAAATGCTTTCATAAGATTATGGCTTAGAAGCGCCAGTGCCTGAAGGCAAGTTCATAGCAAAAAACGTGTCAAAACGTGCGGTGCCCTAATGGTACCTAAAAGCCAAAGCGGTACTTACCCTGAGCATCGGTTATTGATCCTAATCAATATAAATAGAGGTTTTTTGATATTGATATTGATTGAAAATATTGATATTTTCAATATCAATAAGTATTGATACTGATATTGATTTTCCCTCTTGGATTTCTTTGGTGTTTATTGATTCCATTATTGATCTTGCTATTGATTCTCTTGTTGATCTGGAGGGTCATGGTTTCATGTTTCATGGGTGTTTTGTTGCCAACTGGCTCAGCAGCTTCAATCCTACACCCATTGCATTTTCCTTGCCAAAAGGAGCAGCTGGCTTGCCAGTGCCCTTGGCAAAGGGGTTGGCTTTGACAAAAGGCCAAGTGTTTGACAAAGGCTTTGACAAAAGGCCAAGATCTTGGGCCTTTAACAAAAGGGCACTGCAGGCTTTGACAAAAAGCTTGCAGAGATGGCAGCCAAGGGTGGGGCAAGACACGCCCCAAAGCCATTGGTGGATACCATGGCACTCATGCAAGTTTTGCAACGCAATGAAAGGATCATAAGGAACTTTGGGGCCTACAACACAACAAGCAAAAATCAAAGTGTGGATCCAAAAGGATTAATGCATTGCCACTCTTTGCTTGATGATTTGGTTCAGCTCAGCAGCACTGCTGAGATCCACACCCAGCCTTTAAGGCAAGCCCTGCTAAAATGTGTGCAAGAAGACCCCAGTCTAAATGATACCAAATGGAACTGTGGAGTCTGGGCAAATCTCAAATGTGAGAGAGTGGGGGTGCTGCTATTTCACATGAGGCGACTGAAAAACCAAGAAGATTTGTCAAACCGTGCAGCCAAGGTGACTTCAGCAGAGTTTGTGCTGCTGAAAAAATTGCTGGATTCAGTGGAGACCAAGCCCCAAGGTGAGGAGCAAAACCTTGACAAAAGGAAAAAGCAAAACCTTGACAAAAGGACCTTCAAGAGAGAAATTAGTGATGTGTCCCAAGATTCTAATGGGTACCCAGCCTGTTTGAAAACTCCCAAGAAAACACAACTGGCAATTGAAGATGAAAAAACCCTTGACAAAAGGGGAGGCAAAGCCAAAGGCACCACCAACTTTCTTAAGAAGAAAAGTTGGCCAAAAAGCTGCTTGCCAAAAGCAGGAAGTGGAGAGAGGGGAAAGTGAATTGAACGAAGCCATGGGCATCAAAGATACCAAAGGCAAACAGAAAAAGAAATGCAAAAAAAAGCAAGGTGCCCAAAAGAAGTCTGCAGCAAAGAAACCAGTGGAACCAATGAAAAAGCCAGCTGCTTCCAAAAGCCCTTGCCAAAAGGGCACCAGCTCTTCCGAGAGGGCTGCTTGGCAAAAGCTAAGGGTTACTCATGCAAGGAAGCCTTTCCCCAGGACCTACATCACAGGAAGCTATGACAAGAAAGGCAAGTGCCAACTCATAGTGGAAGTTTCTTCCAGGAGGAGTGCCACACACAGGCAGGTGGCAAACCATATCCTGAGGAAACTGCAGGCAGATCATTTGACTAAGCAAGNTGGAAGTTTCTTCCAGGAGGAGTGCCACACACAGGCAGGTGGCAAACCATATCCTGAGGAAACTGCAGGCAGATCATTTGACTAAGCAAGAAGCCTTGGATCTTAGGGGCCAGCTTTGCTGCCAGCTGTGAAATGTGCTTGACAAAAGCAGCAAGGAAAAAAACATAAACTCCCCTTGGCAAAGGGGTTCAAGCCAAACAAGGTGTTGCAGGAACAGTGCATGGGAACATGCTTCCAGCAAGGTGCCTTGACAAAAGGTGCCTTCATTTTTTTGAAAGACCTTTCCTGCTACAGACAGGAATGGCATGTCTTTAAACAAGGCCTGGAAAGCTAGGCCTTCTAGACTTGCTTCTCCTTGACAAAAGGGGGAGCCACTGATGGGTGAAAAAATGGTTTGTTTGGGGTGGCAAGGATTTGGGGAAGTAGTTGTGGGTATGGTTTTGGGGTTTGTATAAAATATAATAGTGTTTTAGGTTTTTGGGTCTTAAAATGTTGAGTAGACACAACAAAGTTCTGGGACAATCACACCACATAGTTTTGTTTGGTTTGAAGCTGCCAACCACCAAATTTTTAAGGTTTGTGCATGGTGTTGCTGCATGGCTTTTGGCTCAAAGCATAGCTGCTTTCAAATCGGCAAGGCCTGAAAGCTAGAAAGGCTTGACAAAAGCCAAGGTTTTGGCTTGACAAAAGCCTTGCTGGCTTGACAAAAGCCAATCTACTGGCCCCAGTGTGGCTTGACAAAAGCCAGGTTGAAGCGTGGCTTGACAAAAGCCATGGACAATAAGTGGTGGGACCAGAAAGGGAATTGGCGGTGGAAAGATGAGTGGTGGAAGAAAGGTGAAAAAGAGGAAAAGGAGGAGGAGGAGGTGGAGGAAAAAAGTGGAACAAAGCTGGCAGACCTGCTGGCAGTGGGACCACCACACAAACAAGGAGGGAAAGGATCAGGGCAGCAGCCAGAGAAAGAGACAGGCTTGCTGCCCAAGGGGATGCAGCAATGATGGCACTGAAGGAAGAGAAGATGGCAAAACAAGAGAAGTCCAGTGCTGAGATGGAAGAAAAAAAGAAAAAAGAAGAAGAAAAAAAGGAGGAGAAAAAAGGAAGGCTGAAGGCAACCAGCCAGTGCCAGACCAGCCTTGCCAAAAGGCAGCAAATCCTGGCAAGCACACAGCATCAGCTTCCACCAAGAAATTTGGGCCATCAGGTTCACAGAAGGAAGCTGAAAAGGCCAAGGAAACAAAGGATGGGAGCAAGACCTTGACAAAAGGCACAAAACAAACACAAGAGGAAAAACCCTTGACAAAAGGGAAAGAGAGCAGCAAAGAGGAACCCTTGCCAACAGGTTCCAAAGAATCCATCAAAGAGGAAACTCCCTTGACAAAAGGGAAATCGCCAATCAAAGAGGAAAACCCATTGACAAAAGGGAAGGAGCCCAGCAAGGAGGAAAAACCATCCTTCAAGGACATCTTGACAAAAGAGACAAACAAGCAGAATGACAAATCCTTGACAAAANAGGGAAGGAGCCCAGCAAGGAGGAAAAACCATCCTTCAAGGACATCTTGACAAAAGAGACAAACAAGCAGAATGACAAATCCTTGACAAAAGGTAAGCAGCAGTGGCAAAAAAGGCAAGCCCAGAAGACAAGCTTGCCAACTCAGCAGACTGGGCCAGGAGCAGCAGTGAAGAATATAGTACCAGCAGCTCCAGCTCCAGCCCAGAACCACCACCCCAGAAGAAAGAAAAAAAAAGAAGAAAAGACACCAGAGCCAGTCCTGCAAATGAGGAACACCAAGAAAATTGCAGTGGACTGGCATGGGGTGCTGGCACTGGGCTATGGCAACCAAGCCACCTACAACCAATACAACAACTGGTGGCTTGACAAGCTTGTGGACAATGGATATGAAGTCCACTTGCTGTCCTTCTGTGGCTGGAAAAGAAGCAGGCAAGTGTATGAATGGGCATGGAAGGAGTGGTCAGGGTGGGCCAGTGTGAATTTCACCTCAGAAGAACTGGCCCACATGGAAAATCAAAGTGGTGCTTGAACCATGGCATCACCAAGGTGATAGATGACAACCTGGAGATCTGCGGGGAGTGCCAAAAAGATGGGATCAAAGTGTACCTTGTGCTGGATCCCAATGTGAAAAAGAAAAAGGGGCAGGCACAGCTGAGCAGTTGGTACACAGACTTTGCCACTGCAGTGCAAGAGATCCTCAAGGAGGATGAGCTGCCTTGACAAAAGGTAGCTATGGCCCTAAAACCTTGACAAAAGGTTCCAAAAAAAATGGCACTCCCTGCAAGGCCTTGACAAAAGGCACCCTGACTGACCAATCATGCAAGCCCTTGACAAAAGGCACCTTCATTCACCACTCCTGCAAGCCATTGACAAAATGGACCAATGGCCAGCCATGCAAAGCCTTGACAAAAGGTAGCATGTTTTTTGCCAGGTGGTAAAAAGCAGCATTCCAGGCCCTTTGACAAAAAAAGGGGTGTACAGTTGCTGTTTGCCACTTGGTTTTCCAGGCAAAACTGCCTGATGGTTTTTGAATCCGCAGACCACAGCCTGTGCTGACCATTTCATTACATAAGGATACCAAACCTGGGATAAAAGAAAGCCAAATCATGGTATTGTTAATTTTGTTGCTTTGTTTTTGATAGGCAGTGGTCTGTGGGATGCAGCAGGGGACCTTGACAAAAGGTTCCAGGCAAGAGTACCTCAAGACTCTTGCCAAAACATCAATAATGAGATGGGAATTGGTTTGGGTGTGATGTGAAACAAAACATTGATGAAACAAAATAAGGGGTTTGGTTTAATTGTATGTGTTTATGGGATTTGTTTCATGTAAAGGATATTGATAACTACTGTGGTCAAAACCTATTTTCATTTTGGTCCACACCAAAATCACTCAGTGAGGGGTTGTTTGGGTTCAAATTATTTCCTTGAGAGTCATCCCGCCCCAAAAACAGAGTGAAAATGCCTTGACAAAAGGCAAATATATGTTGGATCCCTGGGAAATGAATCCAATGAAACATAATTTCAAAAAATGTTGGAAAAACAAATCCTGATGAAATCTGATGAAATCTGATGAAAACACATGATTTCATCAGATTTCATCAGACTTCATCAGATTTCATCAGGTTTCATCAGATTTCATTAGATTTTTTCATCAGATTTCACAATTTCTCTAAATATCGGATATTTTCAGTTTTTGAACAAATCCTCTTGGAATCACTGTTGGATTTGAAATAAATATCACCATTGAATGGCATGAAACCTCAGATGATGTTGTATCTGGGCATGTGTTCCTCATGTTTCTTTTGGTGAAACTAGCTTGGAATGATAATGTTTCCCCATCTAGACCTATGAAATCTTTTTCAAAGTGGTGATATATTTCCCTTATAAACACATTTCTACTATAATTCCCCATCATTCTCAGTTCATTTTCCTTTTGTCAAGGATTGGAAATCATGTCTGCAGCATTTCCAAGGCTATCAAAAAAGATTTTGTAGCAATCCTTTTTCCATGGGGAAGCCTTGCCAAAAGGCAAAGGCAAAGACAAAGGTGAAGAAAAAGGATAAAGGCTTGACAAAAGNCATGGGGAAGCCTTGCCAAAAGGCAAAGGCAAAGACAAAGGTGAAGAAAAAGGATAAAGGCTTGACAAAAGCCACCTTGACAAAAGGTAAGGCCAAAGCTGGTGCCAAGTCAAAACCCTTGCCAAAAGGGAAGGCACAAAGGGCAAAGGCATTGTCCAAAGCCAAAAAAAAGGGCAAAACTGTCCAAAGAAAAGCTGAATAAGCTTGGGTCCATGACCCTCAAAGAAAAGGTAGCAGCAGCATGTGAAAATGCAGAAACAACTGAGGAAGCAGCTGCTGAGCTCAGAAAGACCATGACAGNAGCTTGGGTCCATGACCCTCAAAGAAAAGGTAGCAGCAGCATGTGAAAATGCAGAAACAACTGAGGAAGCAGCTGCTGAGCTCAGAAAGACCATGACAGAACAAGAAAAACAAAGTGCATGGGGAAAACATCAAACACACTTGAGGAACAACCCCAAAGAAGCCAAAGAAGTCAGCAAGATGAACAAAACAGACAAGGGATTGGCTGCAGCCATNTGCATGGGGAAAACATCAAACACACTTGAGGAACAACCCCAAAGAAGCCAAAGAAGTCAGCAAGATGAACAAAACAGACAAGGGATTGGCTGCAGCCATTTACCTCTTGAAAAAAGAGCAGCCCAGATTCCTGCAAGTCCAAAAGAGTGTTTCAGCAGCCAGCACCTTGACAAAAGGTGAAAAATGGGAAAGTGAAAAGCAAATGCTGGAGGGGGGGGACCAGTAGAATTTGAAACCCACCTTGCCTCAGGGAGGATCAAATGGCGACCTGACCCCTGGTCATATGGAATTTATAATTACTGTGGCCAGGGAAATGTGAAGAAAAAATGGGAAGTAGCAAGAGGCCATAAGGCTTCCCTGGCCCAAGAAATGGAAGCTGATGATGAGCTGATGGAAACCTTCCAAGGGTGGGGAGGGGAAGGACCAACAGGGCCAACTGGCTGAGTTTGAGGCCAGCTTGCTGGGTAAGGGTGGCTCCAAAGGCAAAGCCTTGACAAAAGGCAAAGGGAAGGGAAAAGGCAGAGGAGGCCAAAGACAGCTTGCCATTGAAGATGGCAAGGTTGATGAGGAAGAAGAACAAGAAGAGGATGAAGATGATTGGGATGAGTGCTTGGCCAATATTCGAAAATGCAGGGATTTATGTCAGCAAGTAAACAGCAACTTGGAGGAAAGCTTGACAAAAGCGAAAGCAAGTGGCAGGCTGGGCAACAAGCAGAAGGCCTTGCTGAAGCAAGCCTCCAGCAATGTGGCAAAGTTGAAGGGTCTTCTTGTCAAAAGAAGTGCAAGCATGACTGTGGCTGATGCTAAGAAGCTGATGCTGNTTGCTGAAGCAAGCCTCCAGCAATGTGGCAAAGTTGAAGGGTCTTCTTGTCAAAAGAAGTGCAAGCATGACTGTGGCTGATGCTAAGAAGCTGATGCTGGAATGCACAGCAAAGGCCAAGGAGCTCAAAGATGAAAAGAAAGAGCTGGACCACATAGCCAGTAAGGCTGCTACCAGNTGATGCTAAGAAGCTGATGCTGGAATGCACAGCAAAGGCCAAGGAGCTCAAAGATGAAAAGAAAGAGCTGGACCACATAGCCAGTAAGGCTGCTACCAGTGCCTCCAGCAGCAAAGCAAAGTGACCTAAGAATGCAATGCCTTGACAAAAGGACTTGCAAGCCCCAAGGGGCCTTCATTCCTTGACAAAAGGAAAGGCTGCCCCATGGATGTAGCCAAAGACCTTTGACAAAAGGGTCTGACTTTTGTATACAGCTTGGGTGCCTTGACAAAAGGTGTCCAACCACAAAGGGCCCTTGCCAAAAGGCCAATTGTGCAGTTTTTGTGTACTCTGGGTCCTTGCCAAAAGGACTGAGCTTTTGTGGGCATGAATCTTGCCATGAAAAGTGTGTTGCTGCCGGGTGTGTGACCTTGTGGCAAGGTTGAGGTAAATGGCTCAAAGGTTGTGTTGACTACTGTCTTTAATTTTATAGAAGTGTTTGAGGGTTGGGGGTTTGCTTGTTTGAGTCTGTGTTGTTGCATTGTTTGGCTCAAGATCTTTCAATCTTGACAAAAGACTGGAGTTGCACCTCTTGACAAAAGAGCCCTTGCCAAAAGGGGTCTGGCCATGGAGAGAAAAGCCAAAAGGCTTAGGGGCCACCAGCTGGAAATGGAGAAAGAAAAGGCACACCCCTTGACAAAAGGGGATGTTCAGCCTTCAGCTTTAGCTGAGAAGCTATTGAATCTTTGGGCACATGGGAGCTTGTCAGCATCTGCTGTGCAAGATTTGGCACATGGAGCCATATTAGATGGAGCGGAGCATGAGGAGCAATGGGGCACCCACAAAGGGTCATGTCACAGGGACATCATGGCCTACTTTTGCCCCGAGCTGACTCTCTGTGATTCTTGGGACATTCAAGTCCCATGCTTGGACCCAAAGACTAGCAAAGAAACACATGCAGATGCATCCCTCCTTGTGCCTCACTTGATGTTTTGGCAGCTGGGTGAGAACCACCCTGAACAATTCCAGGCGATGTTTGGCACCCAGGAGTTGGAAAGCTTCTGGGCCAATGTAGAAAAATGTGGGGATCCAAGGCTGCATGGGCATTGGATTTGCCTTGACAAAAGGCCAGACCTGCATACCTTTGCCCAGGAGGATCACCTTGACAAAAGGTCTGTTCACGACCCCATATTCTGCCATGGGGATGCTCATGATCTGGAGCTGGAGTGGGCAGTTGAATTCTTTACCAACACTCCATTCCCACATGCTTTAGGCCTGTTACCCCAAAGCAGCAACAAGCTCCAAGACATGGGATTCCTTGCAGGTCTGGCTCAAATGGAGTTTCCTTGCACTCCTATCAGGCTACCATCCAGAGGTTGGCCCTGATGGGTATCCCTTGCCAAAAGGGAGTGTCTTTGACAAGATGAAGGGGGAGCCATTGCATCATAATTTGTTTAGATGTACCATTNCCAGAGGTTGGCCCTGATGGGTATCCCTTGCCAAAAGGGAGTGTCTTTGACAAGATGAAGGGGGAGCCATTGCATCATAATTTGTTTAGATGTACCATTTGGAACATTCAGGGAGACCATGAGTTCTACTCAAATGTGCTTGGATTGCCACATTGGCAAAATCCCAGCCCATGTTGGGAGTGCGATGCAATGAACCCCAGAAGGAAAAAGGGTGCTCCCAAAATCCCAGAAGGCAAATCCATCAAGCTGTTAGAAGAGAAAGATCAGAAGTACATAGATGTCGACACCAAAGCAGCCTTGACAAAAGGCCCAGACCACCTCATATTCCAAGTCCCAGGGGTCAGCAGCAAAATGGTNGAAAGATCAGAAGTACATAGATGTCGACACCAAAGCAGCCTTGACAAAAGGCCCAGACCACCTCATATTCCAAGTCCCAGGGGTCAGCAGCAAAATGGTCAGAGGCGACATGCTTCACATACTGTTTTGCAAAGGTGTTTGCTCACACCTCCTTGGATCCCTGATCCATGCTGTGGTTTATTGGGATGGGAAAGGAAAACAGAAGAAGCCTCCCAATGAAAGATTGGGAATCTTATTTCAAGAAGTCCAAAAACAGTACAAAGAAGCTGGTACCCCTGTGCGACTCACAAACCTAAAGCTTTCCATGGTGGTGGACCCAAAAAAGCCACATGCTGGCTTCCCAAAGCTGGAAGCANTACAAAGAAGCTGGTACCCCTGTGCGACTCACAAACCTAAAGCTTTCCATGGTGGTGGACCCAAAAAAGCCACATGCTGGCTTCCCAAAGCTGGAAGCAAAGGGGGCAGAAACAAAGCACTTTTGTTTCAGCNAACCTAAAGCTTTCCATGGTGGTGGACCCAAAAAAGCCACATGCTGGCTTCCCAAAGCTGGAAGCAAAGGGGGCAGAAACAAAGCACTTTTGTTTCAGCCTCCTACCAGTACTGAAGAAGCTTCTGGACAAAGGAAAAGAGGAGCACAGGCAAATGATTGAAGCTTTGGAATCTTTGTGCACCTTGATAGATTTCTATGACAAAGCACCGATGTTTCTGAGCCCCAAAGAATTTGCCAGAAGCATGAGCCTTGGCAAAAGGTTCTTCAAGGCCTATGCATACCTGAACAAATGGGCCTTGGCAAAAGGCAAAAAATTATTTCATATTGTGATGAAGTTTCACACACTGAAGCACCTCATCAAGAATGGGCAGTTCATGAACCCAAGGTTCTCTTGCAATTGGAAATCAGAAGACTTTGTGGGAAGGTTGGCTAGGTTAGGCCATTCTGTTTCCAGTGGTGTGAAAAGCACCAGCCTTTCCAAAAAAATAATCCCAAAATACCGAGTGCTTCTCTACTTGAAACTGACCAGACCAAATTTTGCTGATGGGTCCCTCAGCCAAGATTAAGGTGGCCTTTGACAAAAGGGTCACATGATCACATGGGCAATGCCTTGACAAAAGGTGGTTTTGGTTGTACAGGATTCAACTCTGCTATGATTTTGGGTTCCTTGACAAAAGGTCCCTGCATGTTTCACCTGGCCAAGAGTCAATAGACATTGCAAAATTGCAAGGAAAATCAGTTGCTGAGCTGACCAACTTGTGGGCAGCCTTGGATGGGTGATTGATTTCTTTATTGATTTCACTATTGATTTTTTGTGTTTTTCCCCTTGTGTTTTTTATTGATTTTTTCTGGCATTTTATTGATTTGCATATTGATATTTTTTCTTCATGAAATCAATTAAAAATAATTGATTTCACAGCCAAATCAATAAGGGTTCAAGAATATTGATTAGGATCAATATCCGATGCTCAGGGAAGTTGACATCCAACTCGCTTGAAGTACTTGAAGAACTCGCTCATGTACTTCCCGGCCTTCACCACCTCTTTGTCCAAGTAGCGCTGGGTGATCCACGCCACGAACCGCTCAACGCCTTGAGGATGGTCAAGTTGGCCAACGTCAAGATCTTCCGCGTCCCTCCAAGCCTTCCCTGAAAGACCATTGTACAAAACCAGGGCCTGTTTGTTGGGTTTCAGCCTAGTGACACGTCTCCAAGCTTCTATCTTCCTAAGATAGCTTCTAGCCTTTGATCCCTCTCTGTCTTCCTCTCCAGTGAACTCAGGAACCACTATCTTATCGCTGGTCCCCCCTGCCCTCTCATCCAAAGCATCATCACGACTGCTACCCTGATGACTCTGTGACCAGGGGTCTTTTCCGGTTTGGTTCCAAGGGTCAGAAGTCCCAGTTGTTCTCCTAGTGGCTTCCTCACGACTATCCCTAGAGGTGTACTCCCCACCGTCCTCATACACAGTTCCAACAGAAGGTGCATGGTCCCATGCCCTCCATGATGCCCAACGGCCCTCATTCCAGAGCCGCCAGTCCTCGTCAGACCACACTCGGGGATATGGTTGCCGTTGTTGATGAGTCTCCCCAGCAGGATCAGGTACTTCCCGTCCTTCACCACTCGACTCACCCACGCTATCGGCATGATCCCCTTCATGTTGATCAGGTTGCACGGGTGACGACATCAGCCACCTTCAGCCCCCTATGCTCGCTGCCAAGCGCTGCAATGGCACAACGGGCCCGGGTTAATCCGCCCCCCGGGTAGGCTCCGCTACCAATGTAAACACAATAAGGGGCAACTAGTGACCGGAACTGCAACACGGTCTTTTGACACCAAGAACACTCGTGAGCCTGTCAGGGGCCCGGCGATACATCCAATGATGATGTGAGAATATGTGGACAAGGGCAAGCTGTACACTTTACAGTATCAATTGGTTGGGAAACCCCCATTTCAAATTCACCATGAATAGGTGGTATAAAGTATAAACCATTCCCATTACTAGGTGGTTTATTGTTGTTTTACCCATATTATCCCACAAAAGTCCATCAAATTTGGCCGGCGCTAGGCGAAACTCAGCTTCGACCCAGATCCGGCCAACGTGTTGCTGATGAGCAGCATAGCGGCAGAGGTTGGGCCCAAAAGTTGGAGTGGGTTGATGGTGAATGGATAGATCCTTGGGTAATTCATATCCAACATCAACATCTGTCGAAAATCAGTTATGTATTCTGTAAAATGGATATGATCCCTGGTAATTTGACATATCTAGCTAGCATCTATGGAAAGTCACCATTGTTGAGAGTTGGGTAAATTCACATGTCCAACATCTATGGAAAATCAGCAGTAGTTAATGAGGCAAATCCTCACTAAATGGGCCCATGGCTTCAATGGCTTTGTGAAATCTTCAGATGTGGAAAATCCACTAGTTGTAGATGGTTTTCCTAAGGCAACCATCAGGTTTTCCACATTTGTTTTGTATGGTTGCCCCCAGTTGTATGTTGGTTTATCAACCTCATTAACTATAATCATAAGATATCATAAGGATCAAAAACCACAGTAAAACTGAAGTTACCCTCTGGTAATTTAACATAGCTATTGGAAATGGCCATAGAAATAGTGGATTTTCCCATTAAAAATGGTGATTTCCCATAGCTATGTTAATTTACCAGAGGGTATGTGTACCAACTGAGCTATCCTTTTGGGGGGCCCCACGTTGCAGCACTTAGCGCCGAAGTTCCGTCCGCGCAGGACTTATCACCTGAGATGAGGAAAAAACGCCTCGAACAGGAGAAGGCGGCCATGCTGGGCCGGGCCTGAAAAATCCCATGGGATTTGTCGGTTCTCAGCTATGGAAATGGTGATTTTATGGGGATATATAGAATTGATATTTGAATCAACTGATGATAAATGGGAAATCAAATGAAATCAAAACAAAGTGGGGCCCGTCAGGTATGGATGTTGGTTTACTAACTTCCTTCAACTGGAGAGATGATGTACACCACAAAGTCAAGTGATTGGAGTTTGACAACCAACTTACTGTAATTTACTGAACCTGTTTTGGAGGACCGACAATCTAGCAATCCCAAAAATCTACCCCCATTCAACTCACATAGACCCTGCAAAATGGGCGTTGGAAGAGGACTATTTTCGTCTTGGGATGTTCGATTTTCAGGGTCTATGTTAGTTGAGCATAGTTGAGTGTGATGGTATAGAAAAGTAAGAAACTTAGCATGTTAAACATCATCTATAACAGATTCTGGATTTGATTTCTCTATCTATTTGGATGAAAATCATTGGGGGATTGCATGTAACAAACATCTTGGTTTCATATAGGACCACTGCATGGGATGAACCTTGAACCCATTGCCATAGGTCAAGTTCCATGGTCAAATTCCATACCTATTTTCCCCAGTTGGGGGATGATCTTCAATCCATGTTCAAGGGGGTTTTGCTATACCAGCGACTGGGGAATTCCATTCTTAATAGCGGTATGACCATGGCGCCCCCCATTAATCTCACGTAGTATAACTTCACCATGACACATTTTTGCGCATCTATTTAAGGGATGCTGATGCATTTTGATCACATCTAAAACGGACTATCTAAGTCATGTTAGCATTGTTCGGTAGATATGTCCGGGTTGTTTCAAAACCATAAGAATATGTAAAAGTATGTGAAGAGTCCCGTTTGATGAGAATTCATGGGATTTCATAACAGTGACTGTGGTAAACCCTATGCCATAAGCCATCCCCAACTCATCACCATTTTGATGGATGCTAATCCAACCATATATCAATGGTGGGTTTATGGCAGCCAGGGTTTCCCACAGTAATTAAGAGCTCCATTCACGTGTGGAGCTCCTGGCAATCTCGATCCGATTGCTATGTCTGCAGGCGGAACGAGCCCGAGGTGAGCAAAAGGCCTGATGGGTTTTCGCTGTGGTTTTGAAGCGAATGGGATCATCAGGAAATGATGATTTAGCCAACAAGTCATGGGGGAGGCAACTAACATGAGTAGTGTGGTAAATCCAGCAATAAACCTAATGTTCAATTTTCCAAGATAGCGGTTGGTGACTCTATGATGTAGCGGTTCTCTGATTTGGCTCGAGATATGTGATTATGGGACGGGTGAAGTCATTGTGAGAATCTTTGAGATCACTTCAATGGCTGGTAGAGCGTCTCATAGCCACATATTCTTTGTTTATTTTTTCCCTTAAAGCCAATTTTTTTGATGGTGAAAAATACCCAATGCCCGGCCCATCTATTTCCAGTTGTCCCATGTTTTCCTTCAATCCTGGTCCCCAGTTGTACCATATTGGGGGCGTGGGTTCAGGAAAAAATTGGGAATTTGATCTCTGGGATAATCTGGGAATATTGGGATGTAATTGACATAGCGAACATGGATTTTTTTGGCTTCACAACTGCGTCACCACAACTATACTATAAAAAATGGTGCCCCGCCAGCTACGGTGGTTGTTTCATAACACCCATCAACCATTAACTAGTTTGCTATATCTTCCATAAACCCAACAGTGAAATGTTAGCAAGTTCAACGAGCTGACATTTAACTCATCGTCAATCCCCTATGTTTATTTATTTTTTGCTGATGAAGTCCCAATGTTTGGTTGGTGAAAAAGCACCCATATACCCTCCGGGGCACCACCGAACTTTTCGGGAGAAGTTGGGTTGACTGATCGGTTCCAGGAACGAACCGCTGTTCTTACGCGTGGCGGCTCAGTCAGCTGGGTTGGCTTTGACCTTGGATGTGCATCATAGTCAGTAGGTTCTTTTTAACCCATACTGTATGTTAATCCATATAATGATGCTAAAGTACCCGGTCTACGTGGAATATGTGTTATTTTTGTCCGTTTGAGTTCAGCTGTAGGATTGGGAGTCGGCATGTTCGGCATGTATTGCGAGGACCTTATATACATACATATACATACATATGATATAATATATTCAGTACTCACTCCCTGGCTTTGGATGCACCATGCTATGGAAAATCACCATGCTATGACTGGGAATATCAACTATTTCTATGGCCATTTCAAATAGCAAACTGTAAACGTTTACCATATATATATATAGCATAACTATGGAAATTCACCATGTCTAATGGGAAACTCCACTATAAATGGTCATTTTGAATAGCCTCCATTTCCAAGGGCCCGCTACCGCAATCGCCGGTGAGGTTAGAAGAGCTCACCATGGAGACGGTGAAATTGCACAGCGAGGTACGCCGTTGGATGGTGATCCCAAGGCCAAGAGGCTACTGTGTTTTGTGGTGGAGGGTGGAACCACCAAACAGTGTTTTTTTTTGTTCTGCCGTTGAAAAAAAAGAGAAAACTGTTGAAAGAAAGCTATCATTTACCATCATTTGCATATAATTGTTTACAATTATTTACATACATTTACAGTAACACCATATGTTTAGAGTAGTACGCTCCCGATAATTTTGGACTAGTACGCTGTACCGCTTCCAGTTTTACACATAAACAATGGATAAGGCGCTTGTGACCGCACTGAGCTGGAGCTTACTAGCTTGATGCGTACGTGATGATAAGTCATTGAAAATACCCTCTGGTAAACTAACAGAACCATGGGAAATCGCCATGTTTGATAAGTAAATCAACTATAAAAATCCATTTTCAATAGCTATGTTAGTTTGCTATTCAAGATTTAGCCATTATTGTGTAGATATTCTTGTAGGGATATCATGGGAATATGGATAGTTGAACAACTTAACTTGATATCTGGGTTCGTCCAAACATAGGGTAGCAAGAAAAATCCAAGGGTACCACAAAACACGCAGATTCCCCATGATTGGTTTGCCATAGCTTGGGAGTACAAGCCCCAGTAACGACCCATTTGTATAGTGGTCGACATTTCCGACCTCATCCAATGCGATGATCTTGTTGATTGGTTGTTACAAGGGTTTATGAAGCTAGTGAAGATTGATGATCATGACCATGGGAATCCCTACAAACCAGTGTATATCAAGATGACCTTTCGGTTTTGACTGCTGTTCAGAACATGTTTTCAAGGCCAAAAAACCTGGGGCAGGTATGGGCAGTTCCATTGTGGCCCTCCAGTTTTCACACCATCACCACAGTTGTCCATGCAGCGCCGGTAATTGTCAAGTCCTCTACGTGCAAGGAAGGGTTGAGGTCCATATAGGCAATGCATTTGTAACCATAAAGTAGAAAAAAGGCACGGATAATGTAGTAAACCCAACAAAAGCACCCCTTCGTGGGGGGGTAGTTATGGGTTTGAGATCCAAACCGTGCTGAACAAATGGTATGTATCAAATGGTTAATTGGGATATGGTCTAATGTGTTTACCAGTAAAACTTTGATTCCAATGCTGCACCTTGGGCAGAAGACATCACAGCATGTGGGCCCCCACAGTTATAAGTTGGTTTATAAACCCCATCAACCATAGTTATAAGTACTATAAACCATAATTCACTATAGTTATAAGTACTATATATATATATATATAGTTATAAGTACCATAAACCCTAGTTATTGGAGTTATAAACCAACTTAGCTAACTATGGGGCACCACCTTGCACCATGTTCCGCCAGGAAGTCTTTAAGCTGAAGTTCGTTCGCTCCATTGCGGACGCCTTGCAGATCCCAAAGCATCGAGTAAAGGTGCGGCGAACGCCAGTTGAAGGAAGTGGCGTGGTTTATTGTGTCAAAACGGATGTACCCAAAATGGCAGTTTTCATGGGGAACGTGATGTTCTCAATTGCCATCATTTTTGAGATATCATAGGATATCCTATTCTTGAAGTCAGTAGCGTGCGTTGCCTGTCACCTTCATGTTGGGGAGCCTGAAGCCATTGATTTTGGTACAAACATCAAGTGCTAAACCAGCTTGGAGCTTGCAGGTGGTGAGGACATCACTGTGACACCAACAAAACACAAGACCATTCTGCATGTATATATATAATTATATATATATATTATATATATATATATATATATATTATATATTACATATATGTATGCGTAGATTTGCATATCTATTTACTGTATATCTATATAGTTACATGAATGTGACAGCGCAATTGTGGGAGATAATGACAGAATAGTAGTCGAGCATACGTAGCCAAGACACTGCAGTTGATGCAGCGGGGGGATGATCAAGGACTAGGTTAGGATTTGTGACAATTTTAAGGCGGGAAATGATAGTCAACAGTGGGGTTCTGTGGTTGCAAGTGTTGATACAAGCCCAGGTATTGGGGGTATAGCTAATGAAGATAATGAAGAGTTAGATTCGAGATGATTGGAGTATTTTTACAGAGTACTCCAAGTGGTGATACCTTCAAGCAGTTTCCTGGTTGGCCACAGCCCTCGCTTGGCTCAAGGAAGCCATCATGAAGTGCCAAGTCCCAACTCTTTACTGTGGAAGTGTCGTCCGTGCAACTTGAAACAAGTTAAAGATCAGCGGTCCTGGAAAGATCGAATGTGTTTCAGACGCTATCAATCTGGCTTTCAATCGTTTCTCAATCTATTATTTAAAAGCAACAAAAACTGCAAACAACTCAAGAAAACCCAGCAAGAAACGGTTTGTTTCCAAACAACACCCCAAAACTGACAACACCAGGCAGTGACTACTTGGGTTTATGTAAAATAAGCACCTTAAGAAAAAGATGGCCCTCACCCTCGGGCGGCTTTCGCCCTGGGTGGCGCAACTCTGGCGGCGCCACGCGGTGACTGGCAGCTCCTATGCCCCGGTGCAACGGCGGGCGGTGCCCAAACCGCTGGAGGAGCCGTGAGTCCTTCGTGGAGTTGGTAGGGGGGCAGGTACTCAACCATGGCTGGTTGGGAAATGTTGGGAATCTATGAAAATAGGAGCATGTTCCATTGCCATGTTTGATGAGGGTATAGCGGCCACCTATTCTTTATGCTATTGAGAACGACCCCCTCAGCCAAATCACCAGGGGTTACTCAATGCAGACTTGACAGCACCCCACCAACAAGAACCGTGGAAGTGGAAACCCATGGACCCAGTTTCAGGTACATGCTTGGATGTTCCCCAAAGGTAGCAACTTCTAGGTAATTTGGTGATAAATCGGTCTATCCGAGTGCTGTGGGCATTTTTACCAGGTACTGGTACCAACCATCTGCCGGTTGGTGTTGTATAACATGTTCTTCCAACATCTTTATATAACGCTGTATGCTGCACAAGTTAAACAGGCTCAATAGTACGTCTATTTTGACTAGTTTTTTTGAACAAACCATTTACATATGTCTTAGTCACCTATATTCGGGATGCTGGTTTTGAATGACAAATATTCTTGGGATGAGCTGATTCCAACAAAAGAGATAGAACAGCTATTTTCCAGGTGGCCCTATATGATATGTACCTCATGCATCTTCCAGATTGTTTTTTCTTATCTAATTTGGGGGTTTCCTAAAATGGGGGTACCCAAAAATGGATGGTTTATAATGGAAAATCCGATCTAGAAATGGATGATTTGGGGGTCCCCATATTCTAGGAAACCTCCATTTTTGTGGTTGCAAAAAACGTACCGCAGATTTTCGATGTTCTTCTCTTAGGATGGTGTGATGAAATCCCATGGTTTGAAGCCAACATGTCCCGGGATATTCTAGTGAACAAACAAAGCTATGGGTGGAAAATAACAGCATTTGTAGACCAGTTCCTAAACCATTTGATTTTCCAGATGGATCCCAATTTTACCTCAGGGTACATACCAAATACACTATATCCAGATATCGTTGGACACATATGTCTTGTTTGTGATGTGTTTGTGATGTGTGCAATAGATTATTGTGTTTCTTACTTTTCCATCCATTCTCAAATTAGACTGGAAACCACATCCATTCTCATCACTACCTGACTAACTTCTAGATGAATTAACTAATCCACCATCCAGGTGTTCTAGTAAAAATAGGATACCTCCAAATCCAATGGCGGATCATCATGTTCCCTGTGAACATGCTATTTTCGGGGGCATATCTTGGAGGTGCATCCCACTTTGTAAGTGGTTTACAATCCATATAAAAGCCATACAATCCCATTAATCTAAGTGGGAATATACCACATATAGCTGCGGGTAGAACCCATTTACTAGGTGGGATGCACCCCCCCCCAGTCTACCCCTTCCATACGATCGTCGCCAGTTCCAGGAGACGCTCCTAGACACCTCGCCTTCTACCGCTAGCGCGACTTCGCGCAGCGTTCCAACAGTTGCTGAGCTACACGTGCAGCCACTTGGCCGGCAAAAATGGCGGTTCAACGGCAAAAGGGTGGTTAAAGCAGTAAACGCGCCCAAAGATTCCGGTGGGCTCATCAGGTTAAATGATAAGAGTACTTGAATAAGATGATAGTGTTGTAATAAGCATAGTGTTTAATATCTTGCTTTCTGATGATAGCAGTGATAATTACATGAATGATGATGATAATAGGAATGGGGTGGACGATATAGTGAGCCATTTCTGCTGGACGCCTCAAGATGAGTTTTGCAAGCAATACTGAGAGTATCATCCAACGTATGGAAACTGTTGACTAGCACTGGTGATCCTTCTTCCCCTATAAGAGTGGTTTGTCCCAGCAAATAAATATAGTAATATATATAATTAATTATGTATATATATATAGGAAGGTAGTGTACAACTATTTCAGATGGATTTTACTTTTCTATTGTTTTGGGGTTGCTATACCTGTACGTAACATGGGGTATATCACGCTCCAGTGCAGTAGAGCCTGAAGGTGCCGAACAGAATGCCATGGGTTTTCATGGGATGTTTATGGGGAGAATCATCAATCAATTAATGGTGATTCAATGAAACTATCATGGGATACACTGACTTCGTCTCATGATTCAGTGGATTTCAGTAGAATTATCAAGAGATATGACTACTATCATATTTGAGTGTGCACAGCCAAGGTCGGGCAACAAAGTCGCAGATTTGTTTCAAGGAATGTAGTTGAAACAATTTGAGGTAGCCTTGAGACGGATGAGATTTCCATTTTCAAGGCCTCCATGGGGGTAAAACACGAACTTCATCACCCATCCCAGGCACTGCCAATCGCTGGCGCGGGCCAGTGGTGGTTCCGAGTCCATGCGCGAAGCGAATTGGAAGTGGGCCGGCAACCGGGCCTGCCACTTGGCCTGGTTGGTACACCACCAACTGGATGGGTAGAAACGAATCCTGAAAAAGCTTGGAGCTATATAAATGGTGAATCTCCGAAAAAAAACAAAAAAAACAGCTAAGAATGTAACTTTTTTCTAGGGAATCTAAGGTTGGCGATGGATTTATAACATCCTATCACTATGTTTTATGGGGTTTACGAACCGACATATAACTGGGACCACCTTGTAGAAAATTGGGGATTTTTCACCTCTAGTTACCCTCCGGTACTGGAATTGAACATCCACCATTTATAGATGACTTTCCCATCAACATCTCCATGTATAGGGGATTTTCCATTCCCATCTTCGATTACAAAATGGTACTGTAGTGGGTTCTAAGTTCAACGTAGCTGGGAGATTTTGTGGATTGTAGTCAGATAAGCAGGTGAGTTGTACATCCATGGTTGAAACTAACGCAGCAAATATTGAAGTTCCTTGCTTGGAAGTTATGATTTCTGCTTAGAGAAGAGTTCTGATTCTAAGCCCTCACAACGCCATACAGAAGTGTGAATTGAATAGATGGAATGTGGATTATTATACTAAAGTGTGGCCCGTACCTGGTAAGAAAGTAAGCGCAGCAGCCTTGGGATTTTAGAATTGAGAGTTCGCTCGATTGAACGGGGGGAAACAACCCCTTGAAATGAACGGTATTTACAAGCGCGTTCAAAACTGGGAGCAGGACCCGTCAATTTGGGGGATGGTTGCTCAAAAGATGTGCGGTTGTTTTCTTGATTCAAGAAAGAACCAAAGAAGTGGTGCTGTCAAACTTGGACACAATCTTCAAGGATCTCAAGGCCATTTGGTGGTTCAGTGAATCTTTTACATAGCCAAGGCCAAAGCTGTTTTTTTGGGAGGCGGGTATTGCTTGGGTCTCTAGTGTACCACTTCGTTTCAGGGTCTCTGTTGCCTCAACATCATGAAAACATACTGTACAATCTATTATCATTGCAATTCAAACTACTGTACTGTAAGTATTTGTAAGTAGACAATCCACAATCCTCACAGGAGTAGGCAAGAGCAGCAAGCTTTAGAGACTAAATGCCAACTTTTGAATGTGGGATTTTGAGAGTCTACGCCAGTCTGCGCAGATTCACTTCATGTCACTTGTTTGTCAGGCACATTTTGAACAGGAACCTGGATGTAATAATAGAGCCCCGCAGATGCTTAGCTTTTTGTGGGGATTAGACTATATTAGATGGATAATTCATTCATTTTTGGGATTATAGTTGTTTTCAAAATTGATATGAACACAAATGGATTTTTACATGTTTTACTCAATCCCAAGAGTGGGTCTGAAAATAAAGTAGACCCCCGAGCCAAAAGCCATTTTTTAATATGGGTAATGATCCTCAAGCATTGGTTCACTGGATTGGTTCAAGGGAAAATCTACAGGAATCAGGAAACCATGGTTTTCCCCATCAAATCTAGAGGTTTCCTGTAAAATTTTCCCTTAAACCAATCCAGTGATTGGGTTTAGAGCTCCACTATTCAAGCAACACGGTTCGGAACCCGGGAAAAGCCATGGTCCAAGGCAAGTTGGCTGACACCATGAAGGCAGAGGACGCGAATGGGTGCATTGCTGGTGCCCATCTGGGATGGCAAAGTGTCAAACCTGCAGGGAAAACCACCAAAGAAATCTGAAGATATGGATTTATACTTGATTTATGATGGGTAAGTTGGTTTCTATAAGTGTTGGGAACCATATATACTTTACTGCTGGGTTTCTGGTGACTTGAACTGCTGGCTTATAGGGAAGTGTCTCCCTTTTTTTGATTCGGTAGGGGTATTTCGGCCGTAATTTGACCTGCCAAAATTGCTCTACACCAACATGAGGATGGTCAACATCCAGGTTTCCTGAAGCACAATGTCCCTGAAATAGCACAGTTTATCCAACTCCCCAAAGAAATTCAAAAACCTATGTGAGAAAAAGATAGACAGATTGAAGGATTTGCAACACCCACAAGACCCCCCAAGATGAATTTCACTGAAGACTCCAACGACTTCTTCAGCTTCTTTTGAACCTGGTAAATCCTTCTCACGTGGATGGTCCTGAAAAAATGTTTGATGATTAGCCATTTTGTATTGGTCAATGGTACAATTTGTAAATCTTCCGATGTTTTCACACATGTGTTTCCATGCTAGATCTCCCTATCCAAAACCTCCACCTTGAGTTGGGTGAAATCATGCTACATCAATCTACATCACATGTAGCCGTATAGTTTGTCCCCAATGTTGTTTGCTTAAATCTCCGCGTTGCATAAACAACCATTCTTGTTGCTTAAATCTTACATGTCGGGTAAATCATGTTGAACAGAGGCAAATTCACACATTTTGCCACATAAAAACATGATTGTTCTCTCAACCACAATGTTGTTCGTAAAATCCCCATAAAACTCATGGTCAGACCATCATTGTTCATAGTTACATCATGTTACATCACTATATGTTTCATATTTAACTCGCGATGAAGTCTCTATGTTGTTCCATGATAAAGCCACCATGTGTCATACATTAAATCACCATGTTTCACAGTGAATCCATGTCGAACCATGTTAAACAACCATTTGTCCCAGGTGAAATCCACCATTTTCCCAGGTCAAACCATCATTTTCCAAGGTCAAAATCCACCATTTTCCCATGTTAAAATCACAATTTTCCAAGGTCCAACTCCGCCATGCCTTGGCCAATGCTAGGACCTGGCGCGCTGCGCGGCGGCCTTCGCGGCTGCGAAGCAGCGGGACTTCCGGGTGCTGTTTCTGCTGGCGGAGGAGGCCATCGGCAAGGCGTGGAGCCAAGTGGAATGCCTGGGGAATCCATGGGGAAACGCTGGGAAGACCATGGAAAAGGTGGGAAAATGCTGGGAAAATGATGGTTTTACGCGGGAACGTGGTGGTTTTGCACCGGAAAATGTGTGAACATGTTGGGAACACCATTGGAAAATGATGGGAAAATTGGTGGAGAATTGGCAGGAAAATGGTGGAAAACCCTGGGAAAATCGCTGGTTTTTCACTACGGTCCCCCGGCTCCACGGCAGGCGTCCAGCTTCGAGGTCGCGGAGGTACCGAAGACACCGTGGGCCCTCCTAGGTACCCCAAAAAAGTACTTTCAAAGGTACTCTAAAAATAGCTGGTTTGGCTGGATGGTTATTCCCCCAAATCTATCCAAATATGGTAATAGTAGGTTTGGACCCATCGATTACTCTCTGGTGATTTAACGAGCTACAAGAAAAAGGCTCATTTGTGGTCATTTAGTTTGATGATTTACCTATTGAACATGATTGTATAGATGACCCTCTGGTGTCATCAAACGTAGCAAGCTGGGAAATCCCCGAACTAAATGGAGGTTTACAGCTGGGAAAATCATCTAGAAATGGGGGATTTTCCATTGCCATGTTTGATTACAAGAAGGAACCCTCTGGTAATCTATCTAACATAGCTAAAAGACAAGGCCCGCTTAGTTCGATAATTTAGATACCATATTTTCCTGTTGAACATGATGATGTTCTACAGCTATTGTAAATTCCCAGAGGGTACAACCAACAAAACTGGTGGTAGAAACCAACGACTATGGGGATGAATGATTAATCTAACTCGAGAATAGTATCTAGAGCCTCGAGTTGTAGAACTAAAGTTTGGTAAACGTATCAGAATTATTGGTCAAAATACCAAGTGTTATAGAAACTTGGAGGGTTTCGGTATATGGATAATCGAAATTAGGATGATGGATTCTATTGATGTTTCTATATTGGATGAATTTTGATGATTTGATTCTATTCAACTCTTCAATGTTGTCGATGAAAATCTATAGTCT
Source organism: Symbiodinium sp. clade C Y103 (assembly GCA_003297045.1). NCBI lineage: Eukaryota > Dinophyceae > Suessiales > Symbiodiniaceae > Cladocopium > Cladocopium sp. clade C. The sequence goes on from BGPT01000275.1 coordinate 355,790, forward strand.
AATCTAAAGTCCTGTACATCGAATCATACTAGTACATCTAATCCCGAATCTATTCTAGTCCCGTCTGATCTAGTTTAATCTATATATCTACAAGTATTTCGATTTGGGTAATGAAATATCTCGAAAATCCCTTAGACACACAGGAGCTTACAGCTAAAGTGTGAAATGGTTGACTCTGGAGGGTCCCTTTTTCTTCTGCGAAAAACATGGGCAAGATTTGGCAAGATGTTTTCCAAGCACAGAACTGTTTACATGCCCTGCCCTTCCCCAGCCTAGAAGGAATGCCTGATGTGAGGACATCCAAACCCTCCAAACTCAACGCTGCCCTTAGGCACTTCAGATGCTGGAAGCTTATGCTGCGCTGAATGTGCGTCACCGGGAGGAACGATGTGACCTTGTGGAAGTGCAGCCACACAAATCGGCACTGAAGCACCAAAACCAGGGGAGTCAACCGCCCAAAAATGTGGAGTCAAACAAAGAGAATGAGGAAAGTGGATGGTTTTTACATGTTTTTACCCTGTGATGTTCCATTCTTTTGGGGGACATCCATCTACCGGCCAGGTTTATAGTCACCAGGACACGAGGTTTTGAGTCATATTCGAATGGAAATTTGTATCTCGAAATATGGCTGACCAAAGGCTTTGGAGGACCTAGGGAACCTGGGTCGATGAATACCCAGGGTGATGAAGTTTGGAACTCGCGGATCCACTTTATGATTTCTAACAAGTGATTACCCTCTGGTGAACGTTTACATAACTATGGAAAATCACCATTTTTAATGGGAAAATCCACTATAACTATGGCCATTTTCAATAGCTATGTTAGTTTACCAGAGGGTAATTGTTAATTTAGTGATCCACTATGAGAATTCAGTTGTCAGAACTCCATGACTAGATTGGGGTATAATGCATAGATGCATATGTATCATATCCATTCAGTAATCAATTTATATTTCAGTCATTTGCACACTGGCACACAATTTGATATTTAGCTATTTGTACACTGGATCCATACAATTTTACAGCAACCCCCAAAAAAGATAGAAACGTAATAAAATCCCATTAACATAGAAGAGTGAGAATTCGCTTTTCTATTGGGCTTGCTATACTGCACAAGGTGAGCTCCCCCCCAGTGAAAAGGTTGGTTTACAAACTGATTGAGTATAGTTACATCCCCCTAATCAACCCTAGTTGACCCAGGCAAATAAGTCAACTTAGCTATCATGAATCAGCTCTAAACCCTAATAAATCCTCCACTTGTTGTTGGTTTTTCTCACCATTTTTCGATGTGTTCCCATGTCCCAGGTGCCATTTGGATAGCCATTGATCCAGCAACACCAAGGCAATGAACACCTCTTTGAGGCGCTCACGAAGCGCCTGCTGACGGAGGAACAGCCAATGACGGAGGAGGCGACGGTTGCGGGCTTGGAAAATGTCGGAAAAATGGTGAATAACATGGAAAACACCAGCAAAACTCCGAGATTCTTGGACTTTGGAAACTATATTTTCCCCACCTGCCAGGTGAGGGTTACTAGATTTTATCACAGGTGTACGCGGGGCGGGGCGGGGCGGGGGTGGACAACCTCCCGCCGCCTTCCACGTTCACCATCTGCCTCCTCCTCGCCAGCTCGAGATCGCAGCAGGCACTGCCGGACTCCATTTGCCAGCTTCAGGTCTCAGTGGGCAGCTGCCAGCTCCAGATCCCAGTGCGCACTGCCGGACCTCAACGGCAAGCTCCAGATCCCAGTGGGCAACGCCGGACCTCAACCGCAAGCTCCAGATCTCAATGGGCAACGCTGGACCTCAACCGCGAGTTCCAGATCCCAGTGGGCAACGCCGGACCTCAACCGCGAGCTCCCGATCCCAGTGGGCAACGCCNGACCTCAACCGCGAGTTCCAGATCCCAGTGGGCAACGCCGGACCTCAACCGCGAGCTCCCGATCCCAGTGGGCAACGCCGGACCTCAACCGCGAGCTCCGGATCTCAATGGGCAACGCTGGACCTCAACCGCGAGTTCCAGATCCCAGTGGGCAACGCCGGACCTCAACCGCGAGCTCCCGATCCCAGTGGGCAACGCC
>BGPT01000275.1:358538-378332 GCA_003297045.1 Symbiodinium sp. clade C Y103
CCAGATAGAATGCCAGAAAGAATGCCAGAAAGAATGTCAGATAGAATGCCAGAAAGAGTGCCAGCTAGAATGCCAGAAAGAATGTCAGATAGAATGCCAAGAGGAAGAGGAGGAGAGGACAACTCTGATGAAATCTAGAGACCGAAGGTCTCTAGATTTCATCAGAGTTGTCCTCTCCTCCTCTTCCCTGCCAGAAAATTTTGCCAGAAAGAATGGCAAAATTTGTATCACACTCATGGTGGGGATCACTCGAAGAAAGTATTTTTTTTTTCTGCGTGTGCTGTGTGTTCAAATGACGATTTCAGATTCTGACTGATTTTCTTTATTTTGTTTTGATGTTCTTTCGATACGAATGGTGATTGGGAGAGAAAACATATCAAATTGAAGTGGGATTGCGGTTGGGGAGGTTTGGGGCTTAAGTAAAGATTGCCAACAAAGTTTGGTCGGTAGTAAAAGCAAATCCGAGCAATCCATTAGCGGGTCTGAGGGTCTAAAGCTTAAGTAACAAAGTTGGTTAATGGTCTGACATATTCCCAAGGTTGTTTTTTTCTGTTGGATCATTCGACCAAATGTGATCGCTTGATTCCCACGTGATGTTGGTAGAAGTCCCGTGTTTGTTGCTGGCTGGTGATGCCAATGACGTCATGTTATTATACACATGACCGTGTATGATATTCACGTCATTGCACATGAGAGATTGATCCAGTTGCCGTGTATACATGCAATTTTTATCAATTTTTCATATACATGCATTAATGTACAGGATAAACCCCAATCAGACTGGGGTTACTAGCCGCTTCGAAACTAGGATGCACATCCACGGGGGAAATGAATTGGAATCTCAAAGCAAAACACTCAATAGTCATTTTTCAATACATGCTTGAAAATTTCTCCTTGTCAAAGTTCCAAACCGTTACCCCTCCAAAATGAAACCTGGACTCGCCCAAGCAAAGTGCAACTGCCACCGGGGACTGTGATCTTCCAAATCATGTTTCGTTTGATTTACCTGGTTGGTTTCTAGGCATGATTTTACCGTTACTAGTAGTGACAAGCATTCACAGACCTGCAGTCTAGTATCAATTTCATCGAACTGAATCGGTGATTTTCCGTTGCTATGTTTGATTGCCGGAAAGTATCCTGTGTCGCACCTAAAAAAAAACAGTATGTTTCAATTTTGGGTCTGTCTGAAATTAGGGTTTTGTACCGTCCTTTGTTTTTGTTTTCTTTCAGCGGTGGTTGGTAAATGTCCTAATTAAGCATCACCCAAGCATTGGGAAAATCATCTGGAACAGATACTTTACAGATGTGATGTTCAAAATCCCCCAAGATGGGGCATTTACCCTCCGGCAATCAAACGTGGCTTGCTGGAAAATCCCTAATTTATAGTTGATGGATTTTCTCAGCTACTGTACAAACCTCTATTTCGTTCCGGGATTTGCCATGCTTGATGGCACCAAAGGGTACCAACCCCTGTGAAAAAACCCACGCTCCAGGTGTTGCAGCGTGTGCTGCTGGCCCACCGGAGCTTGAAGCTTATGGAGCTGTCCACGTGCCATGGACGGGAAGACAAATGGGGTGGGCTTTCCAAGATCATCAGCAGCCCATGTCACAGCGATATGATGGGATATTCATGGGATATGTCAATGGATTGGTTAATGGGAAAATTTAAACCGGAAACCCGGAAACCCCTTATATTTCGTGGGAAAATCATGGAAAATCCATGGTTTCCTGTAGATTTTCCCTTAGACCAATCCGATGAATATGAGAACATGATGGGATGCCTAACCATGCCGGGCCTAGCCAACTTGTTTTTCAGATGGTTTTTAGCCAGAAACGGGCTATTGCTTCCAGCTGTTTGCTGGTCACTGGACTGCGACCGAAACGCTGACGTTTTGACCCATGCTGAAATGAATTCCAAACACATGTTTATTGGGGGAAAAGAAACTGTGTGTATTTTTTATCAAATGTTGTCAACATGTATATGACGTTCTTTTTGTGAGACCCTATTCCCATGATTGTTTGACCAAAACAGGAGGACGTCAAGGAGTTTGTGGGCTGGTGGGTGCTTGACAACACAGGTCAAGACCGGAAAATGGTTCAGGAATGTTGGGCAGAGTCTACGTGATTGTTCGCGTATCCCAGCTTCAAAGGTTACCATTACAAAATTTTTGTGTGCCCTCGCGATGATGGGTGATGATCCAAATGAATTTTAGTTCTGGTAGAGCAAAATTTGCAACGACTAGCAAGGATCCATGAATGTGAAATGCCTTAAAAGCAGTGCAGAGTGGGTACTATAAACTCGAGGGCCTTAACCACGAATCAACATGGACTATGTAACAGTATGTTTTAAGTTTTAAGGATGCCTGGTTTCTAGGCCAAATCTAGTCCTTCTAACTTTGATACGAAGGTGGACTCTGAACCTTCCTGGCCCGGTTCCTTTGTAAAACGTCTGAGGTATGCAGCTTTGGAAGATTTGCAAAGTTGACTCCTCAGAGTCTCAGAGTCCCTGTTCTTTGGGTGTGGCCCTCACGATTGCAAACAGCATGGACGGTTTTAGTTTTCTTGGCCTCACTACAGGTACCCTTCAGCAACGATTTTAAGACCCTTTATGCTTATATCGGGGCTTAGTGAAATAATGTACTCGAAGCCCGCCTCAATTGTATATATTGCTTAATCAGAAATAATAGAATGATAATATATTAATATATTATATTATATATCACCCAAATTTGATCAAATTGCCAAGCAGAACAAGATTGCCAGCAGCTGGACCAACGGCAGGGAAAATCACAGGGTGCGTTCAGATGTGAGGCGTTCCACCAAAATTGGTGTGCTTATTAAAGTTGGTAATGCAATGGTTATACCTAGTCAAAATAAATGCACTGAACTTTCAAGGCACTGAGCTTTCAAAACACTGAGCTTGTATACATAGTCATAGAATTTTCGATGAATTGCTCATCGTCAACCATTTTGGTGGATTAGCAGGTTGAATATGAATTATATACAATTATATACATATAAGTATTTTGAATATGAATTAAGATGAATTAAGTGTGAATTTAAGTTTCAATATGAATATGAATGAAGTATGTCGCTGGATTTGGGATGTTTTTTTACACTTCCCGAGTCTTGGACATAGGACATAGGATGGAATGAGAACCAAACGTCAGACAATGGGGAGATGGGCATGGCTCAAAAATATCCAAAAATTGGCTAGCCATGGACCCAGCATGCATTGGTTGTTTGTACACAAACCATGGAAATATCAAAGAAATGTCATGGGAATATAGCAGAAATGGATGGATTTCATGGGAGTGCGAACCTTAACAACTCCCCGATCATGAGATGGCCTCTAGTAATCAATCCTGGCTAAATGGAAAATAGTTCAGGGGCAGGTTTTTTGTTTTCCGCTGGGAATTTCCCATCGAACGAAATAGGTGATTTTCCAGCCATGATTACTGGAGGGGTTTAGCAATTTTGAGGGGCCAATAATTCTGAGGCATGCCCAAATTGTATTTTTTTGGAAGCAACGTTGAAGCAACAAATCTCCTCGCCGTTGCCTTCCCGGGAGATCCGAAAACATCTCCTGTTCTGATACGTGGATATGTTTTCAGGGCCACAATGGCAACACCGGGTAAGTTTGGTGAACATGATTCAGGGTGGTTTGCTTACCACATAGCTATGAAAAAAAAAATAAACAAACCCGGGCAAGTTTGGTTTTGTGTTCAAGCCATTTGATAGTCATTTGGATGGTGAAACGGACCAAGCAACTGCAAAGTTTTGAGCCCACACTCAGGTCGACATGATCGGCGGCCGATGACTGAAGATGGCCCTTGAAAAAGGAGCTCGCTGTCAGCAGTGCTCCATCATATTGCCACAGGGTAAAGAAATTGCGTTTGTTCCTAAAATCATTTCTTGACATGCCTGTTGGTGTTTTATTGTTTAAATATGTTGAAATGAAATCTTCCTTTGCCCAAGTTTCTCCTTGAATATTCGGTTCGAGGATTCCGACACGAGCAGTGTAGATACGTTTTTTGTAGTCAAAAATGAAGACTCAGGGGACCACAGATGTTAATCCTGTTTGGGTAATTGTTCTATTCGGATCTACTTGGAGGGTACTGGTACTTAATTTTGACCCAAACCCGCGTACTTCAATACTCAAGATGCGATGAAGATTGGTATATTTCCCTTTGCTTGTGATGGTACACGTACATTGTTGTTGCTTCACAATCTTTCAAGTGTGTTTCACAGAAGCTGAAGATAGCAACAGCATATCCAGCTTACTTGAATGCCAGTCATTGTGGGTGCAACGTGTCATAGCTACTGGCTGGCTACATACAGGTTTTCCTAAGCTCCCCCGCTCCCCCGAAATTGTTTGGAGGAGTTTAGCTTCCAAATTCCGTAGTGTGACACGTATATCAATCACTTATATGTTGTGGTAAACCGATAAACCAAACATATGAAACATGCTCAACTTGACCAGGAAGAGGTTGTATAAATAAATACCCTCAAATGGAAGGTTTACCGTGTTACCACATGTTGTTTGTTCCAGTTTTGGGCAAAACGTGATTATAGGGATTTATAGGGTATGTTTATGGTGCCGGCGCCTGTAAGGGGCCCGCGCTGTTGTTCAAAATGCATATATACGTCATGCTACGTTATACACGGGTGGGGTGGGTTGGGGGGGGGCTGATAACGTTCATTTGCACTTGCACACATACGTCAAGCTACGCTCACGATGTCTTCATTTGCACTTGCACACATACGTCATGCTACGCTCANTAACGTTCATTTGCACTTGCACACATACGTCAAGCTACGCTCACGATGTCTTCATTTGCACTTGCACACATACGTCATGCTACGCTCACGATGTCTTCATTTGCACTTGCACACATACGTCATGCTACGTTATGCACGGGTGGGGTTGGTTGGGGGGGCTGATAACGTTCATTTGCACTTGCACACATACGTCAAGCTACGCTCACGATGTCTTCATTTGCACTTGCACACATACGTCATGCTACGCTCANTAACGTTCATTTGCACTTGCACACATACGTCAAGCTACGCTCACGATGTCTTCATTTGCACTTGCACACATACGTCATGCTACGCTCACGATGTCTTCACTTGCACTTGCACACATACGTCATGCTACGTTATACACGGGTGGGGTGGGTTGGGGGGGGCTGATAACGTTCATTTGCACTTGCACACATACGTCATGCTACGCTCAAGATGTCATCATTTGCACTTGCACACATACGTCATGCTACACTCACGATGTCTTCATTTGCACTTGCACACATCGAAAACGATATCCACACTTAGACTTAAACCAAAAAACCGCTTGCATGTCAAAGCTGTTGCGCACTCCAAAGGAGAATTTGTGCGAACTTGTCGAAGACGTGTCAAACCGTCTTTGTCCAAGTTGAACGGAACCCAGACGTTGGACAGGACATGGGATATNGACGTGTCAAACCGTCTTTGTCCAAGTTGAACGGAACCCAGACGTTGGACAGGACATGGGATATTTGCAAACAGAGCATCCCTATAGATCTTTGTCCAGCCGCAAAGGCGCCGTTTCGGGTATGTTGGATACCTATATCCATGTCTGGTGGTGGAGACATCACCATGAAGGTAAGGACCTTCTGACACTGCTTGGCAAANAAAAAATGCAGAGTAACCATGCTCTGTGAAGATGAAAAAGAATTTCGCGGCAGGCTGGAATGAAAGTGTGAGGTTGCACGAAACACCAAATTCAATGCTATTTGCAATAAATTCACACCATTGCAACTTTGATCCTCAACTTGAAAATTTGCATTTCGTGCTGGCGAAATGTCAAAAATGGCGCAGAAATCACGACCCTTACAGCACGAAAACGACATCGAATTTTGTATGTTCGTTTACCTTTGCACCTTAAAATGGGAATTTTCAATGATGAGATGGAAAAGAACATGATGAAGACGTTCAACCCCGCGGGCCTCTTACAGGCGCCGCCACTATGTTTATCACTCGCCCACTTAAACCCCAAAACAAACGGTGGCCTGCAAGGTGGAGCCCCAGTGAATGATATATCGCTAGGTTGATATAACTAACATGACTTTGGGGATCTTTGGGGTGAAACTAAACCAACTATTGGTATAGCTAACATGACTTTGGTATAGCTAACATTGGGGATCTAGGTTGGTATAGCCAACATTTATTGTAGATATCAATCGAACGAGTGGGGTGAAACGAAACCAACAAACATAAAGCTGGGAGGCACCACCATCATTCTAGGAATCTCAGTCCTCCCCATTGTTTGCTGGGAAAAAAAAGCACGCAATATTTGATATCAGGTGCAAGCCGGATCGTGCATGTCTATAGAATATTGACATACATTGAACCATATAGAATCCGAAAAACAACACAATATACACCATACATTGGTTGATTTGACCGCCTGAAACTTTACAGGTCAGCCTTCCTTTCGCAGCTGTGAATTAACGGAGTTCTGATCGTATTTTTTTCGACGGGATCCGGTTCCACGGGTTACCAAGTTGAAACTATAGAAACCCAGTCAAGTATCTACAGATATGAAATGATATGACATGTCCACCGCAAATCCTAGTTGCTGTAGATCTACTTCTACCCCGACTTGCCAATTTCCCCACAGTTGATTGTGCTTTTGTTTAGGTATATCAGATTGGCATCTCAGTCCATGAGTACCTGATAGACCCATGACTTGCGCAGCGCCAGGTGAATGGTTTTGAACGTGGATCAGTCAAAGTCTTGCTGTCCATTCTGGACTGGGCTCTGGCAGCCGAAGGGGTCCCAAGTTGGAATTATGATAGGTTTATCCACCGAAGATGAGGATTTAACTACCAACAGTTGGGCCCCAATCATTTGATTGGTTTAAGGGAAAATTTTAACCGGAAACCTATGGGATTTTCCCATGAAATATAGAGGTTTCCGGTTTCAATTGTCCCATTAACCAATCCAATGACCCAAACGATAAATAAGATGGTGAAAATATGTCCAATGAGTATGGTTTATGATACTTTACTGTCTAACGCTATAGTATTCATGGTATGAATCTGAACCAACAAGCATGACTGGGGGGCCCACATTGTACCATCAATTGGGCTTTGTAGCTGACGTACGACAGGCAACTGAGTTGCTTAGTTGGTTTGCTAAGCATCACTGGCATTGGGTAAACCTTCGGTTGGTCGGTTGTGTGACACTTGCCGACCCCCATCAGCTATGGTTTTGATATGGGGATGATCCTGAGACATGGTGATCCCTTTTGCTTCATTTAATCTGCGAATCCCATGAAAATAGTGATTGATACCCTCCGGCAATCGTGGCGTGCTGGAACCCACATTGATAGATGATACTCCCAGCTTTTTGAAGCTCCAGAAAACAGTGGGAAATTCGATTGCCACCTTTCATTCCCGGAGGCGAATTCTTCGCTTTTTCACGCTCAAAACCATCGCAACGGTGTTGCCCCAGGAGCCCACCGGCGAAGAGGAGGAAGATGAGGAAGGTCGTTGGGACACCCGCGTCCCTGGAGAGTTCCGCCCTGGGAGGGCAGAGTTCGGGGTCAACGGTGCCAAAAAGATGTGGAAAACCGATGATGTTCCCAAAATGATCTGCAAATGCTGCGTTTTCCACATCTATGTAAACGTTTAGAGGAGGACTTGAGGAGGGTATATCCATGAAACATGGGTGTATAATTGATATAATATGATATAATAACTGGTTGGTAGTGTCAAATATGTTTATATAATATTGTTTTATGGTTCATTCCTAGGAATGATGATCCCCAATTGGCCCATGGCTTGTTTCACCGGGGGTGACGACCAACCAGCCGCAATGAATGAGTGGCGTCATCTGTGCACAAGTGGTTGCTTTCAGCCCTTACACGTGAGAGATTTAAAAATGAGATACTCTAACTGGATGGTGCACCTCCTTTATGTATGTGTATATATATAATAAACAATATTATATAGAGGTTAGAGTTTACAAACCCAGGTAGTTTCTCACTATTCACTACTTCCTATTTTGGGATTCAAACACTTCTGAATGCTCGGCCATAGATATTCGGAGGAGCCCATTTTGCGGCAAGTGACCCCCTGGTGTTGCGGCAAACAAGTTGTTGTCTTGCGCATTTGTATTGGTACCAGTATCAATCAGTACCTGTTCCAGATATCTTGTGTTTGGTTTCAAGAGCCTATTCAACTTGTGGATCCATGGAAGTTGTGACAAGCCAAAGACATTGGGTTTCAAAAACCCAGAAACCTGTCGGACAGACGTCCACATATTCATCATGGGCTTAAACAAGCCTTCTTTTTCGCAATCTAGCAATTCAAAGCCTCTGCTTCTCAATGGTTTTAAAGGCCCATGGTATTTGTTTGAAGTCCTTTCTGAATACATTTGAATACAATTTGGGTAAAACATTGTAAAAAATAAACAACCCATTTGGCCAGGTTTATACCACCTATGTATGGTGAAAATCGGGGATGGTTTATTATTGTTTTACCAACAGTATACTCAAAAATGGTGACTTTCCGGCCTATTGTTTGGAAGTACCAAATCTTCTGAGGCAGTACCATCTCTGCCGATCGGGCGCTGCAAGAGCTTTCCGAACAGGCCGGCATTTTTTTTTGTTGTTGGTCTCAAAACATGCAGGGTAAAAATGGTAAAGTGGGGTAGTACCCTGGCTTTCACTCCAATAATTGAAGTTCTTTCAAACAGGATGGTACCCCAACATATGCTGATTTTGACGGGCGGGAAACGATGATGATAAGCCATGGAATGGATTGGGGGTTCTGTTTTTGAGGCATCCCCATTTACTGTAGGTTGAAAGATTCCTGAAGTGGATGAGGGAAGAACATATGTTTTGGGTTTTTTCCACCGTGAAGGGTGATTTTCTAAAACAGTCCAAGTCGGGCGAGCAATTCGGAAGCATGAAAGCTGAAGTTTTGCATTCCTAGCCACAGCATCATCACACCTAGCATTGGCTTTCCACAAGCAAGCACATCTAAATATGTACAGTAGGTGATTTTTTTTGCGTAACTAGGGAAACATCTCCGACAAAGTATATGACATTGTACGAGATTGTACCACATTTTGTTTGGTTGGAACTTGTTGTTTTGAATGTCTGAGCAAAACGGTTTTGTCTGAAAATAAGGTACACCTAAATTTGATGGTTCAATCCATGTTCAAACGTAATTTTCACATCACTTTATGACCCTAGTTTGTGCAACATTTTTGGGGAAACCCAATTACATTTAAGGTAATTGCCTCATCAGGTTCAACACCATCATTGTAGGTTGGATCCCGTTCGGTTTGGCTTAAACTTCCACTTGTTACTGATGCAGTCACCATCTTTATCGTATCAAGACAACCACCCCAACTGCGGGGCCATTTTTCAGGTTCGATCCCAAAATTTATTGGATTGGTTTCAGAAAAAAATGACCAGAAATCTGTATGGTTTTGCTCCTAAACATTCTTTTGTTCCTGTGAATCTTACGTTAAACCAATTCAGGTGAAGAATAAGATGCTGGTCAGTTGCGTTTCTATCTTTTTGTGGCTTACTATCACTATCACCATATCCCCAAAGTGTTGGTGGTTCCCACGTCACACAGACTGTTGATCTGTAGGTAGAAGATCCCAATAGCCGCTTGCGTTTGGGCGAGGTGCCAACGGGATCCGGCGGTTGAACGGTGGGTTTCACAGCTTAAAATCCATGGCTTTCCAACTGTACAGTAGATGTGTCTTTTAGACTATAGTATGGAATATTGAGTATACGGCAGTTTCTAAAAATGGGGGATCCCCAAGTCACTTTCAACAATAGAATGGTCTAATTTTGGATGATTTGGGGTACCCCCATTTTCGGAACCCTCCATGTGTGTTTGAATACATTGAGCATATCTAGACCCTGCAAGTACCCATAAGAACTGGTAAAGAATGTTAAACTCCCAAAATCCATGGGTATATCAGCCCATTTTTCAGTGTCACCAGCGGGAGAGCCTTGGAGCTCATCACATAATGCCCGTCTCGGTATGTCATGGTGGCTTAGGGACGATACTTCAGATGTTTTTTCAATAAATCCAGGGCCAGGTCAGACTTAGGGAACCGAAATCACTTTGTGAATCCACTCGGGGTCGTAAAGCCATGTCAAGTTTGATGTTCAAAAAGCTTGGTATTTAGGCGCCGGTGGACAATCAAAAGCAATGAGTGAACGGTATGGTTTTATTATGTTTTACTATTTTATAAGCATGTGATGGGTTATTGGTGCTCTGCCTTAGTCTTTCTTGCACATGGTTTCGGTTACGGTGTGCCGATGGAGGAGGAGATGGTGCCCTTCTGCGGCCGGTTCCGTGTACATGGAGGTGAAGGTTCAAAGAAGAGGGTGAAGACACCCATGACTCTCACAGGGCATTCCCCAACTGCACCCCCAGGCCCAGACATGCAGGCCCCGACGAAAAGTGTTGGCTCCGCGCTACAGCATTGGTTTCAGTGTTGCTCCACATCAAACGGGATGATGCCCAGTGCTTTCCATCATCGTCCCGGAGAAAGTTGCCTCCAGTAGCTGCAAAACCTCGACATTTTTGTTGTTTCATAGGGACAGGTGGCTCATTGTCGAACACAGAAACCAGCCAGTCATCACCATTTCCATCCATTTCCGAGTTATTTCCTGGTCACTCCGATTGTATTACCATTCTTCCTAGCTATATTCCCATTATATCATCATTTCCTCAGATATATCCCAGCAAATAGTCCATCATAATACCCCAGAAGGTAATATATCTCCATCAACAACCGGTAATTGTACAGTGTGATATGCAAAATGGCCCATTGATGGATGTTTCACCTGTTAAAATCGTGGTTTTCCATGGCAAACTGTTAACAGTTAAGCTACCTGGTATATTAATCAGTATTTAGAGTCCCATCAATTTTATCAATCACTATCAATCACTATTAATAAATAGTCTAGTCATCACTATATATATATATGTCAAATAATTGTAATGGTCATTATTGATAGCTATCAAACACTGTTAATCATGAACACTATCAATCACAAGGGGATATGATCCATATTTATTAGATGTTTGATGATTATCAAACACTGAGGGAGTAACAATAGCAATAATACTCACAGCAACATATCATTATCATCATTATTATCATTAATGTTGGTAAAACAAAGCCATACACCGTTCCAAAATTCACCATAAACAGGTGGTATGAACCATTGCCAAATGGGTGGTTTGTGGCATTGTTTTACCCATTTTTACCCATATTAGTCATGATATCTTCTTCATGTTGGGGTTTCGTGGCGCAAGGTGGGACCCTTTGTGGTGGCCGCCCACCTGGATCGTGATGTCATCAAGAGCGACCAGGCCGTGCCCGGAGGAGATTTCTGAGGAAAAGGGCACAGCCTCCAAAAAAATGGGGGAAGACGGGGTCAATTGAAGCTTATCAGGGTAAATTCATGCCAAATTCAATCCCATTCTCTGTGCTTATGTGTTTGTAGTGACTGTGAAAATCGAATCTAAGCTTTTCTGAATTGTTTTTGAGGGTACTAGACGGGGAATTGCAACTTGATCTAAATGTCCAGGAATGTGGAGGTGTTGCCAGCGAAAATCAATAGCTTGAACAGGGTAAAACAGCATGAAACCAACATTCATAGCCAACAACAAAGGGGGATTCAAACCATCCCAAATCTGATTATGTTATCAATGGTTGGATTAGACAAATATACATATATATATATATATACATACATATATTTATACATAATAAATGAAGATGAAACCAGCAAGAAAAATTGGATTTCACAGCCAATACATGGCTTTTTCATTCAATCAAGTTGGGTGTGTGTTGGATCTTTTTCGTCTATATTCTCATCATTTTCCTCATTGCTATCCCGATCTTTACGGCCAATGGGTTCACCTGACGTAGCCCTGCCATCCATTGTCCAACGCACGGCGCCTCCGCAGGTGAAAGTTGGAAGTATGGCAGACGCGTGACCACTTGGGTGGGTGTGTTCATCCACGGGGAGGAGCCTCTGACCAGTTGGGTGGGTGTGTTGCGTTTGAAATACCGAAGTGCAAGTATGGAGTGTTAGTGGTCCAAAAAGTGTCTCCGATTGGGTACAACCTTGGTTTGGTATGTTACTGTACTTTGTTTCTGGTCAGCTTGATAGGGGGAGGAGTATGGAGCCCCATATAACCTTTTCCACATTCGCATTCACACAGGATCTCCACGATTCAACACACACTTTTGGTGATATCAGAATTCTTGTCGGTAATATAAATTGTTATTTTGGGATCTTCCAACTATCTCTTGGTCGATATCTCCATATTTCCGGGGACCCCTTGCGTGGTTCCTTGAATACTTGACTCTCTTGCAGTATTTGGGGGCACATACAAACCAGCTCACCCCAGAAAACAATGCAGGGTCTCCAAGATTGGTTGGTCTCTTGGGTGTGATCCAATCCGGATATATCACCTTGACGATAAAGGTGGTCGAGTTCTGACAGTGACAACATGTTAGTCACTAAGCGCGTTATTTCAACTAGTCCTTAGTGATTCCATGAATTCATGATACATCCCCTTTGCTGGTTAACTCGTTCAGTCATGTTGAATGAACTTAGCTATCATAGATCCAACCTAGATCCCATTTTCTGGCTTGGGAAGTCCCATTAATTTCCCATTAATTCCCGTGAAATCACCATGAAATCCCATCATCAAGTTCCACTATAGCCCCATCAATTCTCATGAATTCCCATTAATTCTCACTAAGTCTCATGAAATCCCTATATATATATATATTAGATAATATATATATATATATATTGTATATATATAACTATAATATAATTCCCACCAATTCTCGTTCTCAAGTCCCAGAAAGTTGGTGAACTCACCCGCCATGTCCCCGGGCACCGGCCGGGCTCCAAAAAAAGGTACTTAGCCAGCCACTTGGAGGGCGAGGACTACGAGCTGCCAGGGCCAACGGGGCCCGGCACGGCGGGATCGCCGCTTGGTCGGCACTGTGGGTTCAAGGGATCAATATGAAATAATGATGATTGCACTATAGATATGGCATTACTGCGCACCAGATACCCTATGGTAAACTAACAGTTTGCTATTGAACATGGCCATTTATAGTGGATTTTTCCTTAAAAAAATGTGATTTCCCATAGTTATGTTCGTTTACGAGAGGGTACATATATTGATGGTATGTAGTATACATATACGATCATATACGTACATAATCGTACATACATGTATCACAGTATCATGTACATGTCCTTACAGTATCAAATACGGAGATATCACCGCTTAAAATGGATCTGACGTTGGAGAATTCTAACTAGTATCTGACATGGAACTCCAATGTTGGTTCTCTCATGTCAGATCCATTTTTTTTGCGGTGATATCTCCTTATTTGTTGAACAAATTGCTGCTGTAAGGACATGTACATTGTATACTTATATTTGCTTCATGTATGTTGAATTATCTTTATATATATATTCAGTTCCTTGGGTTGCTCATGTCCAATTGACAAACGTGTCTTCGGGACAGTTGGTTTAGCCACTGACCTTGTCATTTTGAAACAAGTACCGAAACTCTTGGAGTATTGAAATGATTCCGTCGGCGCAGATCCAGAGAATTGGTTGTCTTGCTGCCAGCAAAAGAGCTTAGTGGTTGTTGGTGTGGGATATGCAGTAAAATTTGGGACATACAAGAACATTCCAAAGCCTTGCTGAGTCCAAAAGACCCCTGGACCCACAGTGTTTGATTGTATTGATCGTCATCTTTGTGGCAGTACTGGTGATGACTCATGCTCATCATCCATCCATACAAGTGTTCTTCCCCTACAAGTTGGCTCATGAATGTTGATGAACAAAGAGGAGTAGTGACTGCCCCGCCGAACAACCAATAGAAGCAGAGTATACAGAATTATGTGCCATCCCCCCTAATATTAAACACACCCCAAATGGTCCCAAGTATGTCTAAATCTCTGCGAAACCATGGTTTCTGGGTGTTTAAAGTTTGGAGGGTATGACAAAGTGTGACAAATAAAAAGCTAGAAACACCAGTGATTCCCTTTTCGGGCCACCAATCATACCATCGATTTGTGCAAACATCCCGTGTTTCTTAATCAATGCAAAATTGGTTCGAATTCCACATCATATAACTGGTTATATCTTACATCGATGTTACATCCCAATTTGTGTTGCTTAGATCCCCATTGTTCATGATTGTACCTACCCTTTTTGTTGCTTAAATCCCTATTTTTGCCGGGTATTTTTCCTGAGGTGGACGGCAGAGAGCGCATCAGCACCTCGGAAAACGAATGATTTATATAAGCACCAAAAAATGCATGAGTTCAGCATCCAAAGTGGAGACTTAAGCAGCAAATGTGGGGATTGATGATAAGTGAAGGTTTGCTGAGTTGGCTGAAAAAACTCACATGTCACTAGTGGGTTGATGGGATATCGAACTAGTTGATGGGGTGAAACTTAACCAACACACATTTTACTGGCACTACATGGCTAAGGCTTTGAGATCAGTTTCTTTCTTGGAGAGAAACCAGCAATAGTATTTCAAAAGATGTAGTTTAGTATATATCTGCACATAGATAAATCTGGATTAAAATCATAACGACACAACCTCACTCTGACGTCACTGTATATGATGATTTTTTAGCGGTAACTATGGCATCAAATGGCATCAAATGGCCTTATCTCAGGGGCCATCATTGGTGATATATGACAGTCGTTGTCATCTCACAAGTCGCCAGTTGGCCGCAAAGAAATGATGGAGTTGGAACATGTTGGAACAGGTGAAACTCTTGGAGGCCCTTAAATTTCACGGGGATTCATGATGGGGAGTCAGTCACTGACCGATGTTTTCAAGATGGTTGAAATACTTTTGTTATTAGACTCACGAGAGATCAACAGATAGCAGTGGTTTTGACTCAACGTTGTTTGCTCAATAAATCAGATGGTTTCACAGGAGAACTGCAAGAATCTAATTGCGGACAGGTCAAAATTGTTTTGTTGTGAATGCAAAGGGCTTCAAGCAACAAGGGTAACCCTCCAATAATAGATTGTTCACAAGCCCTTATAAACATTGTTGTTGGCGGTGAATAATGCCTGAACAAGTTCTTACTATCCCCTTTTTCCCTGTTGAATCGAAATTATGATAGTAAAACCAACATTTCTATGCATTTCTGATGATTATGTCCACCTAAACGCCATGGATCTGGGTCCCTTGCAACCCCTCGCCATATTGGAGATTTCTCTAGGTTCACGATAGCGATGAAGCCGATCCTGTGTCTTGGCAGATCCATGCTTGGGGGAATTGATGAATAGGAACCTAACTTTAAATCCTAGTTTTAGATGTTTTAAGATATGGAGGTTTCCTAAAATAGGGGTACCCCCAAATCATCCATTTTCAATCCGGATTTTCCATTATAAACCATCCATTTTTGGGTACCCTCATGAGTTAGGAAACCCCCATATCTTATATATTTTTGGGAGCTACTTCAAATGAATAGCAAATATAAAAAGATAGGATCCGATCGCTCTGGGGTAGTTCACAAGGACCAAGCTGTGGGGACACACGGATTTCTATGGGATTTAACACTTTTGACTGAATGGAGCAGGTGAGTGAGACTCAGAATTCAAGCACCCCACCCAAACGATGTTGGCCATTTGTAGTATTGTGAAATCGAATAACACGGATCTGATTTTAAGTATGGCATCAATGTGTAAGTAGGAAATTGACAGGAAGTAGCTCTGCATTTCACTAGGATGGATCCTCATCTCAAGTTCTTTGGCATTTCACGCATCCCCAATGTTGGGAGCCCCATTCTCAGTAGTGTTTTTTTCCTAATATGTAGAGATACAGTGTTTTAAGGATACATTTCAATACTACACAGTACTGTGTTTTTGTTCAATGGTTGGGCAAATTCCAAGAATCAGAATTACCACATCATCCCCACATCTAGTTGCTTAAACCCCATCACATCCCAATTATTGATCTGCCAAGGATCAGCTGATCAAAAAGGCACATGCAACCGTTGGGTTCAAACCTCAGAGGGCTCCGGAGAGGCCAAAAGAATCTGAGAAATGGCGGTCTTACCATAGAAAACATGATGAATTAAAGAAACTATGATTGATGAAACTATGAAACAAACTAAGCTGATGATTAATCATTTGATTCATTATTTTGAATTGATATGAGACTCTTCAAGTGGCAATTTAACAAGGGAACAGTATGAGAGTTTAGGATTTGGGGGTGCCAACCTTTAAACAAGCCCATTAAGATTATTATGAGGAAATGCATGTAAATGCCTAGGTTGACGTTTTGGAGATCCAGTATTCATTCTGGATAGTACTTGGAGGATTTTCCTACGAACCCCTGGTCCAAAAATATAAAGCGATCTCCTATTTATATAAGTTGATCTAAGTAGGGTTTTCCTATCTGTGTGTGGGGCTCGATCTCAACCTGCTAATCAGATACAAATTGGAACGCTCCTCCAAGTATGGAATCAGGGACTCAACAAGAGTTGGACCCAACAAGAGTTTGCCGGCTGGAAAGCCCATTGTAGTCTTAAGGTATTCCAGCATTGGGGCACAAACTCATGGTACATCTATTTTTTCGGAATAATGTGGGTAAAACAATAATAAACCATCCCCTAAATCACCACAAATAGGTGGTATACCCTATTCCCAAATGGGTGGTTTATTATTGTTTTACCCACATTATTGCTTAACTTGACCCAGAATTGTTTTTTTGCTTTCAATATCTTGGGGCGAATCCTAGCCTTGGGGTTGAACATGGAACAGCCAAATCTTTAGTGAACGTTGTAAATGAATAGGAACTAAAGATTCAACTCCTCGGTTGCCTACGTTTCGTTTAGGCTTGAACATGCATATACCTAAGTCAAACTTGCGGCGGTGACTTTCTAAATGGAAGAAAGGGTGGCTCCATTTGGCGATTTTTTGCGTGATTCTGTCGCCGTCCTCCAACCCTACACGAAGCTAAAGTGAGTGTCAAGTTTTCTACATGGCTTGAAAATCCCGTAGTTAGTCAGCCATTCCTGGCAAGTCATTGGGATGTAAATGCAGGATGGTACTGATGGCATTGGGTTTCCCATATTACTGAAGATGAACCTTGATGGCATTGATATTCTTGTGGGAAAAAAACAGCTTTCTCACTCACTGACATACTGACGTACTCACTTGCTTCTATACCCAAGTACTGTAATGTGGTAAACCCAATGCCATAAAACCCATCCCCCAAGTCATCACCATTTTCACCAACCATCCCCAAAAATGCTAGTTGTCGAATGGGTTTCCCCCATGAAATACCAGGACTCGCTGGGGCTCTTCCCGCATGGAACATGGTTCCCTGCAAGCTGAGTCGCACTTCAGGACCGGGTTCCACGTTACTGGGCCGGGTTGATCGTCATCTCCCAAGGCTGTTCAAAGGCAGCCGATTTTTTGTTGTGTAGTTCGCTCCCGCCCTACAAACCATCCTAGCCTTGTCATTGTGCTTGGTATAATTCTAGGGGGTTTACAACTATGATCCGTGAAACCGACCGGCTCCACCTGCACCAGGAGTACATGTCCACACTCCAAAGAGGATGGCACGTTGGCGGCTTGGGCCAGCGCCTGAAAAGCTGACCCCACCAGTTTCGATGGGTTTCTTGGGGAAAACATACCCATATTTTTCCAGAAATCATCTAGTTCTCATCCCTAGATGACCAGAAAAAACATATGATAATCTGGTTTAGGACATATGATGACATATGAAGACTTTTTAGAAGACAATTGATAATGTGGGGTATTGCAATGGTTATTATCTACGTTTAAACCTGGCAGGAAATAAAGTACAAGTAAAGGCTGACTGACATGAAGTTTGTTTCAACGAGTCAGATGAACAAGTTCCGTGTATTTCCATGTAGTAGACCATTCTAAAATCGAGAACCATCCAGTCGATGTTTCTTGCAATGTCTTGGAAGCCTTCAAAACCCGAACCATCGGCCAAAATGGTCTTCTATTGTGGAAGCCATGGTGGGAACTCTGGAAGTTGTAAAAGCGATCCATGATCTGGGTAAAACATGGATTTTGCCATGAATAGTGACACATGGCCACCCATATATACCCAGCCACAAAGAAACAGTGCGGTACATCCAAGATTAGCCATACGCTGGAGACATCTGTGAATGCCGCTGCATGCCTTTGCGAGGCCATTCCTTATGAGAAGCAGCCAATGTACACCTTCTATGAGAAGCTCGGTGTTGATTTCAGCGTTCAGTCGGGAGGGCTTGGTCAATTCCGATGCCGCCCAAGTTAAAGACTTCGTGACTTAAGCGGGTGCGGTTCGGTTTTTTTTTCGCACCGAATACATCCAAATACCCATGAAGAATGAGTTGGTCGTAACATAACTGGAATGCCCACTTCTTTGATTTCTTTTTTGTTGGGATTGGATACCTACTTAAAACATCTTCAGATGATCCTAAAAACATTCAACAATGCATCCAAAATTTTGAGGTGGTAGGTAGCCTGATCCAGGTTGAAGGATCAAGCTCTAGCAGAGCGCCGCTGCTGCTGCTGCATATCAAGGAGCATCTTTCAGCAGCAGCATAGCATCGCATAACAACCCACTGCAGCCAGGTATGGAATCTCGCCGTCCAGTGAGATGTAAGCCTATGATAGCCTAGCAATCATGGAATGCACGGCGTGGGGGGAGATTCATGATATCTGGTCTAGTGGTTCTCACAGCCACCCTTGAGATGTCAAGCCAGGCTTAATGGTGTACCAAGGACTTTTTCACCTGACAAAATGTCGATTATAGTGAGATTTCATATTTACCAATCAGAAAAAACTGTGACAACTAATAAAAAATCCCACCGTTTAACATGTGTGTACTTTCCAATTTTACATCCAAACATGTCAGATGAAAAACTCAGATTGGCGAAAGCCGAAGCCCAACCGCTCCGTGGCCACTGAGGAAAACCTCTGAGGAGGCGGCCAAGGAGTGGTCAGGGCAACAAATTGGGGAGTTCTCTAGCAAAGAATTGGGCTTTAAATTGGGTTTTAGAAGGTGGTTAACATGTTAACATGGGGTCAAGATTGTATTTCCAACTCAAATTCAAGTTTGAAGATGTTTCGAAAAAGCAGGTCAAGTTGTACTTAAGTAGCAACCATTGAGTTTTAAAGTTTTGAGCCACCAAAGAGAAGGTCTTGACATGTTTTTAACCACCAAAACTGGGGTTCAAGCAACGGAGCACTATCCTCAAAGGTGGTTTTTCCCCCAGTTTTGTGAGTTGGTTTAGTTTCACCATCTTTCACCCCATTGATTAATAGTTCGATCTGTATATCTGTATAACTGTATAATATGTATATATATATATATTATTCCCCACCTGCCAGGTGAGGGTTACTAGATTTTATCACAGCTGTGGGGGGGTGGACCTCCTCCTTCTCTTCCTCCTTCTCCTCCTCCTTCTCGTTCTCCTCGTGCTTCCTCCTCGCCAGCTGCAGATCGCAGTAGGCACTGCCGGACTCCATCTGCCAGCTTCAGATCCCAGTGGGCACTGCCGGACGTCAATCGCGACTGCCAGATCCCANGCAGTAGGCACTGCCGGACTCCATCTGCCAGCTTCAGATCCCAGTGGGCACTGCCGGACGTCAATCGCGACTGCCAGATCCCAGTGGGCACTGCCGGACCTCAACTGCGAGCTTCCGATCGCAGTGGGCAACGCCGGACCTCA
>BGPT01000276.1:5434-53989 GCA_003297045.1 Symbiodinium sp. clade C Y103
CCCCCCTTCCCCCCCTGCCCCCCTACTACTACTACTACTACTACTGGTACTACTACTACTACTACTACTACGACTACTACTACTACTACTACTACTACTACTACTCATGCTAGTACTAGGGCTAGTACTAGTACTAGTACTACTACTGCTACCACTACTACTACTACTGCCACTACGACTACTACTACTCCTACTGCTACTACTACTACTACTGCTACCAGGACTATTCTACTAGTACTACTGCTACTACTACTACTACTACTACTGCTACTACTACTACTACTACTACTACTACTATTGCTACTAGTACTACTACTATTAATACCAGTACTACTACTATGAATACTAGTACTAGTACTAGTACTAGTACTACTACTACTACTACTGCTATTACTACTACTACTCTTACTACTACTACTACTACGACTATTGCTACTAGTACTACTACTATTAATACTAGTACTACTACTATGAATACAAGTACTACTACTACTACTGCTACTACTACTACTACTAATGCTAGTACTAGGACTAGTACTAGTACTAGTACTACTACTAATGCTAGTACTAGGACTAGTACTAGTACTAGTAGTAGTACTGTACTACTACTGCTACTACTACTACTACTACTACTACTTCTACGACTACTACTACCACTACCACTACTACTACTACTACTATTACTACTATTACTACTACTACTACTACTGCTACTACTGCTGCTACTACTACTACTACTACTGCTACTACTGCTGCTACTACTACTACTACAACTACTCCTACTACTGCTCCTGCTCCTGCTCCTGCTCTTGCTCCTGCTACNGCTACTACTACTACTACAACTACTCCTACTACTGCTCCTGCTCCTGCTCCTGCTCTTGCTCCTGCTACTGCTACTACTGCTGCTACTACTGCTACTGCTGCTGCTGCTGCTACTAGCCTCTACCCCTACTCCTGCTCCTACTCCCAACACCACATTAAGTGCTCAATGCAATCTGCTCAATACCCAAATCCCAGAAGTCCCAAGAAAAGACTGCCAANAGTGCTCAATGCAATCTGCTCAATACCCAAATCCCAGAAGTCCCAAGAAAAGACTGCCAATTGCCTATGGCCGGCGGGCTTGCCGTAGGCAATTAAATACCGCAGCCACGGAACTGCAGCGGCGAAGTCCGGTTGGAATTGTTGGCTGGGCAGAAGGTTGGAAAGCCATCACCTGCCGCGCCCAACATTTCAACGACAACAGGCAACTCCCGAGGATGCAGACTTGTGGGATAATTTTATGGTAGTGTTTTTTGCAACAATTAGTAATCCTATATTATACCTATATTGTCTTGATTGCGAATGTTTGTTAATGTATGTCTTCAGGGACTCTTGTAGACTCCATCTATTTCAAGGAGGAGTCCTTGATATGCGGTCCAAGTGAACGAATTCGAAAGCCACAAACGACCTGGTCTCTTCAACATGGACTTCCACATCGCTTTTCCGTTCAAAAAACAAGCGACGGAGTGAGATGGATGGAACACAGTTTTAAACTTTTAAATCAGTTCCCTTTCGCATTCTGATGGAATTTGAATACGGTCTATGTATTTGCTGCAATATTCAATGTCAAAAGAAAAAGAAAAATTCTCTCCAACTATTGCGGAAAGTTCCATGACTTTGTCTATAGCCAATGTGTGGACAATAGCAATAGACGACAATGGCAATTGTCTGAAATGGGGGGTGAATTGCCTGGAACAGCAGCTTAGATGATACTCAAAACTTTGGGCCATCAACGTTAAAATACCTTGCAGTCACATTTTCATTGTATCTTATTTTCTTTTGGAGGGTCGGTTTCAGTGGTTTCAAGGAAAATCGACTGGAAACCTGGGATTCGTCCCCCAATTGTAGGCGTTTCCTGCAAATGTTCCCTTCAATAACTTGGTCTCCAATAATCAAACGTGGCAATGGACAAATCACAATTAATAGATGCTTACGATCAACTCATTCATTCATTCGAGTGAAACTCCAGAAGCTGCCACGTTTGAAGACACCAGAGAGTAGGTGTGGAGTGCTGCGGCCCACCAGCTGTTCCGTCCTTCATACGGACTGCGGCAGGTGATGGCGCAATTGACCCCGGCAGACAAGTCGCCACAACTGGACCAGTCATACCTTTCCGAAGGCGTGATCACTGGAGATGAGGTACTTGAGAATTTTTGCGGTTTACAACCCATGTATAATCATGTATAGTTGAAGACATTCCATAGTACATACATTATAGATGTATATATATATATATTATATGTTATCATATATATTATCATATATAATCAGATACATATATATATATATGTAATTGGTGAATTTCATATGGCTATTGCTCACTTCCCAACTGGGCAGCGCAGTTGGTATCCCTGTTGGGCTTTGCAGCTTGGTCCCATCCTATGGGATGCCTTGGGCAATGTCTAGATGCAGTGCATTGAAAATTTGATTCAACATATAATTATATGGGGGGTTGCCTAAAATGGAGGTACGGTACCCCAAGTTATAGATAGTTTATAATGGAAAATCCATCTGTAAATAAGTTATTTGGATCTATTTGGGGGTAGCTCCAGGACACCCTCAAACATATACAAGACCCTTTAGTCCCATGACCTCCACGTCAAAGTATGTCAAAGTATGTGAAAGTCACCATCGTCCCGGTCTGCCCGGGCTGGGGGGGGCGCCTGCAAGGATCCAATTCAGGTACCGCACAAGGCATTCGAGGAAGGCATCCGATCATCTCCACATGGCGCTGGCATTGCTGGTTGATGTCGCATTGCTTCACCTTTCAACTGGTCCCAAAGAGGGGATGGATCCAAGCCACAAGAACAAATATTTGCAAGGGTGAACATCCAAGAATCCCAACTATTTTGGTGTAAACAGAAGGGTGTTATATATATATATATAAATGTATATAGGGGGTTGGTCCATATCCATGGCCCATACGAACTCACCAGATATCATCGATTTGCCCTGAATGGACAGTGAAAAATCAAGCAAGGGAGTTGAAATGAGATTGAAGGATCCTGATCTGCGTTTCCCCATAGTGGTTCTCAAATGTGCACTCGTGCATGGGCGTTGACGGTGTGGAGCATGTGTGTACCAGGAGGCAATGTGTGTCTTCCATCGACAGCAGTGGATAGCAGCGGATTGTGACGCAGGAACTCTCCATCTGGGTGCCCCGAACTGCTCGGCCAGTGTACTCCGGAGTACAACTCCATTGATTGGTGAAAATGTCGTAGGAATAGCCTGGTCCTGCTTCTTCCACCTGCCGACAAAACTTGTGTTCGGTCAGATTGCCCAAAAACTGCCAACCAAATTTGGTATGCCTTTCGGAGCTAATGATCTAGAATATGCGGAGAGGTATCGTGGAGGGGAACCACCTGAAATAGATTGGTCACGAATTAAAGATCTAGTGTTCATCAAGAACAAGACATGAAAGAGTATTTTAGGATGAAACTGCGCATCGAAACATAAAACCCTTATCTTAACTATAGTCTAATAGTTGTGAAGATCTTTGGCAAGATGGTGCTACTGCTCCTACTAGGTGAAAAGTATTTCCAAACGTTTCCAAGATCTCAAGACAATCCAAAAAATCTATGTGTTTACTGCATCTGTTTTATCCTAGTCATTTCAATTCTCTAAACACAACGATGGAAATACCACGGCATAATGATCATAATGAGTGGACATGCACATAAACATGGGTTGTTGTAAATGTAAGCAATCCTAAAGAGAAAAGGTGCGCGGAAAGAACCCTTGGTGCCATGCCAAAACTAGATCCATTAGGTTCAATGGACTATCTTCCCGTGCATTCCCCATATGAAGAATCCACGACATGTTGACCTTCAGTGAGCGGCCCAATAGGGGACCGGACCACAGGATTTGGGCAGATCTTGTCACACGCTGGTGGGCTGTAGATCCTGAGGCCCACTCCCAGGATTCTTCTAGATCTGCAGTTGGCCAAGCACTTCAACTGGATCTGAATAGTTTCTGAATGGTCGGCAAGTAAATGCGCTTGTGTGGGGATACAGTAAAGAATGGTGAGAACATGTGAAAACATGTAAAGAAAACTGTGTGATTCAATAGCAAATTGCTTCAACAGTTTCATCTTGCGCAAGGTTCAACTGCTCAAATTTTCCAGTCACTGAAGACCAGACTGTATGACTCTGTCAACTATGCCTGCTGAATAAATGACAGATATGTAAACATTCAAAAAGGGTGACTTGTATATATGTGTCGATGCTTTTGTTGAGCACACACATTTAACAAGTCAAAGTTGCATGTACTGTTATTGAACTTGACAAAAAAAAAGGCGTCATTGAAATTCAGCTCAGTGTCAGCTTTTGATTTGGGTCAGTGTTGGTCTCTGGACATATGGCCGTCACTGGCACACCGGAGAATAAAGGATCTTTGCAACCGATTTGGCATGACTGACCATTCTGTACCTCAGCATCGAGATTGTGTCAAGACCCGGAGTTGGAATGTCCAGACCCCCTCAGTTTTTCAAACGGATGTGTAGGAAAAAGAGGTGTGTGTGTGATATGGTATTCCAAGCTGGTCAATGGACAAGAATTATGTGTATTTGAGCATGACGGTATATCCATCATGTAGATGTTAGAACGTGACATATGTAAGAAGAAATAATCGGACACAAGCTATATTGTCATATGACATATGTAAATTTATCATACAAGGCACATCATAGATTATAAGTGGTACACATATATGTGTATATATATACTATACTACACTATGCAAACTACAATAGCATATACGATACGATAAGATAAGTATGGACTCCAAATCATATATTCAATATATATATATGTATATATATATATATGTATATATATATATGTATATATATATATGTATGTATGAATAAATACATACATGCCGTGCACGTGTGGATTGTAAGCCCCAACAGCCACCATTGGGTTCCTTGGGAGTTGGATGGTACATTTATTCGAACGGATCTGCAGGAAAATGTGGTGTATGTGAAATATCAATATAATATATATATATTATATTAAATATATATATATATATCAATATATATATATATATCATACACATATATCAATGGACAGTACATGTATTCAAGGATAAAACTATCTATGCATGAACTATCTATCATGCATATCGTAAAAGCTACAGTGTGTACGACAACATTATGCAACACATTGTAACACAAACTTTGCGTGTAAATGAGTGTAAACATAACAAATGCAATGTGAAAACACATTGTAGATAACGTACCATATGCATCCATATGCAATAAACAAAGTACAATACTCAAGTACACATGTAACACTTGATACATGCAATAAATATTTGATCACGTCACGTGTTTACATGTTGGAATATATTTTATAGGCTCCAGCAGCCACTGCTGTAGATGAGTTCCCGAACGTCAAGGATTATCCCAGGGGCTGAAGTTCATCAAAAATCCAAACTTGCAGTGTCAACACGCACTACGAAACTTCATGAGGTCCTTGCTCTGGTTGTTAGGCCTTGTGACATCTTGTGACTGCGTGGCTGAAATCTCCTGCCAGAAGCCAATGAAAGCGGTAAGCCCTCGCTCGGAAATCCCAGCCAACAAGTATTGGTTCACTCAGAAAAGCAGTAGGATGAGAATCCTGTTCTTCAAACACTTACAGAAAGATTAATATACACATTTTCGTCACAAGCAACTGGGGTGCTCTGGCAGCCATCAGAGACCCCTCTGCGCTGCCAACCAGACACATTCTCACAGCCAGTGGTGTCGTAGCCACATGCAGGCACATCGGACCTAAAGAAACGCCAAGAAACGCGTGGGAAAACGCGTGTTCAGTGGTACAATCAGAGGAGTTTACTAATCGCTTCTCCAGTACGTACAGTTGAATTCTGGCAAACCGGCACAAACAGATACATAGAAGTTGAATACAGTTACAGGGGAATCAAAGACATTATTTGCGTGAATTAGAGGCTCCAAGGTGTCTAGAATTGTCTAGATCCAGCATTTTCCCTGCAGTGAAGCTTGGACCCAAATGGGAGAAGTCCACCAGGAGATGGAATAAGCCCTCAAACATGGCTGGAAAATCCACCCTTTAGTTCCTTGATTTTCCCATATATTTTCCCATTGAAACCTACATTTACAAGGGATCTTGAGTGGCCATGTTTGATTCTCGGAGGGTACAAGCAAGTAGATGAAGAAGAACACACCTAGGAGAAGCTACTGTAGTGGTCGAAAAAAACAAAGAAAAACATCAGGACACGTCTGTCCTGATAAACCAAGTTCTTTTTCTGCAATTCTTCACTGCGTCCGTCATGAGTGTGGCCAAAACTTTCCTTTAAAATAATACTTATGTTTACTTACTAGCAATGCTTCCCAAGATTTCCAAAAGGTTTGTGTGAAAAGCAGCTAATCCTTGGGGGTATAGCCGCCCATTGAAATAGACAGACCCACGAGTTGCAATCTGGTCCAATTGCAATCTCGAAACGCCAGTCCCTCGGGATAGTCTGTGGCCGGGTCGGGTGCAAGACACCCAGTCAAAGCTGCGCAACCAGAGAAGGCAGCCTGATTCAGGATGAGATCTGCAGGAACGAGAAAGCCTTCCGACTTCCTGACTTCAAGTGGACCCAAGAAATCACGATAAACACCTAAGGCCAGAAAAGGCTTCAAAAATTAGACCCCAATTGGACGCTCTTTTGGTGTGGTTTTGCTCAAAGTCAAGAGTCCCAATGCCGGAAGCCAATCATCCAAATATGACTTTACAAAATGTCAACCTCAACCATCCTCCACCGATGCGTGCAGGGTACAGCCCTGACGCGCCGAGTTCAGACATGCTGAAACAATACGTTACGATTGTTTTCTGAAGTGGCATGGCTATGAATGTCTTCAGCATGGCAAGTTCAAAGCTGGAAAGAAAACAAGGATGCAAGCTAAGAAATGCTATAAAAATGGACAGGAAATGAATGGATTATAGGTTGTGCTTCGATCTTCGTTAAAACCGGCGATTCCAAATACTCCAAATCATTCCAACTCCACCCAATTCCATCTTCATCAACTTGATCAATCTCAAGTTGAATCGCAGAACTGTGACCACAGAACTTTCGACTTCAAAGGATTTCCACCGTTCTCACCGGGTTTTCCCCATCATCGCAGCAGGCACCCCATCGATGACCCCACCTGTAGAAGACATGCCTCTCCCATGCGTATCACAGTGCATTCACGAAGAGCCTCCGACCGCTTGATGTCAATGGATTGGTTATTGGAGGGGAAAAAACCTACAGGAAACCTGGCTTTTTACCATGAGGTTTACCTAGTACAGTAAAGTTCTCATCATCCAATTCTGCGATATTGACTTGTCATGGTACAGAGAAGAGATCACAATGATGGAGATGGCACTTGATCATGGATCGTTGGCCTGTCATGTGATGATGGTGAGCAACTTCCTTACATTCTGCCTTTGTTTCTACGACTGCGCAAATCGTAGACTCTTCAATCTTCGCTGAAAAGCCGCCTGGGCTCACAACAAAAGATCCTGCAATTGACCACCCTGCCTAGTTAGCTATGTTTCAGAAAGTGTCGAAAAACATGTCCAAGCATGCTGCCCGAGCTGACGCCGCACCGTCCCATGGAAGCCAGGAGCACAAACCCAGTCGCCTGTCTCCTCCGGTTTTGTCAGCTGGCAACAGGTGCTGATATTCCAACCAGATGGAATCGAATGGATCTGAGCCAGCTACATGTTCTGGCAACATCTTAGTTGGCTTGAAGAAGTGAACAACCAAGTGACCTTTGTCATCCTTATCTTTGGAAACAACATTGCATCTTCCACGTTAGTTGGTACTAGTAGCCAGAAACAAGACCTATCTTGCAGGTTGGAATCCATCCTTCAGTAAAAAATACAAAGCCTTCACTTCCTGGTCTGTGCCATAGGGATCCAAAGGGGGGGGGCCCTTAGGTCCAACTCTGAGCACCTGCAACTGCTGGTAGGCCATAGGAATTTCTGGAGGATTGGGACAAGACACCTGCTGCGGCAGTCAGAAAATGGAAATCCAGACCCTCTTTGTTGGCCATCGGTCCGAGCACAATTCCAAGGATCGGCATTGATGATATTGATTCATGATTAATCTTTTTATCAACAACAAATCTATGGATTGACATGGCAAATTATGTCCATCGTTGGTTGAACACTTCACACTATTGGAATCTATTGGATACATGCTTGGAACTTCAGCGATGCTTCCCATGTTCCCGTGCTTCATCCAGGTGCCCTGCCACGGGGATCATCACACCGCACCTGGTCTTGTTCCAAGGCAGCCACACAGGTTGGCAGTTTGAAGGTGAGATTCTCCTGTCGTGGCTGTCTGGGGTCATCGGCTAGATCTGAAGGGGCAATCCATAAGAAAAAATAACATGTATGTATATGTATATATAATTAATATGTTGATATTGCAATATAGTACATAATATTATATCATATCATATATATATAGAGATCATATCATTTCATATCATATCATGTTATATTGGAATATATATTGTTATATACATTCATATAAATGTATAAGTATATATATACACACGCAATATACATATATATATATATAATACCCTTTGGAATTCGGTTGAATGGTCATGTACACCATTCTATAGTGATAAAATGGTTCGCATGACCCCTGTCCGCACATGGCGCTCTATAGAATGGGGTTCATGGGGTAATATTTCACCAAAATCCTCTATAGAATGGGGTTCACAGCCACCTCTAAAATACCTCACCAAATGGCAGAATGAAGGGTCTTCAGTGCCTTCTTCCCTTGCTCCGCATGGTTGGGGGCACCATTTTATAGTGATCCAAAGGTGTTTGAAATTGTTTCTTGTTTCAGAGGCCATGGCGTACCATTTCATGTACGGGGGTTGGTTCTGCATGCTTTTGCATTGGTTTGGTCCGCGTGTCTAACTTGAAGATACCGGCAGCGTGGGTAAGGCAGAATACAACTCATCTTGCTAAACCAACATCTCTATAGAATGGCACTCCTGACCATGTCCGAAATCGAAATGAAGCCTCTATAGAATGGTGGTGCATGACAGTTAGGTGTTCTGGGGGGTCAACGAGTACCATTCTGTAGAGAATTTCCAAGGGGGCTTATATATATATATATATGGTATATCTATATATATATACTATGGTACCCCCACCAAAAGAAATATGTTTCCTCATTTTCCATTGGTATTTACAGTGTTTTTAAACTATGTTTAGATGTAATTTAAAAGGCATTATTTAGGGCCTCCAAGGGCGGCACCATATGAATCAACACATGTACAGATGTTTCATCTATTTTGTTGAGGCAAATTGGGGAGATTGGTCCATGGGATGATACATTGGTACTGTGATTATTGGAGTAGGCCAGCAGGCTTTACAAACAAACACTTTCAAAGGGTGTAGCATTCCTTAAGCAAGAAAAGTATTCCTTTTCAATAGGTAGCATTCCTTTGCAGAAAGTCACTTTTCTTGAAAATATCGCTCTTCATTTCGATCAGGTGGTGGTTTGTTGCAGCATGTAAATATGCATTGCTTAATTCAAAACATGAGCACAGACCCATTTCATAACGTACTTGGTACAATACTTCTGAAAGGAAGAAACATGTTGCACAAAAAGTCCCTGCAACATACAAGGCATCGTTCAAACAAATGTAGTATCTCTTCAAATGAAATAATACTAGCTTCAAAAATGTAGCCATTACTTTGAAGAACATGCATGTGTTTCTCTAAGTAAGACTATCTTATTGATTGGAACACAAGGTGGATGTTTGAAAGAAAATGCTGCACATGTGTCATAACTACACAACTACTGCTACATTGTGCTTTCTAGAGTCAGTATGCACTCATTTTTTGATAGTAATAATGCATACTTGAAATGACAAGATGTGAATCGTCTTGTTTAAACAAAAAAGCCTCACAAATGCTACCTCTGTGAGACTAACGGTGCCCCTTCTGAAGAAAAGTGACTTGAAAGAGCACAAAATTACTTCAATAAGAAATCTCTCTTAGTCCTATGCAGTATTCGTTGAAAACAATAGTATATTAAAAAAAAAGGTGTGGTGTAGCATTACTTTTTTACAATGCTCCATTGAAAAGAGTGATACATTCCTTAAACATGGTGGGGCTTTCCTTCAAGAAAATGCAACATTGCTTTGGCATAGAATGCCTCAATAGATGCCGTTGTACTTTGAAAAAGTTTGAGTTTCAATAAACGACCTTGAATGGATGCAGTATTCTGTATTCTAAAAGAAATGTAGAAGGGTAGCATCAGTTTTTTCAATATTTCATTAAGAAGAGTAACACATTTCTGGAAAATAGAGGGTAGAGTATTCTTTGGGAACGGAATCCTTCGAGTACCCAGTTTAGACCATGATCATGGTATTCCTGAAAGAAAGTGTTGGCGCAAGTATGTGCAAAGCTTCCTTCACAAGAGAGTAAACCATTTGATTAAAAATCATGCAACAATACAAAGACAAACGTTACTATGAAGTAGAACCCTTGGGTGTATGTAGTATTTGTGAAGGAAACAGGTCATGGTTGTATGTGTGCAATATGCCCTTCCATATGAATGAAACATCTGAACCAAACAGGCATTAATATTTTGAAGAAGTGACATCTTTCCTTTAAAAACAAATGTCATGCAAAAAAAATGAGAGGGAGGCTGAACTTCATTAAACGGCGTATTGCATCTTTCCACATAATGTATGTTTCTGCAAGAATGCTGCTTCTTGATTAACGAAAAACCTTGTCTTCAGGGCGATTTTTTAGAAGAAGTGAAGTCATTCCTGAAAAAATGGTCATGCAAGAAACATGATAGGAAGGCTGAGCTTCATTAAAGGTTGTCCTACATTCTTCCACATATTGTAGGTTTCTGCAAGAATACTGCTTCTTACTTCAGGGAATATCTTCTAGGCAAATTGTAACCACCTGTAAGCAGCATGTTCCTTTACCAACATGTTTGTTTTTTTGTTTTTTCGAGGAATGCAGCAGTGTGCATCGACCATGGCACTTTGTCGACAGCATTACTGAATGTTAATCGCACACTGCGTATTGTGTAGGAGTGTAGGAATCTGGTGTTTTGAAAGAAATATTGTATGATTGAAGGAAGGCTTAATATCATTGTGAAACGAGGCAATGTTTCGTCAGCTTCAAACTCCACACTTGCACTCTATCAATGTCAACACTCTGTTGTGCTTCACTAAACATGAATGCATCTGCCCCCTGCTTTGAAAACTTGCATACATTATACACATTCTCAAGGCTGTTGCATACACACTTCAAAAAAACATAGGTTTTTGGGGTGGCTAGCATATACGTATATATATATATATATTTATGTACATATATGTTATATCTGTATATATGTATATATATAGGCAATGCATATTTATATATACAGAATGTATGTATATATACCCATACAGTATACATACATATTGAAATATACCACAACGTTTGGTACATCACTATCCAACATTTTTTCTCTTCAAACACTCATCCCGCCTCAACACCTGAGTTTCCGGAGAAGGGGCAAACAGCTTCCCTCGAAGCCCCCAAGTAGGGCACCTGCAGAGTTTCTCGCACAGTGGGAAAAGCATAGGCTGGATTTGGGTTTGTCTGAAAACAGTGTAGCCCTAAATCCAACGCTTAATGATCACTATCCCTATTAAATGGCTGTAATTGGGGATATACCCTATTTTCAGACACACCCACATTTCATCACCAAAAACAACTTGCACTTCTGCTCATTGAATCTAAATCTATGCCTTGGAGACTGTGGAGATAGGACAAAAGAGTATACATCATTTTCATCATTCTGATTGGGGGAGAAACAATTCCAAACATCAGGGGCTTCAGGGCTGTGCAAATCAAAGTAGGCAGCTGTTCATTAGCCAATGGTCCAATGGTGGTCATGGTCACATCATTCATCATGATCGTGGTTGTGATGATATTGTGATGTCTGTGATGAAAATGGTTTTCACATATATATATATATACAATATGAATTAATAATAATGTAAGACGTACACATATATATATATATATGTAATATGAATTAAGAATAATGTAAGACGTATATATACATATATATATAATATGAATTAAGAATCATGTAAGACGTATATATATATATAATATGAATTAATAAGAATGTAAGACGTATATCTATATGTAATGATTTATATCCCGTATTCGACAAATGGCAGTGCATTAAGCTGCTAATCGTGTTGTCAAGATCTAGACGGACAAAAGCGAAAACTCTATTTCCTCTAGCCACTCCAGCCTTTGGCAAATTGACACCCCAGAAACATGATGAAACCTTGTTTAAGGCTGGGCAAGACAAAAATTCTGAATCATATTTTTGAAGGGCCAGCAAAGCGACCGCAGTTCCCTTAGAAAAAAACATGCCCATTACCATCCATTACCTTTCATTTTTTAGCCATTCAAACTACCAAAACATAACTCAAACTGATTTACTCCATTGTCTGCAGCCACCATTGCAATTCTTTCAAGTGGCCTTGCATCGAATTCGACATGATCCACCCTGCGAAACTCCGCTGCATTCAGAAACATCGTAGATGCAAGGGTCCAATTCAGGTCCTCTACAGGGGCATCTGTCAACCCTTCAGGCAATGGATTGGTAGGAACAATCTCCGGAAACCAGTGTTTTCACCTATTATTCACTGGATTGGTTTAAGGGAAAATTTACAGGAAACCCCTATAGTTGATGGGAAAATCCATTGTTTCCTGTAAATTTTCCCATTCACCAATCCATTGAATTGTGGGTTTCCTGTAGATTTCCCAACAAAATCACTTCCTCGACTCTTGTAAACATTCATGTTTCATACTTTGCACATGCAATTTCCTAAGCACAGATCTGCACACGCAACACACATTTTCCACGCACCTCTAATGTTCGCCACTTCAAGCGTCAAGACATGCAAAAAGGGCAATCTCAAGCACATCAAAGCATCTTGCTGGAAATAGTCAACTTTGAAGAGTACTTCAAAAATTCACCAAAACAAAAACAGGTCATATACTTGACATTTCAGCATCGTGACTCAACGTGCCTTGGGAGGCTTCTGAATAACCTGTTCACCTGGCCCTCAGTATGTGTCGAATCTTCGCAGTGGGATTCTTACAGCGATAATGATTATCATCATAATGACAATGCTATGTATATAATTGTATATATATATATGTCTATTATGGTCAATAGAATGGTATAAGTATAAGTCTAATGGTACATGATCAAATTATCGGATTATCGTGAACAAACATTTTCAGGTTGTGGTTTTCTCACCTCTATATCCCCAATGGCAAAACATGACCAGAATGGGGGGCCTAAAAGCAAGCAGCAGCTTTTTTATCAACTCAGAGACGTGCGCACAGACCTTTATGGGACTGGTTCCTGTTGAGTCCTGCTGAGTGCTTGGCCTGATGCTAATCATTTCTCCCGCAGAAACCAAGTCAGAAATATAAATATACCCGCGTCAATTCGCGAAATTTGGTGAAATAACAGCATTTGCTCAGCTTCCTTGCTCCTTCTCACTGAATCGATGAATCACCTACTATACAACCGAAAATATTTGATAAGAAGCTATATTCTTTCATGGTCAGAAATTTGATTTTATCACACTTACCAACCATATTTGGGGAGGATCCGACATGATTTTTACCATCAGCAATGGTGCTTTTCTTTGTTCGTAGTGGGAGATTCATGGGGTTCAATGATGGTTGTACCATCTTTGGGCTGAACATCTATAGGTTCACTAGCGAAATTCCGCCCATGGGTTCAGGTCACGTGGCGACTTGTCGAAAGGCTCGAAGGGCATGATTTGCGGGCACTTCCCCAATGGCAATGGGGCTTATTATGGTCAATATAGGCTATGTATGAAATATACAAAATATAAAACGTATAATCCATAATTGCTATTATGGTCGGTAAAATATCTGGTTTGCCTCAATGGCAATGCACAACCATATATCATAATGGGAGATCTAAAAACAGGCGACGGCACAACATTTTCACCAACTCTCAGAGACCTGCGCTGAGACCTGTATGGGACTGGTTCCTGCTGAGTGCTTCTGTTGGGGTGCCTCCATCCAGGACAGTGATGCATCTCCGATGATGAAAAAATAACCGCCAGAAAACGACATTCCCCCCATGGTGCTTCCATTCCCCATCGCTGCTTGCAAAAAAAATGACTTCAAAATCCAAATCAAAGGTTTTTGACTGTTCTGAGGGCTAAACAATCACCATCCTACACCATGCATCAACAGCACCCTGGATGTATCGATACCATCGCGTCGCAGTCCTTCACACGGCTCGACATGTACGGAGGGAACCCTGGAAGGTCAACCCTCGAAGGCACCAAAGTGATCCTCATGCAATGGGACGTTTCCCACGGACCCAGGTCCTTCTCCCAAAGGTTCCAGCAAATTGCATTTGAACATGTAAACATGAGACAGAACTTTGATTTCCACGAAACCCTGCAACTGGGTGGTAAATCCAGCCGTGAAGTGATATTTTTCATACTATTCCTATGTCTGGTTGCTGTAGCCCCTAAATTGGGGAGGCTGGCCCTCTGCCAACCGAATGTCCAACCAAATGATGTGAGACTATCAGAAATATATTCCCTCCGGTGTCATCAAACACGGCTAGGAAAATACCTTCTAGACACATTTCTTTTGTGGGAGTAAACATCTATGAGCGGGGGACTGCCCAACAAAGTATGCTGGATTGCGGAACGGTATTCCGGCGATGTCATGGGTAAATGTCTGACCATGGGCTCAAACAAGCATCGAATCATTACTTGCGAAAAATAACATTTTCAGTTGCAGCCTTTCTGTCGCTGGTTGATATTCATGTCTTGATGGCGATATTCCATATTGTGCCATGGTCAAAAGATGGTGTATGGTTTATTGTCATCCATCCCACATTGGGAAGCCTTGCAATGGGTAGACAAATTTCTGTTCAATTCATTGATGGCCATCCCCCAACAGGGGTACATATCATCCAACCTTTGACGGGATGCAGCGTGCAGTCAGACGCAACACGAGGCCCCTTCCCGAAGGGGGTGCCAAGTGCAAAGTGCAAGAGTGAATTAGCGAACCTATACAACAACTGCAAGGCAAGTGGAGGACAAAGAAAATCCACCGCAAGCACGCAAATTAGGCCCCAGCGCGAGCAAGGGCACGTTGTTCTCTGGCTTTGCGTTTGTAGCGGGCCGTAACAATTCGTTGCCAACATTGAAATCGTTCAGGAACTGAGGATTCAGGTAACGGTCCGGAGTCAAACTGATCTGGCGCAAATGCAAATTTGACAGGAAGGTGAAAAGTCAGCCCTCCCTGCAGACTAGAGACATAGTCAGAAACCGCCTGGCAAGTCTCCATGGGATTCGGTAAAACAGGGCGGCACGGGACACCCGCAAAAGCACCTTTGAAGAAGAAATGTCGCAGAGACGAAGTCTTCTTGGACGAAAAGTCTGGGAAAATGTCAACTGAAGTGATTGTTCTGATAGCCAAAATGGCTCGTTGGAAAGTGTAGTATGTACGTGATGCCGCGCGCGCGGCCACAGGCAAGCACAATGCTTCCTTGGAGTTGTAGTCATAGAAAACTGCATCTTTGGTCTGCCCACCAGTTTTATAAGGTGGGTAACGTTTGCTAAACAGCACAAAGCTGAACAAAAGCTCAAGCCAAGAAATATACCCCAATCATCCGATCGGCTGTAATCCTTAGGGACATCTTGGGGCCATTTGCAATGAGCAAGCCACTCTACCACAGCAGCGGTGAAATTGGCTCCTTGGAGTATTCCATGAAAGGTGGACTTGTCAACATCCTCAACCCGAAAAAGAAGCACATAATCCTCCGGGGAAAAAGACTGAAGAAATCGCAGTGCTTCATTACCCATCAAGCGGGAGGGCATGAACTGAGATGAAGGTTCATCTTGCTTGATCGGTTGACCAACAATGTCAGCTGATTTCATCAAAGCATCGCGAGCACGATTCAAGTCAACAAGGTAACACAAGACAGATTGAAGCATGGAAGTTTCATTCTTGTCAAAGGAGGCAATGTTATCAAAGAGATTACGAATGTCAAGTGGCACATTCCGAAGGGAAACCGTAGCTGCAAAGTCAGCAGCATAATTTCCATAAATGGTCCACAAGTCATGCCAGTCTGCCGCATCCTCAATCGACCTATGGCTTTTGGTTTTGAAAACTCGTATGCGTTCATTCCAATGTTTCTTGATTTCGAGGATGATATCACCATTTCTTGTTTTGTGGTTGGGAAAGTCTGCCAAATCATTGCGCAAGGCAAAGTCAACAAAGCAGACATACGTAGCATCAGTGACAACCGAGATCGAGACATGGGGATCATATTTCTCCGCAGCAACAAGGGCCTGCAAAAAAGCAACAAGCTCCCCTCTGGCCGCAGATTGGTGACCAAAAACAGACCTGAACCAACGACACGAAAAAGGGGGCAATGCATCCCAGTGCCACCGACAGATGACATCAACTGAATGCCAGGAACATCAAGCCCCGAAATATCAGAAACAACTGCCCAACTGGCAAGCCTGGCATCAGGATCCGTAGGGTTGACAGCACCACCATCAGTGTAAAAAACGACAGAGTGGGTGGCAGGATAATGGGCAAGGTCAAATGTAGAGGGGATCGTTTGCAAGAATGCACGTTGAGGGATAACATCAGGTGATGATCGGGCCAAGGGGATAAAAATCCATTCAGGCCGGGTGTCACGCAGAATGCAGAGGGCCTCTTTATGTTCATCACGAATGTGGGAAAACTTTTCGCACTCCAGCAAACGGTGAGCTCTTGTGTCATCAGCCCCACACAACGGGCAAGCAATGGCAGTGTCAGAGTCCCACATCTTCTGGGTGGCAGCCGTCTGGAAACCTCCAACTAGGTTACGTACCAAGATGGACTGGTCGGACGGAGAAAAGGAAGCCATCACCTTTGCAGTGATAGTATGATGCGGTACAAAATCACCAGTGCCTTTGCGGGACAAATTCTGAGCCAAGAAATGGGGCCAAGCCATGCAAAAAGTGTGGCAAATTTTGGATGCTGAGTCCGAAAGAATATTCACACAGAAATGATCCGGACCGACAAGCGATGCATCAGACTGGATAGTCCAGCCAACAGCTTCAAGGTATCGCTTCAGGGTAGATGCAGGTCCAAAAGGTTTTGAGCCTACAAAGGAGGCAGCTGCATCCATGATGCTCAGAGCAGTTTGGCGGCTGATAGAGACAAGGCGTTTCAAGGAACGCAAAGCATTCAACAGAACATGCAACAGTGGATCTTTCAGAAACTTGGACAGCGAGAAACAAGCAAGCCAAGGAGATGCAAAGTTGCATTTGCCAACAAAAGCAAACAAGGCAGCCGATCTTAACGTCTGAAAGTGATGCAAGCCAACAAAAGATGTGTCAGCCGAGTACAACGACATGGGCCACACGGAGGCCTGGATAACAGCAGCCTTGGCAGGGGTGTCCAAAGGAAGGTTGCGAAGGCGTTTACAACGCTTTTCTGCTTCAGCTATTTTGTCTTTAATGTTACCAAGCTGGGTGGTGGCTTCAAAATGAAAACGCTCACCAAGGTCTTTCATGTGAGCCTCCATCCTGATAGGCACATCACCAGCCGGGAACAAGTGAGCAAGATCCAAGCAAGACTGTCTGAAATCACGGTTAATGCCCCAGTGCCACGACTTGTTGAAATCAATCAACAATCGAAAAGAAGATGTGAGTCTCAATGTCCCCTGGTATGCGGTACGGTGAGCAGCCTGGTTAAAGGTACACCATCCCCAGTTGTCTGCGTAGCCGTGTGGCACCACCTGATCACTGGCCACACACCAATGATAGGCCACAGCAAGGGCAGCAAGGGCAAGCATGGCCATGACGCTTAAACAGTCCCCTTCCGGGGCGCCTGTGGAGCTATCAACTGGCAAACCCAAGTAGCCGTGCAAGTGTGGGAAACGCTGCATACGCATCAACGAGTTAAGCCAGAAATCACACACCCACTGAGGGACACCCAAACGGCGCCAGAGAAAAACTATGGGCCAACGTGGAAACAAATTGAAGGCCTTCTTCAAGTCTAGGCTGAAAACGCCTAGCTGAGACCGATTGGAAAGGGCAATCTCAATACGGTGTTTCAACAGGTAGGCTAGAAGAGGAAACAAAGATTTCCAAGCACGCACAATCTGTTGAAAGATAATCCGACCTGTAAGCCGATATAAAGCACCAAGCACCGTAATAGGACGAATTTGGTGAAGAGATTGAGGTTCAGGCGCCTTAGCAAGAAGTGTCGTTTTGGCAGCCATAAGGGCCTTGGAAAGCCCATATCGAGCACCAGTTGCCATGATGGTTGCCAAATCGGCAATGCAGCAGTC
Organism: Symbiodinium sp. clade C Y103; assembly: GCA_003297045.1. Taxonomy (NCBI): domain Eukaryota; class Dinophyceae; order Suessiales; family Symbiodiniaceae; genus Cladocopium; species Cladocopium sp. clade C. The sequence goes on from BGPT01000276.1 coordinate 23,885, forward strand.
AGGGAGGGATTTAAGTTCCTCATACCTCCATCCATCCGCTCCATGAGCCTTCGCTGTCTTAAGGCCTTTGATGGCCCGCATCCACAATGGCACCAATTCCAGCGTGACATCGATATTGGGGTATTGGGGCATACCCGAGCGTTCAATTTCTTCAACAAAACTATCCCATGACTGCGAAGTCGTGGCCTCTGCATGAGAGTCACGAAGCCAATGCTCAGCCCAGAAGTTGTTAAACTCATCTTGGATATCAGAGGTGGACATGGCGATCGAATGTTGAACCAGTCGACTTTGAACAGGAATGTTGGCCGCCTGAGTGGTGAAGAAAACCCGATCAGAGGACTGATGGGTAAGGAATTTTTCCGAGTCACCGAAACAAGCCGGGGCATTCAAGCGAAAAGAGACAACTTCAGCAAGCTTCAGGGACATCTTCCCCTTTGACGACCGTACAGGACAAGCATCAGTTGACTTAGAGACAGGTACCTCATACAAAGGGGGTGCCGAAGCACCACGCACGATGCGGTAAGACAAGCTCATGAAACCTTCATCTTGGTCAGCTCGAATGCGATGTCTGAAAAGACTGATAACGATTGCGGGCTTCATGTCTGCAAATCATGTTGCAATGCATCTCAGTGATATCGATACAGATATCAAGCAAGTCAATGTCAGGCAAATGGATAGGTACAACTGTACAACCGGTACCAAATCATAAGCCAAAATCCAGGAGGCCCATCTGCTACCAAAACCTTTGGCATGCAAAATGATCTTCCATTCATACTGCAATTGTCGCTGGAGCTGAAGACACTTTTGCGGGTCACCAGAAACAGAAAAAGCCTTCAGTTTTGATTTCATCATCAGTAGAAGACAAATCAAAAAAGGAAGAAACTGGTTTGTCAGTGTAACACTGTGCGATGATGTCACTTGGTGGAGCCATAGCTGCCCAAGAACACGGAATTCTCCATTGACATGGCAACCACATGTCTTTCTTCAAGGCCAACTCAATGAACAATGGGACATGGGAGTCAAATTGGAAACGCTTGTCAACCCTCATATTCACAATAAAAGGGATCAACGAAGGGTGGAAAATGGCCGTGTCATTGCGAGTCGAACCAAGACAAGTAGCAGGAAGGTCATATCCCCACTTGGCTTTGAAGTACGTGAAAGCCTCGACCGCACCAAGTTGTTTGAACAGAGAAAACGATGGCAATTGCTGTGGGGGGTCAGAAAAATCACCGGCCACAATGACAGGCATGTCAACTTGCTGGACCAAATCAAAAATGGAAGCAAGAAACATGTCATTCATGCGAACTCCCTGTTGATAACGAGTAGCAAACCCATAAATAGCGAAAACCAACACATCCAGATGACCAAGTCTGACAACTGAGGCACAAACACGACAACTATCCCAAAGGAAGGCCGGATAATTGATTCTATAGCAAGCCTGGATGGCACATGAGCAAAAATGGAAGTACCCAAAGCTTCTCCCCGGAAGGAAGGCCTAGAGTCAGAAGTCAATTTCTTCGGAGGGGCAGGTTTCGACCAGAAACACTTATAAAATCCCTTACGAGTCAAATGTCCAGAAACATCAGTTTGAATGACAGAAGTGGCAGACGTTTCAGAGAAGATCACCACATCCGAATCCAAGCTCACAACCTATCGGTCTTCTTAAACACCGCCGTTGGGTTCGAAATTGCAAGCCTGGTACAGACAGGATCTGAGGAAGACCCTGGACCAGGGTGAGAAGCCTCACCAACGATCAAGCCAAAGAACCATGCAAAGAAATTGAACGGAAGAATTGCCGGTACCTCGAGCTCAAAGTGAGTGAACGAGTTGACACACGGCCAGTACCGACAAGCTTCAAAAGGTGTGCTTCCAAGCAACAAGCCGTCAAACCTCAAATTGGCAAGATCTTCATTGGTCACCGACCCATTGGCCAGAAGGACAACCACAGAAGTTTCAGCAAGCCATGTAGGCCAGGCCACACTAACAAGCTGAACGACTGCAAGCTCGCAAGCAAGCCAAGCATGGAATGTGTCAAGCCACTGCCATATAGGTCCAAGCAAACACATCAGGCATCATTGTCGGCCTCCTGGCGAGGTTTCTTCGGTGGATTTTCCATGTTCTGGAGCATTGTCTTGAGCTCCTGGAATTGGGATGTCATTGCGTGATCCTGTTTGCTGAGCGACTGTTTCATACTCTCTTGGAGTGTAGCAGGAAGCAGTTGAAATTGTTCCTTTGCTTCCTGTCTGATGGATCCAAATTCCCTCGCATTGACAACATTCTGCTTGTCAAATGCCTGCCCCTGCTGGGTAACGGCTTCTTTGAGATGAGTCATGTCCTTGCGAATCTGAATGACTTCACGGGCTGAAGACTCCTTAATCTCCTGGATTGCCTTGAGCTGCTCATCTTTGCTATTCAGTGGCTTGTTTGGTGAACTTGTCTTCGATGGGAGCTTCCAGTTTGCGCACCGCTGCAAGAGGGATAGGTGCCGATCCCATGGGTGCTGACGATGCTGCCCTCGATGGGTTCCAAAAGGCCCATGGATCATCATACTGCATGGAAGATCCTTGCAGCGCCAGAGGCTGCTTTGCAGGAGCAATCCTGGCAGTGTTTCCCGCAACCACAACTTTGTCAGCAGGACCACGGTTCTGAATCCACTTGATCAGGATTGGCTGCGAGTCCCACATCTCAAACTGAGAATCATATGTCTCAGAAGCCGCACGCAACCAGACACTCGACGCCAAGAGGCGCATGGGACGTGCCTTCCAAGCCAGAGAGTCCAACCAAGTTTGCACGTTCTCGGCAGATGCTCCAATTGGCACCGGGGAGATCTTAAACAAATGTTTTGGTGGGATGTCACTCGGCACCACGTCCTGAGGACGCAACTCTGAGAAAGCGGTCTTGAAGTCTTCACGACGAAAACGGATCCCTCTGGTGATTTTGTCCTCACTGCGCATGCTGCGCACCAATCCCCTGTGATGAGGGTAAGAGGCACAGGTCACTCGAAGGTTGACAAGGCTGATTTGTGGTAACCAAACAACTTGGTAGTCGCTGCTCAACTGCTTTTCTTCGTTTTTGGCAGCAGTGTAGATGGCTTTCGCCCCACTGGCCTGCATGAAGGACCTTGGTGAGATCATTTTTGGAGATCCTTGCGTGAAACTGGACGGAGGTGGCATCTGCACAAGGGACTTTGACACGCAATTTTTGGTAGACCCTTCCCCATGGGGGAGCAAGCAACTGCAAGTCATCACAACACAAGCCAAGCACGGTCTTCACCGGCGCAGCAGTGATTTCTTTCCACTTGCCATCCGGAAGGTCATCACGGCATGCAGTGAAAGAGACAACCACAGAGTCTGGTGTGAGAATGTTGGTCTCGACTTTGGATGTCTGGACCTGTTTCTTTCCCAAGTTGTGCAAGCATCCAGACAAGACCAATGGTTCCCCTTCAGCACTAAATGCTGGGATCTGGACGCGGTCACCTTTGGAATCCTGGGTACATTCACAAGGGCCAAGCACAATGATCGCAAGCTCATCCTCAGACAGTTCTATTTTAGGGAAAGCCACGGTGCGGCCTGGGCGAACGACATCAAGCAAAAGCGGCACTGTTTGGGGACCACGTCATCCCTCTGAAGGCATTTGGACTTGTCCTCATTCAGGATGAAGCCATCTTTGACACGAATGCCTCCCAGATTGAGAGCAACTGTGAAGTCTCTGGCAGGTTTGCGAATCCTGTCTTGCACCTTGGCTCTTTGAGGGGACACCGAAGAAGCAATGTCAGGGATGGACAAATTGAGAGCTTTGGAAATCTTGGAAATTCCCTCCCACTTTTGTTTGACAGCTTTGGGTTTCAACAAGGACTCAATTGTCGACGGGCTGGTAGCAGCCAGCAACTTGTCAATGTAGGGTGAAGTGTCCTGAATGTCAGCCCCTTGACCCAAGAAGAAGGTCGCAAGGGAATTCCTGGCCTTGGTGATATCCTGAGCCGACGGCTTAGAAGGACCACCACCCCTCAATCCAGCAACGTAGCGCACAGTCAGGCACAGTTTGTTCTGAGAGTCCCTTTTGGCGTAATCCCAAAGCCTGTAGTCCGGGTTCAACGTGCCTGAAAAACCCACAGCACGCATGGGGGTTGGGATGCCCAAGATCGAATCAGCAAAGGACCAAGGTTCAAGCAAGGTTTCAGCCAAGGTGGTCTTCGGAAGCCATCCCACAAAGGCAGTGTAGCCCCAAACTTTGATCTTGGTGAACACCGTGTCATCATTCTCATGAACACCTCTGGGCAATCTCATTACCACCATGGCGGCTTTGAGAAAGGTGTATAAAAGCTTCTGGGAAATGGAATCCATGTTGGGGTTCGGGATGAAAACAATCCTACCCTTGACCGGATTGGAGAAGTCCTGAAACTGGATCGTGGTCAACCAGCCAGTTTTGTCAATGACAAACTCAAGCCTAGTCTGTTGGAAAGATTGGATGAGTCGCATGAGACACTTGAAGTCCCCATTGATGTACATCAAATGACCCTGGGTTGTCATGCGCAAAGAGGCACAAGCAGACAAGTCAACGTTCGACAGGCTCGTCCAAGTCAAGAGAGCGAGCTTCAAAGCACGCTCAGACTCATCACGATCAAGCGCAAAAACTTCAAGCACAAGGTCTCAGGGTTGGCAGGCATCATTCTACCAGATGCTTGAGAGTCAGTGGTGTACTCCGATTCAGAAGGTGACACAATTGGTGACCTGCTCCGTGATGCCAATCTGGGTGGCCTTGGAGGCGTTGGTGGTCTCGGAGGTGTTATTCCTGGGACACTAGGAGGTGTTGGTGGAACCTCAGTCGTTTGGGAGGAGGTGGTGGCGGAGGCAATTGACGACGAAGTCCAGAAGATGCCGGACGGACAGACTCGGACTTGGGCTCAGACTTGGGTCCACCCCGCCGCAAACTGATGACCAGGAAAACTTTCACAACTCCCAGGGAGACGACCAGCGGATCAAGAAATTCAGACAGGGGTCTTTCACAGTTGATGTTGTGGCCCCTGAGAACAAACCTGATTTCCCACTGGAAAGCAAATTTTCTCATGATGTCAAGCCACATTGTCCGCACAAGGGAGAAAGTCCCCAATAGATTGGATGGTTCCAAATTCAAGAATGAAAAGCAACACTGCCAAGCAATGCAAAGCATCATCACTCTCAATGGCAAACGTCCCTGGCACCTTGACGAGCTGCATGAGCTCAAAGCCATGAGATCGAATATGAGAAATCGGGACCACAAAAGTCCATCCCATGCACTGCATCAAGTCATGAATCCCCGAGGAGCAAAGCAGTTCAAGGAAAGAAGCCAAGTCACCGGGCATCCCATTGAAAGTAACGCACATGCGTTCACCACCAACATCAAGCTCAAGCAAGCACGTAGTGGACATCGGTTGAAGACCCCTCTTTGGGAGGAGAACGACTGCATCAGGACAGGGAATCCCATCATCCAATGGAAAGCCCAGCATGTCAGCACAGCACATGTGACGAGAGTCAAACTCAAGCTTCAAGAAATCAATGACATCACAAGTTCTCATGTTGGGCCGTCGTGCAATGAGAACCGGACCAAAAGTGCACAAAGCAAGCACGACCTGGTTGTCACGAATGCTGACGAACATGGATGTTGGTAGCAAGAGCCCACCCATGACATCAGAAAACAAGATCAAGCGCTCCCTGGGCATGGTCATGCAAGCAGAAAGTTCAACCCTGTGAGACAAGTTTCCGGCTGGCAACATGAAGATCTGAGCAGGTGTCGACGATCCCATCAAAGCTTTGACAATCCAAGCACATTGAGACCAGCCTGAACGTATGCAAGAACCTCATCTGCAGGTGACCTCAGGGCGAGTCTGTCGCATAAGTGCATTGGGGCTTTAGGTTCGAGGTCTGATATCTGAAACAGAAATCCATCTTGCGTCGCAGTGATGGACAAGCAAGAAGCCCTGAGACGCAAATCCAGCAATCGTGCAAAAATCTCGGAAATGTCCACATGTGTGATGTCTGCCAACAAAACTAGACCATTCAAAATGGTTATCGCCGCGTGGGCCGACGATATGGCATTCCCTAGAATCGAAATTGATCCCTTGCGTGAGGTCGGCAACCACTGGTCTCCAAGTGGAATTTGAAGCAAAAGCACCTCAGGAGTACTCGCGAATCTGAAGCCATGAGGGGAGGGCGTAGGTGAAACCGTTTTTTTTTCTCCCCCTCCCTCCCGGGAAGAACAACAACAACCACTGCTGGTACATGCATGGAGGCTCTGCACCCCCCCCCCGCCCCCCCGGGCAACAACAACAACTCGGACCCTTTTTTTTTGGGGGGGCAGAACAACAACAACTTGCGCACGAGGAGGAGAAGCAAAACAGAAAAAGTCAGGCTGCACCACCCCATCCCCGCCCCCGGACAACAACAACAACTCAGACCCATTTTTTGGGGGAGGGGGGAGGCAGAACAACAACAACTTGCGAACCAGGAGGAAGAACAAAACAGAAAGAGTCATGCTGGCGACTATTATTACTAATTGTTTTATCGCAAAACAAATGGGCCAGGAAATTTTACTACGACTACTACGACGACTTACTACTACTACTGCTGCTACTACTACTACGACGACTACTACTACTACTACCACCACCACCACCACTACTACTACTACTACGACGACGACGACGACTACTTCGACTACTATTATTGCTAATTTTTTTTACACAAAACAAATGGGCCAGGGAATTTTACTACGACTACTACTACTACTACTGACTACTGACTACTACTACGATTATTACTAATTGCTTTATGAACAAAACAAATGGGCCAGGAAATATTACTACTACTACTACTACTACTACTATTACTACTACTACTACTATTACTATTACTACTACTACTATCACTACTACTACTATTACTACTGCTACTACTACTACTACTACCACCACTACTACTACTACTACTACCACTACTACCACCACCTTTGGCTATTTTTTTCGGGGGGGGCCGAACTACTCGCCTCTACATTACTCTACGGGAGCCTTTTCTGCCACTAAATGAATCTACGCGAGCCTTTTCTGCCATTAAATGAATCTACAGGAGCCTTTTCTGCCACTAAATGAGTCTACAGGTACGGGAACCTCTTCTGCCTTTTCTGTCACTGGGAGCTTTTTCTCCCTTTTCTGTCACTGGGACGGGGGGGCGGAACTACTACTACTTTGGCTATTTTTTTCCGGGGGGGGGGGGGCCAACTACTACTACTTTGCCCCCCTAAAGTAATAGTAGTTCGGGGGGGGCCCAACTACTACTACTTTGGCCCCCCCAAAAGCAATAGTAATGAATCTACAGGAACCTTTTCTGCCACTAAATTAGTGTACGGGACCCTTTTCTGCCATTCAATTAGTCTACGGGAGCCTTTTCTGCCACTAAATGCATTTACGGGAGCCTTTTCTGCCACTAAATTAGTCTACGGGAGCCTTTTCTGCCACTAAATGGGTCTACGGGAGCCTTTTCTGCCACTAAATGAATCTACAGGAGCTTTTTCTGCCACTAAATGAGTCTACAGGTACGGGAGCCTCTTCTGCCTTTTCTGTCAGTGGAAGCTTTTTCTGCTACTTTTTTTTCCGGGGGGGGGCCCAACTACTACTACTACTTTGGCCCCCCCAAAGTAATAGTAGTTCGGGGGGGGCCCAACTACTACTACTTTGGCCCCCCGCAAAACAGTAGTAATGAATCTACAGGAACCTTTTTCTGCCACTAAATTAATCTACGGGGGCCTTTTCTGTCATTCAATTAGTCTACGGGGGCTTTTTCTGCCATTCAATTAGTCTACGGGAGCCTTTTCTGCCACTATATGAATTTACGGGAACCTTTTCTGCCACTAAATGAATCTACAGGAGCCTTTTCTGCCATTAAATGAGTCTACAGGTACGGGAGCCTCTTCTGCGTTTTCTGTCACTGGGGGCTTTTTCTGCCTTTTCTGTCTGTCACTGGGACGGGGGGGGCGGAACTACTACTACTTTGGCTATATTTCGGAACTACTACTATTTTGGCCGCCCCAAAGTAATAGTTGTTTGGGGAGGGGCCCAACTACTACTATTTTGGCCCCCCCCAAACTATTATTCGGGGGGGGGGCCCAACTACTACTACTTTGGCACCCCCCAAAGTAGTAGTAGTTCGGACCCCTATCCCCCTCTGAATTAGTCTGCGGGAACCTTTTCTGCCATTAAATGAATCTAGGGGGGCTTTTTCTGCCACTAAATGAATCTACAGGAGCCTAGATTAGTCTACGGGGGCCTTTTCTGCCATTCAATTAGTCTACGGGAGCCTTTTCTGCCACTATATGAATTTACGGGAACCTTTTCTGCCACTAAATAAGTCCACGGGAACCTTTTCTGCCACGAAATGAAGCGGCAGGAACCTTTTCTGCCACTGAATTAGTCTACAAGAGCCTTTTCTGCCACGAAATGAATGTGCAGGAACCTTTTCTGCCACTGAATTCGTCTACAGGGGCCTTTTCTGCCATTCAATTAGTCTACGGGAGCCTTTTCTGCCACTAAATGAATCTACAGGAGGCTTTTCTGCCACTAAATTAATCTACGGGAGCCTTTTCTGTTTCGGGGGGTAGGGGGCCGAACTACTACTACTTCCTCCCCCACGTAATAGTAGTTCCGGCATCCCCTCCCCCCAAAAAAAAGTCCAAAGTTCCAAGTTGTTCGAATTCAACTATTTCCTCACGTGCGTCCTGCATCAGGGAGGGCCGAAAGGCCTCCGTAGAGACCCCCCTGTCTCGATCACATGGCTTGGAAGCAGGTGTCCCTGCGAGTAGTTGGCCATAATGCAAGTCATCTGATCTTGAGGCGTTTTGATCCTGTATCGATTGACATCAACTTTGGTCATCTTGGAAGATCGGTTCGAAGAAGCTTGTCTGGGCAAGTTTGAAGGGTCCAAGTACAGCTTCAAGACATCTTCTGTTAATGGTCAGAGGCATGAAACAGAACATCAAATTGCTGCATTGAGGGTGGAGCAATTTTCGGCCATGAGCAAGGGACATGAGGCATGAGAGAAGACTCATTTGACTTCGTGGCAATCAACAGCAATCGATCACGTTTCTGAGGTGCAACCTCCGCCATTAAGTCAAGCGTTTTTGACCAACGTATGTCCCACTTCCATACCTGGAACCACTGTCGGATGATGGACCAACGGGGATGCTGAACCATACCGCTGACGTTCTCAATGCAAATCACTTTGCAACCACACAAGGCAAGCAAGGCCACTGCAAATGGAGTCAAGCGCCCATCATTGCGTCGAAGTACTGGGGCTGAAACAGAAGCTGCCGACCATGGAGGACATGGCGGGGATGCCACGCCCATCTCAAAAGTCACACAACCAAGCAAGTGAACCCAGGAAAAATCAGCGACATCAGCGTGAATGACAAGTTTTGCCGGAATCTCTCCATCAACGTCCAACTGCAAGGGCTTTCCAGCAACAGTCATCGTGGCTCCAAAAGTTCTGGAGTAGGCAAGAACACAGTCAGGATCAATGTCAACTGCAAGGGATGTGGTCACTGGGAGGTGCATGGTCCTCAAGGCACGAGTGACATGTGACCAACCTGAAAATCCTCCACAAAACAGTTCAAGCACGTGCACAAGTCCAGCGGGATCAGCTATGCGACACTCAGGTGCCGGAGCAACACCACCACCATCTAAGCTGACGTCAAGGAGGTCAGAGAAAACAAAAGCCTGCAAGCACAAGATAGTTGGCACCTTGGACACCCAATAAATCCACTGCTCATGCGACACCTTCAAGCGATAGTGATTTGTGATGTCATGGGCGCAACGACCAACTGGCAAGCTCAAGTCTCTGAATCGGTCACAAGTCAAAGGATGAGAATCCACAATTCGACAAGTCAAGACCACCTCGGCAGCACTCATCTGAACGACCTCAAGGTCAGTAGCAAAGCAAGTCACCCTGTAGTGGCATGGGCATACCTGAGATGATGGGGCAACATACTTGAAGTACTTGTTGAAAGGTGCAAATGAAAACTCCATGGCTCAGATCGGAAAGGAACCACCTCACCAGCTACACCACGGGAAGGTTTGAGCCCAGTAGCTATCCAACCTTTGACCACGGGACATACGGCTATGGATGTTCTGTTCAGATCAAAATACATCACAAGCACTGTAAGAGAATGTTTTGTAATTATAGGAATTGGAAAGGGGCAGGCGGCAAGTACTGATGTTTTTTCAGGGTTTTGCAGCTCGAGCATAGAGCTACGAATTTGAAGGACCCTGGGCTCAAAGATCCAAATTCTTCAAAATACGTTCTTTGAAGCATGGAAAATCCAACCGTGCCCAGATGAGCGATCTAGGCTGCCTTTGGACATCCGCAAGGAAAAGAAGGAAGACAGGAGCTGCAGAAAGGTGATCCTTGCAAAGCTAGAGCTGCTATGCTGGAATCGGGCTGCAAAACCACGCTGCTGGCTGGCTAGGGCGGGGAAGAACATTGCAGTGAGATTAAGTGAAACAACCATCATTCAATATGGCATGATCCAACCAATAGGTGGCTAAGACACCCTTAAGAATCTGAGGCAGGCTCATCCTGAGACTGGTACAAATCCACACTAATTTGAATTAAGAATTTGAGGGACCTTGGGGATCGAGCTTTGGATGTCAATGCTGTTCCGCTCCGTTCCAGTTCGCGGCAGTTGTACATGCCACATACAGAAACTTGGAACGCCAAAACACGGACTGTCCAGGGGTCAGGTTTCTGGTGCGACAGCTGCTGTCACAGCACATGCGGGAACGCTCTGAGATTGCTGGATGGGGCTTTCCGCAGATAGCCATCGAGTACCTTCATGTTCAAGTGCGATCATCATCTCATTTGTTGGATGGAACAAAACACATGAATAGGTGTATACATGTTTTACATATTTGATATATCAAATAGTCATATATCATTCAAAATTAGAACATCCAGCCAGAGAAGATTTGGCCGTGGTCAAGGCAACGTCCAAACGGATTTGCGCATCATCCCATCAAAACGGGCTGGTTGAGAAAGTGGTTCCTATGTGGGTAAGGGACCATAATCCTCGGTATCTACTCATTATCTACTGTATAGCCCTGCATAGCAACCTCGCAAAAAGAACATCAAAAGATACAAAGGTAAAATCCTACTGAAATAGGGAGCAATTGTCACTTTTTATAGCTTTGTGGGCGTTGCTAGAGATCTACAATATGTTGCGAAAAGTGACTTGAGATGGTGAAGCCTCCAAATCATTATCGGCCCCATGGCCGCCACAAAAGGTCGCTGCTGGGAACTATAAATCCATGTGGAAGTGCACGTATGTATAATATATATAGATATGTCTATCTATACATCTAATACATCCTTATACACCATATGATGAATCTATATCATATATGATGAATAGTGTATATATAATATATAGATCCCTATGGACATGGAAATCATCATATATCCTTTCTATCAAAGACATTTGTAAAAAACGGATGAAAAGAAGGTGGTGCGCTTGACCACTGCGAGGGTAAGGACGGTGAAACTCGCAGCGCCCAACTCAGTGGTTGGTGCAAAATGCTTGCCACGTAGTATTGGCGAGTGGTGGTGGTTCATGGCACCTGATTCAAATGTGGCCCGGAAGACCCGTGAGAAACACCAAGTGTCTATTGGGATCGTCATCCTACTGGAAGATAAAACATCAACAGACCAGATTTTGTGACCTCGAGTCCTCTGCCAAAGCAGTAACAAGACAAGCCTGTCGGAATCTTCCACTCAGTTGGACCATGATGCCACCGGTGGTCTCAGGCTGAATTTGCAACATGATCGATGATCTCCGAACGGTGCCATGGGGAATCTTGCAAGGCTAAGCTATGCCACACCCAAATTGGGTGGAGATTTGCGATTCCCGGCAAGTCCACGGAAAGAGGGCAGGAGTCATCTTTTGCCAGGGCAACAAACGGGCGTACTGAAGGGTCAAGCCTAGCATCGGAATCACTCCGAATCTTCTGAAGGATCTTGAAATGGCCCGCAACGTGGGAACGACATGTAAGGCCACCATGTGCACATTTTGGAGAGAACTGGTGATTGGCCACCTGCTATCCTTCAATCAACGACTGGGTTTGAGGGAAATATATTGCAGGCAACCATAGTTTTACCGCCAAGTAGGGATTGCCCCAAACACCAATTCCGGGATTCCACAATACCGCGCAAACAGACTGGTTTCAGAAGAACCTTCTCAAAAGGATTGAATCATAGATGTAAAGATCGCAAGGCTATTGCTCCAGTCTGGATCAGCATCCCATTTTTGGAGATTCAGTCTGTGATTGAATTCAGGATGATATTGGTACCCCCAAAAACGTCATGGTCTACAACTCAGAAATTAGCACTCCGGAAAAAACAAAACAATTCACAGAGCCAGACATCATGGAATTTCCATTCTCTTCCAAAAAAAAACGTAAAGCAACTCTTGGGTTTGGGATGTACAAAATATCAATGTGTATTTTCCAAACGCAAAACACACTTGAATCCGCGTTGATTTCCTTCAGTTTGGCCGCAAAGGGTTCAAGCGATCCTGCATTCTTCCAGCTTTGCAGTTGCACTCTTCAGATCAGTGGACCCGTGCTGGGTTATCTTGATCTCCCACATATATGCACCAAAATTTCAGTAACATGTGTAATTCACATATTGGTGGTTGAGCTACCCATCCTAAACATACATGTGCAAATATGAATTCAATTCGGATCATCAGCAAGGTACATTTGAGACAACACATGTTTGAAAACACTGATCAACATCTAGCACTGTGGATGTTCTCTCTACAACCATATGTTGGACTGAAACGAACATTGTTGTTTGCCTGGGTTTCCTCATCTGGGGATTGGGACGCTAACCTATGAATTCTGAATTCCCCATATGGACAATGAACATCCATGACTATTTGCCATGTTGAAATGAACGTGCAAACATCCATAACACCAACGCTAGTCTGGTTTGCTGGATTTGATAAGATTGGAATTGGACGCCAAACGGAACATCCCAGGACTCCAAACCATGAACCAACCGCCAACCAATCGATGGTAATGTCAAACGTGGATAAATCGCCTCTTGGGTTGATTGTTTTAGGTTCACCACGAAACAACACGAAACAAGTGACAAGTGACACTTGTTTGACCTTGATTGGAAATCCGTTCCAGTCGAACAACCTACTGAGTATGAATCTGGGTTTGACACGGCCCCCATTTTTTGGCATGCTTCTGTATGATTCATCTTTGGCCCCACGGAATCCACAATACCCAATAGCCAACCATTTTACCAGTAGTACTGCGCAAGGCGGCGGAAAGAGTTTCAAAGATAAGAAACCTGTAGGAGAGGTGGGTTGTTGTGCTGCGTGGATGGCACCGCGAACCCACTGATGGACCGAAAGGTGGCTGAGGCTCTGAATCTTTCTTTCTCTCCATCCCTCTATCTCTGTCTCCTTCTTTCTGTGTGTATGTGCGTCTCTCTCTCTCTATCTCTCTCTCTCTCTCTCTCCACGTGTCTCTCTGTCTCTATCTATCTGTCTGCCTGTGTATGTGTTCATATATCTCTCTGCTCTCTTTCTCCCTCTCTCTCTCTCTGTCTACCTTTCTATCTGTCTATCTGTCTATCTGCCTATCTGTCTATCTGTCTATCTGTCTGTCTGTGAGCTACGTTGCCCATGCCTCTATGTCTCTCTCACTCTCTCTATCTCTCTCTCTATCTCTCTCTCTTCTCTCTGTCTCTATCTCTTTCTCTATTCACCCATCCATCTATTCATCCATCCATCCACCGATCCATCCATCCATCCATGTATGTATCCGTCTATCCATTCATCCAGGTCCGGTCTGTCTGTCTCTGTCTGTCTGTCTGTCTATCCAGCATTTGCTCTCTCTCTCTCTCTCCTCTCTCTCTCTCTCTCTCTCTCTCTCTTTCTCTGTCTCTCCACCTATTTATTTGTCTGTCTGTCCATCTACCTACCTATCTACCTATCTACCTATCTCTCTATCTCTCCCTATCTCTATCTCCGACTCTATCCCTATCTCTTTCTCTCTATATCTCTCTCTCTCTCTATCTCTTTCTCTATCCACCCATCAATCCATCAATCAATCTAATTAATAATCCATCTATCCAGTCTATCCATCCACTCATCCATCCATCCATCTATCCATCTATTAATCTATCCATCTTTCCATCCATCCATCTACCTATCTATCTATCTGTCTGTCTATCTATCTATCTATCTATCCGAAAGGAGGCAAATATGCGAGGCATGATTCAAAAAGTGGAAGTTGACACGTCCAAAACGAAGAGATTCTGCGAGACGCCCTCAAAAATCCGAAGTTGACAACATCAAAAACCGAAGCAATTCTGGGAGACTTCCTTCAAAACTAACCTCGTGCAGAGCTGACGGCTTCGTGCCAATGTGTTTTGAAATCTTTCATTCCCATCTGTCCGGAGTATTGCCACAGGTCATACCAAGTGCCCACCTGTCATGCAATGTCACAATAGTCATCCCTCCCAGGAAATAAATCACGCCCTGACTTCCTAACATGTCCGATGGGGATGTCTCTTGGACTGCGCCTGCCGCGCGACATGCATCTTTCCAGATCCTCTTCAAACGCTCCATGCCTGCCTATGGTTTTGAAAACTGCAATGAAACCCACACGCTTAACTCACTTTTCACAAGGTGTAGAATCCCTCGCGCATGCCACGAGAATTGACGCTTGAAGGTCCAAAAGTGTTCCGAGCGTGGTGTGCTTTTAACATTTTGACTTCGAAACGCGCTTCGCGCCACAGCCACGTGCACTTGTTCGACGGCTCAAAATCCAAAAGCGCTCCGACTCTGAGGTGTCTTTAACATTTTGACTTCGAAATGTGCTTGGCGCGCCACGGCTGGGCGCTCAACTTCCAAAAGTGCTCCGAGGCTGAGGTGTTTTAGACATTTTGGCTTCGAAGTGTGTTTGGGGCCACGGACGCGTGCAAGTTTTGATCTCTCATCCCGCCACATAGCTCTTCAGCGAGACTACTTTTGGACACCCTGGTGCCCCAAAACATTGAAAAACACTGTGTTTCGCTACGTGTCTACCTTTTCGCGCACTTTGATCTTCTGTCAGCTTACTCTCTCTTCCCTGACTCTTCCCACAAGTGTTGGTGCATCTGTCCATAAGTCGGAAGTTTTGACTTAAAACTTCCTCCAACAAGACCCCATCACTAGCAGTAGACCGAACTTTATGAACAACAATTGAGGATGCTTGGTGGCATTAGGATGACGGTCGACGGTCAGTATGTTTGAAAAATTGAGAGACTATAGGGCAACAGAAAGAATGTGCCTATAGGATGTGTGCAAGACCACCTGTCCGTTAAAGAAACAATCTCTTCACATCTGTGTTGCGTCACGTCTCTTTCTCATGACATCTCCTTCTCGTGTCAGCTCTTTCTCGCGAGACCTCTTTCCATTGAACTCTGTTTCTCCATTCACTCGGCATCTCAATTTCGAGTCATCTTTCGTCCACATATGTCTCTATAATCATTTCTGTCTCTGAACATTTCATTTCTCTTTTGACATCTCTTTCTCTTCTCATCTCTTTTTCTTGGCACCTCTTTCTGTGCAGGGTCTTTCTCTTGACATCTGTTTCTTGTCGCATCTCCTTTTCTCACTTTTTTGCTCTCATCACTTGGTAGTTTCTTTCATCAGTTTCTCCTCTTCTCCTGTCTTTTCTCTTTTTTTTCATCTTTTCTCTTCTTCCTCTTCTTTTTTCTCTTCTCTCCTCTTCTTTCCGCGTCTCTCCTCTCCTTTTCTTTTGCTCTTTTTCAATGTCCATACCCCACGGAAGTCTCTCTTAAACTTCCCTTGGACGGCAATGTTAATGAATATAATATGATGGCTGTGTATAAATCTATTCCTCATTTGCTGGGGGTCGAATGCTTGACCCATAGAATTACCTGTCATTCATCAGTCGGCTGATCTATAGAAACTGTACTGTTGGTGGCTATATGGCAATATCCCCAACCCACAAGAGTCATATTCCCTCAAATTGGCTGATCGCACCAATTGGTTGAGCCAGTCAATTGGTTGAAGCAACTCTTGACCCTTGACTAACCACACTTGATATATTCTCAACTTGTCTGATACCCGCAATTTCAAGGCAATCACCGGTGGATTTTCTGTAATTGCTCCCTTTTGAGTCTATTTCGACCACACTTTTTAAAGGGTCATCGACTTGCACATGGCTGATATTCCCAAATCAACCCATTTTCAAATATTGCGATCGTCGCCATTCGGTTTACCTATCGCAAAATAATACATGCGTCAAAAATTGGACTTTCGTCAACTACCGTGGAGACTGCCAAATAGCGAGTCAGAAGACTGCATTCCACCAAAAAACGTCGTGATTCTCAGGGGCAAGCTGATACTTGGGATAGCCACAAAAGCAAACATATTACTTTTCTTGTTCCCACTAATATCCCAAATATCATCCCAAAACATCACAAAAAAAATCAAACATTCACCAGTTAGGGGGAGACCAAGCACGATCATTTTGAATTTCAACACTGCCTGAGAGCTGAGGGTTGTTGTCTTTTCGGGCCACGAAGCACAGTAACGCTTGGGGATTACCAGCACGCTATGATGGTTGGAGTCATGGGGGCTTGACGGGCTTGACCAACTGGGGACAGTTTAAGATTGGGGCACCCAAAAATGGACGGTTTTTACATGTTGATAGCTAAACATGAAGCATCTGTGGCCTGGGTCTTTTTGACCATACACACGACTCCCCATTTTTAAAGAGGCAGTGCCTACCACACCACCCGGAAAATTTGACGGTTTTTGGGAATCATCATATATCATCATCCCATTTCTATTAATGAACATAATTAAAAATCAAGAATACCAGTAGTACCGCACAAGGCGGTGGCGGAAGTTTCAAACCTAGGAAACCTATAGGAGACGTTGGTTGTTGTGAATCATGTTTGCAGAGCGAACCCACTGATGGACCGACAAGTGGTTGGAGGCAGACCAGTGTGGTTGTGATGTAGTTGCAGTTGCAGTTGTAGTTGTACTTGCAGTTGTGGTTGTAGTTGTAGCTGTAATGTAGTTGTAGTTGTAGTTGCAGTTGTGGTGGTAGTTGTAGCTGTAATGTAGTTGTAGTTGTAGTTGAGTTGTAGTTGGGTTGTTGTTGTAGTTGTTGTAGTTGTAGCTGTTGTAGTTGTCATGTAGTTGAAGTTGTAGCTGTAGTTGTAGCGCAGTGCAACGTAGTGTAGTGTAGTGGTAGTTGTAGTGGTTGTAGTTGTAGTGGTAGTTGAATTTGTAGCTGTAGTTGTCATGTAGTTGAAGTTGTAGTTGAAGTTGTGGTTGTAGTTGCTGTAGTTGTAGCTGTTGTAGTTGTAGTTGTTGTAGTTGTTGTTCTTGTAGTAGTAGTAGTAGTAGTAGTAGTAGTAGTAGTAGTAGTAGTAGTAGTAGTAGTAGTAGTAGTAGTAGTAGTAGTAGTAGTAGTAGTAGTAGTTGCTGTTGTTGTTGTTGTTGTGGCTGTTGTAGCTGTAGTTGTCACGTAGTTCAAGTTGTAGTTGTTGTTCTTCTAGTTGTAGTTGTAGTGGTAGTGGTAGTTGTAGATGTAGTCGTAACGGAGCTGTAGTTGTAGATGTAGTGGTAGATGTAATTGTAGTTGTAGTTGTGGTTGTAGCTGTGGTTGTAGTTGTAGTTGTAGTTGACTGTAGCGTACTGTAGTGTAGTGTAGTGTAACGTTCCGAAACGAAGAAATTCTGCGACACTTTCTCCATTTTTGGACAGTGACAACATCAAAAACAAAGCAATTCTGCGAGACTTCCTTCAATAATGGAAAATTGAATGCAGAGCTAACAGCCTCGTGCTAATGCGTTTTGCGATTTTTCCATACCATGTCTCCAAAGTACTGCGCCTGCCACGAAAAAGTGAAGCCAAGCCACTTTAACAAACCTGAAGATCTAACGTTCCAAAATGCAACCCCTCTCGGGAAATCAGCGCTGTGACCTCTGAACACGTCCGATCGATATGTCTCTTGTACTGTGCCTGCCACGCGAAATTCATCTTTGCAGATCCTCTTCAAATGTCCCACGCCTGGCATCGTTTTTGAACATGTTGCAAAACCCACACGTTTTGCCCATTTTTGACAAGGTGCAAAATCCCTTGCACTTGCCACACAAAACGACGTCTGGACGTCCAACAGTGTTCCGAACATGTGGTGCCTCTAACATTTTGACTTCGAAATGTGCTTCGCGCCACAGCGACGTGCACTTTTTTGACATCTCAACTTCCAAAACTGGTCCGAACATGTGGTGCTTTTAACATTTTGACTTCCCAATGTACTTCGCGCCGCGATGGCGTGCACTTTTCGACATCTCAACTTCCAAAACTGGTCCGAACATGTGGTGCTTTTAACATTTTGACTTCCCAATGTACTTCGCGCCGCAACGGCGTTCACTTTTAGACATCTCAACTTCCAAAAGCGCTCCCACACTGAGGCGTTTTTAGCATTTTGACTTCCAAATGTGCTTCGCGCCACACCTCGGTGCACTTTTTCAACATCTCAACGTCAAAAAGTGGTCCGAACATGGTGTGTTCTGACACTTTGTACTTCAAAACGTGCTTCGCGCCAGACTGGCGTGCGCTTTTTCAACCTCTCAAGTGGCAAAAGTTGCTCGGACGTGAGGTGTTTTGCACATTTTGCCTTCCAAATGTGCTTTGCGCTACAACGCCGTGCACTTTTTCGACATCTCAACTTCTAAAAGTGCTCCGAACATGGTGTGTTGTTTTGACACTTTGTACTTCAATGTGCTTTGCGCCACAACGGCGTGCAATTTTTGATCTCTCATCTTCCCAAATGGCTCCGCACCCGCCGCTTTAGTGAGCCTAATTTTCGACCCTCTGGAGCCACGAAACTTTGGAAAAACACAGTGTTTCGGGACTTTCCTACCTTTCCCGCACCTGCATCTCCTCTCTTCTGACTCTCCTTTCTGATCTTCTCTCTTCTGACGTTCTTCCTGTCTGAGCTTCTCTCCTCTGACTTTCTCCCTGTTTGAGCTTTTTCCTGTCTGTGCTTTTCCATCTGTCCAGATTGTCAGAAGTTTGACTTCTAAACTTCCTTCGATCATCCCCTTTGGTAATCCAAGATGGCAGTGGAAAATCGCCAGCCAATTTATAAATGGGTTTCCCGTTAATATTTCCATTTGTGGGCGATTTCCCAGCTTGCCACGTTGGATTACCAGAGGGTACACAATATCTGAGAGCAGCATCAGCGGATTTGGGATCAAGGATGAACCATGGTGACCCAAGATCGCAAGGAAGAAGACTTCTTGGAATCTCAACATGATTGAATTAATACTGAGCCGAAAACGTTTTGAGACCCACAACAAAGAGTTTGACTAAGGGGTTCCAAGCATGGAAATCAGTTCTGCATCGTTTTTCCCTCCAATTGTCTGTTGGATCCAGCAATGGAAGAATCTACGATAATCTTCGGCCAAAAGAGGCCTTTATTTCTCCTACAAACATTACAATTTTAATCTGTGGGATTAACTATTATTTAACCACCCAGACATGATGTTCAGCAGCTCCAAAATAGAAGAAATATTACTTGGACCCTCGCACAAAAAAAATATTCACCAAACTCCGACAGCTCGTTGCTTGTTTCAACCCTGAGAAACATGTACCAACAACATTCAGGGTAACAAGTCATGGCTAATTTAGATAACCTCAAAAAACCGTAGCTGGGTGTGACGTATTCACCATTGATGACCGTATTCTCAGGCACCACGCACCGTGGAAATTTCCAAGATGAATGGGAATATGTTTACTTCACCATAAGCAGTGTTCAAAACCCCCAGTCGTCCCCTTATACTTACTGGTTAAGAACGGATTTCCCAGCGCATGGGTTCTGATCATCCCCAATGAATCTTGGATATTATAATCCCAGAACTAATCACCAACCTACCATCACCTATCAACTATATATCCCCATCCGTTGATGGTAAAAATACCAATCTGAATCATGCCTAAATAACTTGATAATCATCAACCAACAGGGCTTTAGCAGCCACTGATCAGATGATTTTCAATAGATTTTGCAGCAAATTTAGTGAAAGACAACACTCCACAGGCGGTTTGCTTCGGGAACTTGGCTCCTGTGCCCGGGCTGTCCGAAATTTTGATTTTCAGTGCAGAAAATGGTGGAAAACTCGAAGAAAAAATGAACAAACTAATGACCCCCCAAAATTATGACAATTCTCCAGATCACTAATCGCTTTATTTAAACAAACATACTGAAGAAACATCCAAAATTTTGGACACCCTCGCAAATGAATTTCGGCGGCTGTGCGCCTTTGTTGATTTCTAGTCTGGCCTTACAGCCCTGCTTCTCGCCGCGATGATGCATCCGACGCAGCAACCTTTGGGAACTTGGTTGGCGCCAGTTTCCCATGTTTCTCTGACCAGGATGTGGTCGAGGTCTCGGTTGGGTGGCAATCCAGAATATAACAAGATTTAACGTGTTGCACAACTGGCTGGACATTATTTCCAGGTTTTTGAATTCAAACAAATGATCTGCTGATCGGAATACTTCTTTTGGAATTGTGCATGTTGCCATGTTGCATCAACTCTCGCGTCTTTTTATCGCCATCCCAACCGGGGGAAGCTGCAGTCCGCACCATCCTGCTGGTCCTTGGTAGAAGTGGCCGGTAGTTGTGACCACTGCAAAAAATTAATCTTTAAATATTCATCCCCCAACGAAGTACCCTCCGGCAATGAAACGTGGCATTAGGAAATCCACTATTTATAGACCAATTTCCCATTAAACCTTCCATTGAAAGGGGATTTCCCAGCTTGCCACGTTTGACTATTTGGCACGCTTCTGCCTAGGTTAGAGGGAGGGTGCTCTCAACAATTGGTTTCTTGATATTTTCGATGGTGAAATCATATGAAATCCCCATCCCCAAGTAGCAATCATTTGGGCGCCATTGTCGCAACCATCCCAAAACTCAGGGTATACCTGTAGACCAAACATGGATAGCCTTGCACTCTTGGGGATGGTTTATGGAATTGCGGATCCCCAACTTGAGTCAGTTGACCGTGAAACCACTACAAAGTGGTGCCCCCCAGTTAAAAGTTGGTATCTATAGATATATCTACCATAAACCATAGTTAACCTGGTTGCAAACCAACTCAGCTATCTATGGGGCACCACCTTGTACATGTTTGTTGGTTGATCATGGTTAATCCACATTTTTTGTCCACCAATGTGAAGTCCCAATCTTCATCAATCGGCCCACAAAACCTGCTGATTTTTCCTGTCAAGTTTCTCTTCGCCAAAGACATTTCCGTGCTGTGTAACCCGTTCACAGCGAGAAGACTAGGCCTGTACAAGGTGGTGGCCCAGTTTGTTAGGAAAAATGACCAATCTCTGTGGTAGATATCATGTTCATATATATTTATGTGTATATATGTGTGTATAAATTTAAATCTATACACATATAAATAAATCCTGAAGTAGGATATGGAAATTAGACTGTTTCTGAAAATTCCACGTTCGATTTACTTCAGGATGATTTTAAGTACATATCATTTACAGTATGCAATTATATAGATATGACTTGTATACTCAAAGGGCTGCGAGTCAAAATTGGGTATGGAACGTTCTGCGGTGTTCCGGACGTATGGAACGAGTGTGGGTTTTGCGGTTCTTGGCCCAAAATGGTCCAACATAGGCCCAACATGGCCCAACATAAGCCCAACATGGAAAACATTTCCCAACCGAAAACAAATCGGTTGGGATATTTTTTTCCCCTCCATGAAACCCCATACAGCCCACCAAATGCCCCAACATGGGCCCAACATGGGCCCAACATGGGCCCAACATGGGCCCAACATGGGCCCAACATGCGCCCCAAATGGCCCAACTTTGGCCAAAAATAACCCTCAACAGAAAGGTTCTTCTGTTGGAAGTTATTTTTCCCCCCAAGGAGACCTCCATGAAACCCCATACATAGGCCCAACTTAGCCCCCAAATGGCCCAACATGGGCTCAACAAAGGCTCAACAAAGGCTCAACATGGGCCCCAGCATGACCCAACATGGCCCTCAAGAGCCCAACGTGGACCAACAAAGGTATGGAACGGGGTACGGAACAAAGGTATGGAACGGAGGTATGGAACAAAGGTATGGAACGGGTGTATGGATCGTGTGTGGTCCCAGGGCCTGTTCCGGACCTTATCATTTGACTCGCATCCATCTACTTCTACACATATACTATAAATATATACATATACACACACATATATATATATAATATATATATATATACATATACAATATTATATAATATTATATAATTACATATATACAACTCTACATCTCAGCAGCGCGTTGCTATGTCTTTCTGGACTTCTAGTACCAGTGCAGGTCCCAAGCTTTCTTGGCTGTGAAACCCTTTGTGTGTTCGCTGATCTCCCATCTTTATTGGCGAATTATTGAAGGCGGAATCATATTGGATTATCTCCCATCATTCTCCCATCATTCTCCCATCATGACCAACATCGTTTACAATCAGCATTCCCGAATGGTTACCCACTGCCATTAACCATCCCCCAAATTGGTTTTGACACTTGATGCATTTGCCATTGAAAAATGGGGATACTCATTGGGACACAGTATGAAACCGTAAGAACTATCAAGAAATACTGCATGATCAATCCCCATAAGGTACAGTTCAAATGAGCAGTCTTCAAAAAACATCGACATGTCAATCCAGTTGAACTGTTTGCTTGATAGATAATGGTAGAAGTTCCCCCAATGGACGATGATAATCCCCAAAATATTGCATATTATACCCATCTACAATCATCATCCTATAGGGGTTTTGAGCTGTGCACAGTATGCACACCGTTCAATTGGATAGACATTCACATTATGTTTGCTTCGCCTCTTTGATCCGTGCTCGAACATAGAAAATCATTGTTGGACCTGGGTCCATGTGTCAAGAGAATACTAAGCCGCTACCCTCTGATAATGCAGCGTAGCTATGGAGATTCACCAATGTTTTATTGGTTAAAGCTCCATCGACTTCACTGGCATCTCATCGATGCCTCCAGCCACCTGCTTCGGTCGTACTCGATCAAGGTATCCTCGCGTTTCGAGTCGGATGGCTTCGTTGGGATTTTTAACATATCTGGCTAGTTGATAACATAAATCTATTGACGATGGATGGATTCATCAACATGTACTAACATGTTTTAACATATGTACGTATATATACCTATGTAACCCTACAAATATATATATATATATATATATATATATCCGCCGACCCCAGCCATCAGCTAGGGGGAGCGCGCTCGAGGAAAAGTTTTTTCTGCACGCTGTTCCATCACGGCGGTCCCCGTTTCGCAGGGTTTGCAGCTGGGTCCTTCTATGGCTTGCTGGTGCCAGGTGTTAGCTTGAAACCTAGCCACGTGAAGGCGCTGTTGCCGTGTTTCGCAGGGTTTGCAGCTGGGTCCTTCTGTCACTTGCCGGTGTCAGTTTTTAGGTTGAAACCTTGTTTTTTATTGCATTCAGAAAGTAACGTTAGCCACGGCGGTCCGTAGCCGGGAGAGCCAAGCGAAACCTTCAGCTGGGTGCTGTTTCCCTGTTTCGGAGGGTTTGCAGCTGCGTCCTTCTGTGGCTTGCCGGTGCCAGTTTTGAGCTTGAAGCCTTCATTTTTATTGCGTTCAGAAAGTAAGGTTAGCCACGGCGGTCCGTAGCCGGGAGCGCCAAGCAAAACCTTCAGCTGGGTGCTGTTTCCTGTTTCCGAGGGTTTGCAGCTGGGTCTTTCTGTGGCTTGCTGGTGCCAGTTTTGAGCTTGAAACCTTCATGTTTATTGCGTTCAGAAAGTAACGTTAGCCACGGCGGTCCGTAGCCGGGAGAGCCAAGTGAAACCTTCAGCTGGGTGCTGTTTCCCTGTTTCGGAGGGTTTGCCGCTGGGTCCTTCTGGAGTTTGCTGGTGTCAGTTTTGAGCTTGAAACCAAGCAACGTGAAACCTTCAGCTGGGTGCTGTTTCCCTGTTTCGGAGGGTTTGCAGCTGGGTCCTTCTGTGGCTTGCTGGTGCCAGTTTTGAGCTTGAAACCTTCATTTTTATTGCATTCAGAAAGTCACCTTAGCCACGGCGGTCCGTAGCCGGGAGAGCCAAGCGAAACCTTCAGCTGGGTGCTGTTTCCCTGTTTCGGAGGGTTTGTAGCTGGGTCCTTCTGTGGCTTGCTGGTGTCAGTTTTTAGCTTGACACCAAGCAACGTGAAACCGTCAGCTGGGCGCTGTTTCCCTGTTTCGGAGGGTTTGCAGCTGGGTCCTTCTGTGGCTTGCCGGTGCCAGTTTTGAGCTTGAAACCTCCCTTTTTTTTGCATTCAGAAAGTAACGTTAGCCACGGCGGTCTGTAGCCGGGAGAGCCAAGCGAAACCTTCAGCTGGGTGCTGTTTCCCTGTTTTGGAGGGTTTGCAGCTGGGTCCTTCTGTGGCTTGCTGGTGCCAGTTTTGAGCTTGAAACCTGTATTCTTATTGCGTTCTGTTTCGGAGGGTCTGCAGCTNTGGAGGGTTTGCAGCTGGGTCCTTCTGTGGCTTGCTGGTGCCAGTTTTGAGCTTGAAACCTGTATTCTTATTGCGTTCTGTTTCGGAGGGTCTGCAGCTGGGTCCTTCTGTGGCTTGCTGGTGCCAGTTTTGAGCTTGAAACCTTCAATTTTATTGCGTTCAGAAAGTAACGTTAGCCACGGCGGTCCGTAGCCGGGAGAGCCAAGCAAAACCTTCAGCTGGGTGCTGTTTCCTTGTTTTGGAGGGTTTGCAGCTGGGTCCTTCTGTGGCTTGCTGGTGCCAGTTTTGAGCTTGAAACCTTCATTTTTATTGCGTTCAGAAAGTAACGTTAGCCACGGCGGTCCGTACCCGGGAGAGCCAAGTGAAACCTTCAGCTGGGTGCTGTTTCCCTGTTTCGGAGGGTTNTTCAGAAAGTAACGTTAGCCACGGCGGTCCGTACCCGGGAGAGCCAAGTGAAACCTTCAGCTGGGTGCTGTTTCCCTGTTTCGGAGGGTTTGCAGCTGGGTCCTTCTGCAGCTTGCTGGTGTCAGTTTAGCTTGAAACCAAGCAACGTGAAACCTTCAGCTGGGTGCTGTTTCCCTGTTTCGGAGGGTTTGCAGCTGGGTCCTTCTGTGGCTTGCTGGTGCCAGNTCAGCTGGGTGCTGTTTCCCTGTTTCGGAGGGTTTGCAGCTGGGTCCTTCTGTGGCTTGCTGGTGCCAGTTTTGAGCTTGAAACCTTCATTTTTATTGCTTTCAGAAAGTAACGTTAGCCACGGCGGTCCGTAGCCGGGAGAGCCCAGCAAAACCTTCAGCTGGGTGCTGTTTCCTTGTTTTGGAGGGTTTGCAGCTGGGTCCTTCTGTGGCTTGCTGGTGCCAGTTTTGAGCTTGAAACCTTCANGCAAAACCTTCAGCTGGGTGCTGTTTCCTTGTTTTGGAGGGTTTGCAGCTGGGTCCTTCTGTGGCTTGCTGGTGCCAGTTTTGAGCTTGAAACCTTCATGTTTATTGCGTTCAGAAAGTAACGTTAGCCACGGCGGTCCGTACCCGGGAGAGCCAAGTGAAACCTTCAGCTGGGTGCTGTTTCCCTGTTTCGGAGGGTTNTTCAGAAAGTAACGTTAGCCACGGCGGTCCGTACCCGGGAGAGCCAAGTGAAACCTTCAGCTGGGTGCTGTTTCCCTGTTTCGGAGGGTTTGCAGCTGGATCCTTCTGGAGCTTCCTGGTGTCCAGTTTTTAGCTTGAAACCAAGCAACGTGAAACCTTCAGCTGCGTTCTGTTTCCCTGGCTCGCAAGGTTTGCAGCTGGGGGGGTGAAACCTTCATTTATATTCCTTTTGATTGCCTTCGCAAAGTCACGGTAGCCACGGCGGTCCGTCGCAGGGTTTGCAGCGGGTCCTTCCGTGGCTTGCTGCTGCCAGTTCTTAGCTTGAAACCTTTATTTTTATTGCGTTCAGAAAGTAACGTTAGCCACGGCGGTCCGTAGCCGGGAAGGCCAAGTGAAACCTTCCGCTGGGTGCTGTTTCCCCGTCTCGCAGGGTTTGCAGCTGGGTCCTTCTGCGGCTTGCTGGTGCCAGTTCTTAGCTTCAAACATGCATGTCTTTATATTTTGAAACACACATTCATGATTTTTTTCGATGGGTTTGCTCGCTTGCAACTTGAATTGTTGTAGTGCTCAGAAGGTGACGTTACATCGTGTCGCATGGCGCCCACTATTTGACCACCCACTCTTTTTGTTTGCACGGTCTCCCTCTCGCATTCTGGTGTGCGTTTTGTATTCGCCCTGTGGCTTTGCTTGACCACACTTTGGTGCCACATGTTGGGCAACTGTGTTCATGCCATTTTGGACTCGGAACTGGTTCCCGCAGATCTGTCAGTGATCCATGCGACCTGTCTCGATGCGGCTGTTGATCGTGCCTTGACAAAAGGGGCATGTATACGTATAGCGCACGGGGTCTCTCTGTGTCTACCGGTCNACCTGTCTCGATGCGGCTGTTGATCGTGCCTTGACAAAAGGGGCATGTATACGTATAGCGCACGGGGTCTCTCTGTGTCTACCGGTCTCCTTCTGTCTTTGCCTCTTTCTGCCTGTCTCTATCTCTGTCCGCATCAATTTCTCTCTCTCTGTCTGCCGTCTCTGTCTGTCTCGCTGTCGCCGTCCAAGTCTGTCTCTGTCTTTGTCTCTGTCTACCTCCTTTCTGTGCTCCCCCCTGCACAACCCTGCAGTCTCCGAAGCAGAATCGCTGACACCCTGGAACGCACCAGCGCCCAAGGTGTCCGCACCCCCCGAAGTCCAAGGGCCCCGAGAAGCACGTGCAACTCCGCTCCAGAAACCGCTAGGTCAGACTGGAGATGCGTGTGTCCGGGGTCGGCGGCAATGGGCGGCAGCCCTNCGAGAAGCACGTGCAACTCCGCTCCAGAAACCGCTAGGTCAGACTGGAGATGCGTGTGTCCGGGGTCGGCGGCAATGGGCGGCAGCCCTTAAATATATAAACATGTATGAAATAAACGGCATTTGATGGTTTCAGTAGGTTTTAGGACTGATTCACATGGTTTAACACAACCTATATCTAGCAACATGGTGGTAACCATCTCTGCAATATTGATTAATGTACATTGTCTGGCTGAATCATAATGATACACTAACCTGAAATAAGGGGATTGTCGGATGATTTCCCCTACTTACTATCATGTTAGGGTGATGTCAGCTTGTGAGTTTGCTATACATCAGCCGGTGCCAATCTGCTATGGAATTACCATGCATTAATCATCCAATTTGATGGAAAGTGAGAACTGATAAGCTGTTTCAGTATAGCAAAGTGCTTTTGGCCATCTAATTTTGAATTTCCGACTTGGCAACTTGACCCATACCTCCAAACACGTTGGATTATTGGGGTCATACAGTTTGATTCTGTTGTGAAAATCTACAGGCAAGCACAGTGTATTACCCCAAGATCTCATGGGTCTTCCTGTCGCTCTGCCTTCAAAGAGCAATTCCGGGAACAAATGGTCTGTTTCTTTCAGCAAGAAAGCACGCAATTTTAATCGCAAACATGATCCACTAGCTGATTCAATCCCTATTCCGATTTGTCTGGAAAGGTTGCTTTCCAGCATATTCCCATTGATGACACACTATTGCATTTTGGGGAACACATTTGGACATTCCCGTTTGGGTGCTTTGAGGAATTCGGTACCTTAAACAATGGAGAAAGAGCATTCACCATTTGATTTGATGGTCACCCCAGTATGTGGAGGAAACCAAAGGAATCCAACGGTTTGGGTCACTCCCTGTTGAAATGAAAATGATGAGTCGCACTGGGTGGATTGACAATTAGTCAGAATGACCATTCCATCCGTGGTTTCTTTGCCCCCCCCCATTCTGATCCAAGCCGTTTCGTCCCGCCATACCTGAAACCACCAAAATTCAATAAGCAATTCGACGATCTCAGCAGTTTTTTGGACCACCAAATGGTTGAACATGAGCCAGGGTTTGTTGTTGGGGGGTCCGTGAAGATGGGTTGCCCTCTAGAAATTTAACCTGGAAATCAACCACTCTCCATCTGTATCCATTTACACTTTCCAGAGAAACATGGATATCTGATATTGTTGAGTTTGGTTCCCGTGCTTCAAGTTTGGGGTCGGCAATGGCTCCTCCGTAGGGTCCTATTACTCACAAAAAGGGGTTCATGTTTAGGACCTTGAAATATAGCAATTATGCGACTTATATACCGTCCCAAAACGGGGATCTATAATTTGAGGTACTGCGCGCCTCCATCATGACTTCATTTCGGACTTCCCAAGCCAGAGCCCCATCCACGTGGCGGATGTACCCCAGTCCTTTCAAGAGGTCGCGCGCATACGGATATTGTCGTGCCTCCTGTTGCAAACCTGGCGATGGTGCGATGTTCCAGACACATCGCCGAAGGTGTGACTGGTCTATCTGACGCTTGAAAAAGTAGTGCCTTTTGGCCTCCAAGATGGCCTTAAGGTGTCAATTCCTACGAAATACAGATCTAACATGATTTAACCACCAGCAATGGCGTTGCCAAGGTGTTGGTCGCTGCAAAAATGTACATCCACATACATCCAGACCATAAGATCACCTGCAAAGGCGCCATCTCAAATCTTTGGTGGGTAAATATACGATATAATTTAAGATATTTATACAAACATATGTCATGTCTGTATGTATGAACAGATGCATGGATGAATGGATGGATGCACTTCATGTACGTCTGTTTTTCTGGTATCATTCCCGAAATATGTGTGGCGATCACTTCTTGAAAGCGGTTTTGTATTAAAATAAGCTGCTGCTGGCCCAACGGCTTTGTCATTTGCGCCGTTTCTCAACTGCCACAGCCACTGTTGGTCCACCACTGAAGCCATTGGTCACACTTAACAGCTTGCGACGTGAGCTCTGCTTGTTTTTGCAAATTCCAACAGAAGTAAAGTCAACTTCTAGAAGTAAAACCCGCACGAGGCGGGTGGCGGAAGTTTCCAAGAGAAGAGAAGCTTAAGACTATAGGATCGAAGCACAAGTTTTGCCTATAGGAGCTGGCGCGAAGAATCACAGCTTCGCAACTCTGCGCAGCGCATTCGTCATCATCTTGCTTCAGTGTTCCCATCTCCTTTCGACTTTTTTGAAACGATCCTCTTCCCACCTTTTCTCAACTTTTCTTGCTGCTTTCAATCTCGTCTCGCAGCGATTCTCGGAAATGGTNTCTCGCAGCGATTCTCGGAAATGGTCCAATGCACTGCATCTCATCTCATCTCATGTCGTGTTTTCTCAATGTCTTTCCATTCATCTCATGTCATTTCATGTCATTTCATCTCATCGCACCTCATCTCATGCATTTTTTTCAACTCTTCTCAGCTGATCACAACTGCTCGCATCTCTGCAATGTTCACAACTGTTCGCATCACTTAAGTGTCATCTGTGGTTATCTCAGCTCTTTTCAGTTCATCTAACTATTGTCAGGTGCTGCTACTCTCGGACATTGTCAGCGCCGTGTGAGACTTACTCCCATTGCCAGCGCCGTTCGAGCTAGATCCGAGAGTTAACGGCGACGCCTAACCCCGTCACGCGCGCGAGCCAACTTTTCACCGCAACGCAACCTCCGTTTACCCGAAAAAACACAAGGTTTCGTGCAAATCCTAACATTCAAATCTCATCCTTGATGTAGCAGTTCCAATGCAAACTGCAAACACAGGCTTGCACAACACAAGCTAATCGCAACACAGCGCTACACACAAACTTGCCTGGATGCAGCAGTTCCAATGCACAAAGGACAACAGGACATGCAAAACACAAAAGCACGGCGTCAACAGCGAAACAACCAAGTCACCTTGTGAGACTTACTCCCATTGCCAGCGCCGTTCGAGCTAGATCCGAAAGTAAACCGGCGACGCCTAACCCCGTCGCGCACGCGAGCCAACTTTTCACCGCAACGCAACCTCCGTTTACCCGAAAAAACACAAGGTTTCGTGCAAATCCTAACATTCAAATCTCATCCTTGATGTAGCA